>VZSC01002025.1:516861-559496 GCA_013398225.1 Steatornis caripensis
CTGCCCAGAGAGGTTGTGGAGTCTCCTTCTCTGGAGATATTCAAAACCTGCCTGGACGCATTCCTATGCAACCTGCTCTAGGCTAACCTGCTTTAGCAGGGGGCTTGGACTAGATAATCTCTAGAGGTCCCTTCCAACCCCTACCATTCTATGATTCTATGACAGAGTAGGAAGAAACGCAGTTAGGGAGGCAAAGTTCCTGAAATGGAGCGTCAGCTACGACAAACACAGCTTCCCTATCAGATATGCAAGAGCAGCGAGTTGGTAACTCCTTCCACGGGTGGGGCTGGATGTAGAAAAATAAATATTATTTCTTGACAGCTTTACTAAAGCCAGCTAAAGTTATATAAACTAATTTAAGGGCATCCATTTAAATATACTGGCGTTATTTGTGTGTACACAAGCCTTCAGAATTAACTTTGGTTAAATACATCTGTTAGTTAGACTGGAGTTTCAAAGGAGAAAAAAATGCAAATACTTGCCCAAAACATTCCTTTTAATTGGGATCTGAGTGTCCTGTACTAGGGCACCTCCAAAAATCCTCATCTCAGTGCAGCCAGCCCTGGCCAGCTGGCTGATCAGCTGCTCCAGTCCTTGGCCAGCAACCTCCAAGGAGCGCCTCTGCCGGGTGTGTTTGTATAAAATACTGGCTTAGTTTTTAGTAAGTATGCTTTTGGGGAGAAGTTGTGGGCAAGCTTTCAGCTGAAAAAAATAGGAAGTAAAGCCCTTTGACAGATGAGTTGGGTAATTAAACGTGGCAGGGGCCTAAAGTGGAAGGGTGGGGGCTAAGTGCCAAAAGTAAATAGAAATCTGAATGGCGAAGTGTAGGTGACATGCAAACTTTAATGAATGCTGTGTTGCGTAAAGCATCTAGATGGACATCACAAAAAAACACTGCCCAGTCAGCATGTGTCTCATGCCCTACAGCAGTCTTAGGTGTCACAGATCATTGACAAAACAAAAAACAGTCAACCAACTAAAATATATGTTGTCAATTATTCCAATTTATCTTGATAAACATGATAAAATTATTATCTTGCGGGGTAAGGTTTTGCTTCTAAAAAGAAAAGTAAGAGAAACCATTAGATTTCTTGGCATGTCTCAGCAAAATGATTAAACCAATAGGTATAATATCACACATACATTGCATTTTAGATCTTTGCTGCAACCACAAGGATTTCAGGATACAAAGCTTCACTGTTGTTTAGGGGCTGCTGGGGAAGGACAGATTTAGGCCATTTGTGTCTATAAACATTTCAAAACATAGTTTGCATATGCTGTGATGATAGACTGCAGCAACTGCTAGACAAGTATTGGAAAGTTATTTTTTTTATTATTCTGAATAATACCACACTGTGAAAAGGTTCAGAACGAAGCCATTACTGAAAGAGAGAAATGAGCAGAAATTGTAAGTGCCGGATAAATATGCATTGCAGTCTGCCATTAATGGTGAGTAAGTCCCTATGATGGCTGAAGTGGATTTAAGCATAATATGTTACGGTGGTGATTTGTGGTGAATTCCCTGATGCTTTTAAGTTAATAAGTCAAAAGAAAGAAATCTGTGCTCGAATTTCTTTTAAAAAAAATGAAAAGCTTGCCTGGTATATCCTGGCATGCATGTGTGAGCAAAAGAAAAACAAAATGGATCTATACAAATACATAGTGTATCTAATGCGTCTATAAGTAATAAGTGACATTTCCACAGTATTCAATAAGAGAAATATAAAGAAATACCAAGAAAATGGCTTATCACTTCATACTATACTGGTAATAGAAGTATTGAGCCATACTACAACATCAGTCAGTACCTCCCAACAGGGGTTGAAGAATTTCCTTTAAATAGGAAGTATGTTTCCTGTTATTTAGTTCAGATAAATCATGCACAGGAGTTTTGTCCAATCCATTTTCGAAGAACCAAAATTAAATTGGAAACTGGAAATTTAGAGAATGTTGCTGATGATGGCTTTGTTTGACATTGAAAAGTGTCTTGGAGAAAAACAATGACATCCCCTCAAACAGCTATTATGGAAGTAAAGGCTAGAGCCTGGATCTTACTGTTGACCCATCCTATTTCAGTGGGTCTCATAGCTACTTAGCACCTCTGAGGCTTGGGCCCAAAAGCCTGGCTGGTCCCTTAGCTTATGTTCAGGAATCACAGAAGTAGCTTTCCATGAGTGCTTGCTTGGTACTTGACATCAAATGTTACTTTTAACATTAACTCTATCCACTTGCATTTCATCTGCAATAATCCTTAAAACCCTCTCACAGCAGAAGCTCTGGAACGAAGGAAGAGTTAAGTGGGAAGAATAAACTAGATTAAGAGGAAAATCTTTTGTTAGTTACGCAAGGAAGAATTCGGTGTCCTACACCCTCAGCCAGCGTAAATCATTGTTCCAGTGGTGATAAGGGAGCTATCAAATTAAAGCTGTTCAGAGCCCGGTCCTTTCTTTTTGTGGCATCTTTTCTCCCTTAAAAGAGTGATACTGCACCTGAGAGAGCTGCAAGGGCGATGCTTGGATGCTGCTGCTGCAGTGTACCTACTTTGTGCTACGTCCTGGTCAAATTTCCCGTATAAAGTCTGTTTAATTGGCCCAGAAAGGTCACCATAATGTAAGGGGAAATTGTGGCAGTTCAACAGAGCTGGACGTGTCTGTATTCCTGCCCTTCTGCTCACTGCTGGCATGTGGGGTGGGAAATAGCCAAAGGGAAAGGGCAGTGCTTGTACCAGGCATATGTTGCAGTGATCACCAGCCTGTGCTTCTGTAAGCATAAGGCTACCAGCCAGCAAAGCAAAGCTAAAGTGCCTCCTTTTATCACAGGCTCCTGCCTTGGAAAGGTGCTCCTCATGCATGGAGGATTTCTAGAGGAGGATTTCTAGAGGAGAATTTCATGTCCATTCCCCTAATACATCCTGTACAGTGAACGTGTGAGGATTTCACTCAAGAGATTCATATGCAGCCACAAGTAGTGTTTTACTAATTAGCATTATAGTGCTGGGTTTAAATAGCTTCTGTTGTTTACAGATGGGCTGTCAAGACCGTCACTGGTGTATGACTATTTTTAATAGGAGCATAATCAATTAAATTGACTACATGTGTTCAAAACTGCCATGAGAAGCCTATTATACAAATATAGTACATCAGAAAAATCCCTTTACAGGAGTTACTCATTGAGAACCAAAATAAAATGCAGAGTACCATGTGCCATGGGGACATTATTTATTCATGTTGACATGACTTTACCTTTGATGAACTCTACACTCTACAAAGAGAGCCACGGAAAAGTTACATGTGGCAGCACAGTAGGGATGGGTGCCGACAGTGGAAATATAATAACCACTAAAAAGTATCTCAACTGTAACTGCATCTGTCACGCACAGCCTTGGTGGGATTGGCGGAAACTCTAGGAGACAGAAAATACTTTGGCTTTACTAGACCATCTGTGTGAGCCATGTGTTTTGCAATAGCTGATTTTTAGTCAGAGTCAGAAATCTCTGTCAAGTACAAACGCTAAGGCAAGCCAACACAGAGAAAAGGCACCAACTCTGGGATTTGCAATGTGTGGTACTATGGTGTAGTTGGAATATGCTCTGCTGAGACTCCTAATGCCCAGACTTGTCAGATATTGTCAGGCTGAATCAGGGTTCCTTTCTTCCCCACCATGACCAGACATTTTAGGGATTGATTTAGATCCTGTTGGTCTTTTCCCTCCTAACAGCTGGATGGATTAGGATAATTAACTAAAAGAAAACATAAATATGAATTCAATAGAGAGAGAGAGAGATTGCACTAGTATGCACTGTAAAACCTCAATTTAAATCCTGATTAGCCAAAACTTATGTGTTTTGTCCCTCACTGTAGGGCAGGAGACAACCAGGGGGCTGGCTGAAATGTGCCTATTATAATATTCCCATCCAAAGGAAGAGTAGATATGAGGAGGAAGGATGGAGAAAGAGCGATAGCACACATGAAGAGTTTGTCCTGGCATGCCACTAGGACTCATTATTCATTGCAGACCTGAGAGCTGGAAAATGCTCTTGGTTCCAGAGTATATTGGTATCTCGAGTCAAGCCTGTGTTCCACTGCTGCAGAGACCCTCCAGTCAATACACAAGACGTTCTCACTCAGCATCAAGACCACTGTGCTGCGACTGGGGAGACCACGGTTTCCAAAGTGCCCGACTCTCCCTTGCACTTCCTGGAGAACAAGGACTTTGTAATGGATGCATCATTTGTCACAAATTCCTGCTGTAAAAGTACCTAGCAGATACTTCCTCTGCAGGCTGGAGGCTGCTGAAAGCACATGCTGTGATTTTCCTCAGTATGCCGTCATTCAAAACCAGCTAAGCAATCTGAGCAGGAGCTTTGCATCTGTGGCTAATTTATGAGTAGTTCATAGTGAATATTCTAAATGAAACCCATTTTTATTTCATATATAGGTGTCTACCCATGGCTTGATATTTTCCAGCCCTTGACTGATCAAGCAGGGCTCTTTGAAGCTTTTTGCCCATGCCAGACCTTATTAATACGATGCTCCTTTTTCTTTATTAGACTGCAATAAGTTAGACACTTACACACTTGGAACATGGTGGTTCTGGGCTGACTCCTGTCGTTGATTTAAATCTCTGGAATATCTGAGAGACAGACAAACACAGCAAGCAAAAATAATGGAAGTGGACATGCCTTGAAAGCTAAGCGGATCTTTATGGGAAGGGTGTCTCAAGTTTCCCCTCAGATGTGGCTGCAAACGTGCTCTCGAAGGTTCAACATTTTGCAGAGTTTCACATGGATCATGTGCCTGCTCCACTATCAAATAAGCCACAACACAAGGCATATGAGCAAAGATTTAGAGATTAGTCACCAGGGAGGTCCCAGACAGCATGCTTAGTAAAGAAGACAAAAATTAATCTTGCACCATGTGCTAAAAATGGCCAAAATTTTACCTTCAGGAAATCAAGCTAAGGGAAGACATTAATAAAGTATATTGATTCTGTCGTATATATGCACCTGCCAGTAATCACCACCTCTGTTTTACTTGGATATAGCCCAAGACATCTAGCTTTCATCCAGAATATAAGGGTAATGGAATGGAAATTAGGAAAGCTCTATTAATATATGTTAGACCAATTTTTATAATGTGTTCTTTTGCACCTAATGTAGGGAGATATAAAATGCCAGAATAATTGTTTAATTGTAAGAGAGGAGTCCAGACTTCATTCCAGACAGGATAATAACTAAATCTTGTAGACAAATGTGAATGCAGAAAGGAGATTATATCAGTTATGCATATGAGTAATTTAATATGGAACAAAATATGTGGGCAAGCAATTGTGGGGAAGATGAAAAGTCACATTGCATAAAAGTGTCCAGCATTACTTTGTGAATTAGCAATGCCGTGTGTCATTCAGCTATCGGAAAGAATCAAGAATGTCACTGCAACAAATTTTTCATATGGCATTACAGAAGGTTCTGCTGTGCTTGAAATTAATTCAGCTGGCTTCTAGCGAGTTTTAGCAAGATAGCAGCAAGAGGTTTGCAGGGGCAGACCTATTCAGAAATTTACCTTTAATGTGAAATAGCTATTCCAATGCAGAATGCTGGATATGAATAACACCAAGCCTATGTCAGCAAGCCTGGATTGGATGGTGAACAATTAGCATGTGCAGAATTCATACATTTAGAATTCTGTGTTGCTTTTTGGTTTCAATAAGCACTATTAAATGGTAAGAGAAAAAAAAATCAGAACCTTCCAATGCTCACTTGTAGGAGAGAAGCAAATGCATTTCCTTCCTGAGGTTATGAAATATGTACAAGTGGGTGCACATGACATATGCTAAATTTTTCTCCTGAAGGCTTTCCTTCATATGATGTAAAGAAAGAAAACCAAAAGAATTGCTGTAGTACTACAACAGAGAACATTATTAGAATTAAAAATATGCCATCCAAAATTTATAAACATGGAAACATCTCAGTTGCCCTCAACTGTTGACAAAAGATGGAGGGGAATTATCAAGAGGTTGGGTTTTTTTCTTCAGCCATTTCTACTTAACTGTTTTCAGCCATGAATGAAAACTGAAGCTCACAGAATTCCTGTAAAAATATTATTAATAAAATTCATTTTCTATGTGGAAATCATTCTGAAATGGACTGAGCCACATTCCGCTCTCAGCTTCATCCTTGTAATTTCAGGATAATGTTGCATAAAAGGGTAATTTTTTTTACAGATTTAAATGAATAAAGGTATACTAACAGAGTAAACCTTGACCCAGGAGATTTCCATAACTGTATAAGTATTCTGGGAAGCAAGATATTGGAAACATCAGCTGCCAACATGAAGACTGGACTTTTAGTGTCATGATACGTCATTATTCAGTGTCTATGAGACAGTCCAGAAATCAAAGTTACGGTAAAGTTAACACATTAAAATAAACCAACAAAGCTATATAAAACAGTGGTAAATATTTTGCAGCAAATGCACTCTCTTAAAGTTGTTCAGCTTGATTTATCCATGTTAAATATAAAGGCCAAGGTGCAGTTGAAACAATTCCACTTACTGGGAGTGTTTTCTGCCGTACATACCCTCATTGCTTATCTAATATGAATAGAGGTTGTAGATTCCAGTTGAGGTGATATTCTTTCTCTGGAGTGATTGCCACTGCATCTATTCCCTAAGCAAACCAATCAATTTTTAAAACGTTAGTAACTTTTTATCTCAAATTTATTTGTTGTTTGTTTAGGCACAAGGACAGAAGAATGTCTTTGCTTGTATTTGTTCTGTTATCTAGCTAATGCTGTTATTCACTTGTAAATGTCAGTCTTGACCCTGTCTTTCACTGAAGAGACTAATCAAGGATCCAGCCACTAATGTAGATGATCTTTTATTATCTGAGCTGTCTGGTTGCATTACAGCTCAAAATGTAGTTTCAGTTTTAGACTTTGTGTTGGGGGTAAATCACACAACAAAACAGCACCTGTCATTTTGAGCTATAGTTTTAAAAGAGGTCTTTATCCAGTCTTTGTTTTAATAGGCATAATAATTAAAGTCATGGATTCGCCACTACAGTCAGGTACTGCTGAGTCTACAAAAAAAGAAACTGGAGTTGGGGTGTGTGGTGGTATTAATTGGAGAGTCTTTCCTTAAACTTTCCAAGGCAGAATGAGACAATTCCTTGATTGACCTATATTTTTCGTAAAAATTTTCCTACTGTGTTTTGGGGCTCTATCGCTCAGGCCTGTGTCCACTCATAAAATCCTACCTCAGCTAGAATTAATTTCACTATAAACTCTCTGAAATATACCCATCTTACTGAGCACATTATCTTGGCAAAATACAGAAGGGTGATTAAAATGAATCCATTCTAGCAGCTCAGGTTTTGTCTACTAGTGATGAAGATTATGACCATATGATGCATATGAATTGTATGTTGAAACAGTATTTATTCCAGAATTATGCTTCTGATCACTGTAGCTCTAAGGAAAAAAATATATACACAGGCATAAGTTTACAGCAGTCAGGGGTAGCAGCTTCCCACTTGATGAGTAACAGATATAATTTGCTTATTTTGGTAGCCAGAAGATGCACAGTCCTCTTGTCAATCAAAAGTGAAATTAGTGTTTCTAGCCACTTGTTAATCTGAATAACATATCAAATAGAATTATGTCTGGTTTAGATATTCTATGGGAGTGGGCAAACTGGCTAACTATTAAAAGTCTTCCTGTTAACTGTTACAAAGACAAGTTTTACTTGGTAAGACTGGGTTGAACCATGTATTGGTCAGAAATAACCCCTTTTTAGAGTTGCAGCAGGTAGGCAAGACTCTTACTCTATGGATGATATGAGGATGGATTCTGCTTGTTGGACACATGAGTGTGTAATGCCTACTCCATTGACAGAGCTACCATACATGCTGAACATGAAAAGATAGAGGACTCATCTCTAAGGAACTTCTGTTTATACACAAGCACCTCAAAATGAGCCTTTTGACTATCATAGATGGGCCTTTAAGATCTCTCTGAAACAAAGGCATGGCTACTATTTCATGCAGCTGCTGTGCTGCTACCTGAGCCCTTGGTATCATACAGACAACTCTGCTGAATAGTCAGTGGATTCATTAGCATTAGAATGAACCTTTTGTCCCTAAATACGAGAGTATTTCCTGGCAATGCTGCTAGCAACATTATTCTAAGTTGTTGGTACATTCCCGTCTGCAGACTGACTTAATGGGGCCAGACACAGAGACAAAAGCTAGCTAATGTTAGAATTAATTTTCCACTATTTTCCTCCTCCTGTTGCCAGAGAGAAAGTGTAGAAATTGAGTGGAAAGGAGAAGGAGAGTTTGAATGGACCATCTGGCTCAGAGTCTTGGCCTCCAAAATTGCTGTACAGAAGATATTTAATGCAAAACTACCTGAAGTTTATTCCATATTCCCCTACTTGTAGCAATTTATTTTCCCTTTCAAGTCCCACTTCAGTTTCTTTTACATTTTCCTTTTCTGTACATTTTAACTATAAAAATATAATTTTCTTGCTGTTCCATTCCTTTTCTGTATGTTTTCCAGGGGAACTGTATTTCTTTGCTGTTTTTTCTCTTACTTAATAAAAACTCAAATTATTGTACTGCAGACCTAAAGCAATTCTACTCCCTTCCCAATGAAATCCTTGAGATTAATTCCTCTGTTTCTTTACATTTACCTTTAGAAAGTCATACATAATTTTGTACAATTTTTTCTATCTTTCAGTTCAAAAAATCAAAATCTGTCACATTTACTCAATCCAAGATTATTTTCTATGAACATTCATTCTATGAGTTTTTTGCTGTTCATGAAATCCAAATCTAAAATAACATTACTGTTTCAATCACTATTTGTGAAAAAGTTTGCTAAACATAATATCCCAGCTGTCTGGGCCTTATCATATTTGGTGCTTTCTGTGGTTTGGGTTTTTTTGTGGGTTTTTTTTTCACCCCAGTATGTTATTGAGAAGCTGAAATTTCTTCTAATTATACAATTTCTTTCTATGTATTTCTCTCATTATTAGCTAGATCCATATCCATCTCTGAAAAGTCTGGAATACTTTTTTTAGCATCCTTCTTNGTTTTTTTGTGGTTTTTTTTTTCACCCCAGTATGTTATTGAGAAGCTGAAATTTCTTCTAATTATACAATTTCTTTCTATGTATTTCTCTCATTATTAGCTAGATCCATATCCATCTCTGAAAAGTCTGGAATACTTTTTTTAGCATCCTTCTTGGAGGTAATCTTTATAAGAAAAGATTTCATTTTATACTCGCTGCCACAGCACAATTCCTTCCATTAGCTACTTAACAAATACCCAGCACAACCACCTCCCTCATTCGTCTTTTCTGAATGTGTGAATACTTTCATTCCAGTTAGCTCTACCTTTTCTCCGTTTTCTAACTTTTCCTGCAACGTCTGGTTTCACAGCCTTTCCAAGAATCTCAGCCTCTTTGCAAGCGTAAAACCTTCCAATGGTTTCCACCAAGACCTGAGCTCTCATCTAGACACGTACGTTCTTTTATGTTCCTTTACTTACAGTTGAATCTTTGATATAAAGTCATACGATCACAGCATATAGATTATTTCAACTGCTTGTGGTATTTGTGCAGGGAGTAGAGGTTATCTGAGACCCTCTCAACTTTCTCTGGCAATTATCTGGCTTATACTCTTTTGGAAAAATACTGTCAAACTCAATGTCCTCTAAGAAAAGGAAGTGTATCCGTGACTGTCTGAGTACACCATAATCATCAAGAAATCACTTATTGCCCTTCAAACTCTTGAATCCTTTTTGTCCATTTTTCCAGCCAGGAATGAACCTCGAGCCTTCCATTCATGGACTATGTTTCTCCATCAGATGAAACAGTTTATTGTCTATGGCAAGAACCTGGCTGCCTGCTCTCACATGAAGAGCAGCCAGTGGCCTCTTTCCCCTTTATGTCAGCTTCCTCTTCAGTCCTTAGTCCACCTAATGTGCCCTTGCTCCCCAAGAGACAGCACCGTTTTGATTCTCTTTTGTAACACACCTACTTATTCTTCTCAGTAATGAGGCTCTAGTGAGGCACTGGCACTAACAAGAGACACGTCTATTTCTCTCTGGTATTCTTCCTTCTGCTCATATTTCTTTCTGTATTTCATCCTGTCTTTGAACTTCTCTGGAGCATTCTCCTATCTCTCCTGGCCACTGTCTCTGAAGGCTTCTATTTTCTGTTCACTTCAGACCAGTTCTTTTCTTCTTTCTTGATATCCCTTCATATCATGCTGTTGATTTTCTTCCTTAACAGAGTGAGCCTAGTCAGTGCTTGGGTTCTCTTGCACACAGTCAGGCATTTTTCCTCGTAGTCACATAATGCTGGTGCTCCCCTTTCTTCTATACAGATTTTCCTTTTGGGTCTTCTTGTATATCAACTATCTGCAAATCATCTCAGTTTTCTATCAGATCTTTAAAATTCTGTCTGAGGTCTATTAGTGCCTTCATTTACGCTTTCAGGACCGGAAATTTCTTCTCTAACAGCTCTATCAGGAAGTATCTTGTATGAAGAACCAGCTTTAAAGTGATGTTAATCTCACAACTCCAACATCCAGTCACCTCCATGGCCTGTGTCGTGCTTGTTATTTCCCTCACTGGTAGGGTAGCTGCCCTCCCCATCTATGTTAGCATTTCCTAATATAAGAAGGAAACAAATCACATCATCTATCTAATATGACTCTCCTAACTGATAAGCACACTGGTGGTTGCTGCCCTGTTGACAGATCACTCTGCATGTGGTTTTTTTAAAGCTCTCTAGGGGAATCAGTCCTGCCTTTACTTTGGCTGAGCTAAGATGAGATTCCTATCCTTTCAGCCTCTGCAAGCTCCCCCCCTCCTCAAGATCACTCTCTCTCCCATGATCATCACCAAAATTTTCTACAAAATAGACACTCAAAAAAGAAGGCAAATTAATTGACTGCTCCACTAAACAGAATCTTCTCCAACTACAAGATTAGAGGCTTTGCCTTAGCTGACAAAATTAGTGGCAACTAGCCATGATTTTTTAGAATTAGCAAAACAACTGTGTGTTCCTTGTTGAAGAGCAAGCATACAGCAGATCAGCTGTTCTTGCAATATGGTACAGTAAAATCTGAATATGATCTGAGGCTCAACTCAGAAGTTTTACCTCATGGAATAAAGGCAATTTTTTTGACCTGTGGTTGTGTTAATGAAGTATCTTGTGCAGTTCCAAGAAAGTCATTACTAGACAGATATTCATAGTATGAAGACCTTTTTTTAAGGAGCAGAAGGAAATTATGCAAAATTAGTGGAATTCTTACACAGCAAAAGTTCTTAAAGTACCTAAATATGTACTTCCCTACCCAATGATGATGAACCATGAAGGTTGCCTAACAGCAGGAGATAAATAAGATATCATGGGGTAAACTGAAAAATGTATCCATTTAATAAGAAGACATTGCCTTTATTTCACTCTAGTATAGTTACATGTTATGCAAAGACTAATGCCAAATACAAAAAATAGTAGACTCATATCGATTTACAATTTAGTAGTATTTCAACAGTGTAACAGTAGGAAAATTATTCCTTTAGAGTCAATTCTTCAGTAAGGTACCGGATATCAAGCTTTTGTCTTTCAAGATTTAATGGGGAAAATCCACTTATCTCTTTGATCAATCATGGATGACTGAGTCCTTTTTTTTTTGTTGAAGTCTTAGAAAATCCATCTGTATAACTTCCATTATGCTGTTAATACCTTTCAGACTTTAAACAGATTGTGGGAAAAAAAAAAGGAGGTTTTCTTTCATTTCTCAGTACCATCAAATGCAATATGCTGTTTAGTAATAACTTAAGAAAATTAATTGGGAGGACTTTATGAATCACAGTCAAATAGCATACCAATAGTATAATTTAAAATGATAATACTAAGTTAAATATTTGTCATCTTGCAATTTTCATAAGATAGTTTTAGAATAATATAGGAAGATCTCTCTTAAGAAGATTAGGGCTTTAAATGTTCTTCTTACTACAGTGATCCAAGGAAAGTTAAGATGGCAACACGGTTGGCTTTACAGGTCTCCAGTTTATTTTTTTCCTCTAGCACTTGGGGATTTATTATAAAATTTTCACCAAAAAAACACTCTTAAATGTAAGATGGTTTGCTTTTTTCTAAACAACAGCAAAAAAAGTACAAGGTAACTGGAAACAAGAAATGGAAAATCATCTTCATGAAATAGCATCTTTAGGACAGCTGAAAATAAAACAGAACTTCAAATGGGGGAGTTAAGCAATAAAACTCACCACAAACAAGTGGACATGACCAATTCAGTGCCATTTTTCAAGCATAAGAAATTGCAAAACATGCTCTTTACTGGCTGTGTCTATATGCAGTCCTGAGAGACTGTGCACAGCCACTGTGGAAAACTACCTGGGCTCTGCTGTTAGTGGTATTGAAATGTAAGTATATACTGATGTGCTAGCTAATTAAATTAAAGCTAACTCAGATACATCTGAGCATGATACCAGGAGCCCCCAAATGATAGTGTCGATATGTCCTAGATTAAGAGATGAAACAAGTGGGATTAATTCAATACTATGTGAGTGCAACAATATTTAGACATTCCAGTTCTGTTGGTGGAAGTCAGCACAGTGACCTGGCAAAACAAGAACTGCATAAAAAAACACATCTGAAAAACACAAGACCAGACAATGTGCCCTAAAAATAATAAGCTAACTAAATGGTGGCCATGGAAAGTATGAGCCAAAGACCACAACTTTTAGACCAGGTGTTAAAACAAAGATGAAAAAGAAAATACCTGAAGAGGAAAAAGTATTTCTTAATGGTGAGTTGGGACAACACTACCAGCCTCTAATTGCCTTAAAGTCACCCCTTTCCTTCTTTGTTTTCATGGAGAATTTGTCAATGTGGGAACTAAGTGGGAACTTGAGTAAAGACCTTGAGGTTTGGCCCCTGGAAAAGACAGTAGCAGTGTTAGCAGACATGAGTGAATTACCCACTGCTAAGTAGAGATGAAGGAATTTATCTACTTATTATGGACAAGTACTGATAAATGACTGTGTAAATAAAATGGAAATTGAGTCTCGTGTGGTACTAGCTGTAGTGTGAGGAAGCATGCTGAGGTGGTGTGAGTCCTCACACTCCGGTGATGGGCACAAGGTTAGACATCTGCTCCCAGCTCTCAGCATCTGACTCAATCATCTGATCATGTCCCCCCCCCCCCCCCCCCCCCCNTACTGATAAATGACTGTGTAAATAAAATGGAAATTGAGTCTCGTGTGGTACTAGCTGTAGTGTGAGGAAGCATGCTGAGGTGGTGTGAGTCCTCACACTCCGGTGATGGGCACAAGGTTAGACATCTGCTCCCAGCTCTCAGCATCTGACTCAATCATCTGATCATGTCCCCCCCCCCGCCCCCAACTTCCTCTCTTACACGTTTTGAGACCTACGGACAGGCAAGGAGCAAGGTGTTACCGGCAATAAGAGGTTTTGCCAGGTGGCCTTAGAGTCTGATGATTCAGTTACGCTGTTGTAGTGATCAGGTAACAGCGTTAACTTTAGTGAACCCATTTCAGATTTATCTCAGGAACACAGAGGCTCACCCTTTGTGTACAAAGGAAAACTGAAGTTCAGGAGGAAATTTATGGTAAAATAAAATTATTCGCATTGAAGTGCCTGCCTGATATAAACAAAGTGTACTATTAATGTTGTTATAACAGTGACAGTCTAAGCATATAAGCCAAGTTAGGTTTACAGAGAGAGGTAATAGTTTTTACTGGACCAATAAGGTAATTGGAAAAAAACCAGTGACACTTTCAAGCACACAAGCCCTTCGCTTTGGAGTTTGATAGTTGGTGTGCAGACTGAACCATTGCAAAAATAATTCAAAGAGCTATGTTTGGGAAATTGGTCTCATCAATCATTAACACGAGTTGCCGAAAATATACACTCTTCATAGGTAGCAAGAAGGAAAGATGTAGAAAACTTCTATCACTGGATAGAAGCTGCTCTCGCACTCCAGAAATCCTTAGCAACTAGATTTAAACCTCAAATTCAGCCCAGCTGAAAGCCTGGTTTGTAAAGCTTGATAATACTTAAAATGTTTCCACATTTTTTAAATGAAGTTTCCACGGATGTGAATTGTTCTGTCACTTTCTGTTATACATAGAATATCAACAGATTATTGCTGTACCGACCTCCCAATTAGGCATTAACTTTTCTAGAGCTCTCAGATGGACGAAAGAAAGTGAATTACTAATACTGAGAAGCAGTCAGCTTTCATCTGGTTTGCAACTGAATGCCAGAACCTAAAAACAACGCTAGTAGGGACACTGAAATGTAGGATGTGGAACACGAACAGGGGAAGAGGCGTATAATTGTGTAATCCTTTGATGGATGGAATAAAATGGGACAGTGGGGGAAGATGAAGAAAGCAACTGGAGATGTGGGTTGAGGATCATTAAGAGAATATCTGCCCTGTGTAATGGGCTATCATGCCAAGAGCTATCACAGACCAGAGCAACTGGATCTGTGCAGCATACAGACATACCTTCGAATATTGGCTTTGTTCTGACAGTGGTCTAGGTGGCTGCATGAGAGCACGGTTCCCAGGCTAACAAACCCTGCTTACTGGAACAGACACCTGTCAGCTCGTCACTGCCCGTTCCTGAGCTACTGTGGTCCCCACTATCCAAAATGTTACCATACGTCATTCCAGTACAGGTATCCTTTGAAGATATTTATCTAGAAGTGAATATTATAGATTTAGAGGGAGGAAGAATTGCTTTGGAAATACAGGTTGTTCTGAAGTACAGTCTTTATCCTATATCTTATATGCTCTCTACAGGAAAAAGAGAGCTAACCTTATCCTCCTTATCTTCTATGTTTTTCCCTCTTTCTTCACCTACATGTCCAAGATGTCTATGGGAATCTGTGCCGAGGAAATTTATGCATGCTGATGAGTTTAGTGCTTGCTACGTATGCTACAAAACTAAGAGCTGTCCCTTTGCAGAAAGGAGGGTGGAACACTCCTGAGCTACAGCTGAAACTGAATGTGGTGGCAATGCATCACTGGAAACAGCAGCCCAATTCTGTTTTATTTGAACAGTCCATTTGCTGCAGGGTGGAAAAAAAATAGAATTTAGATAGTTAATAAGACAAAAATCTGGCTTTTCACCTCTGGTGTCCTAAGGTTCAAAGCTCATTCTAGTGACACTTGCAGATAAGTTTGAGAGTTTTATCTTAACTCTCAGTGGACATGTATCTATTTCACAAAGCTATCCTTCAGTTTGAGCTTAACTGGGGAGGTCAGCGATGTGCAGTGATAACTCATAGCAGGAATTATGTAGGTCGGGTTCTTGATAAAACCTGTGGAAGGAAAAGTTTATGGTCACTCTTGCCCACTAAGTCTGGATCTTGCCACCACTGGATAAAGCACATTAGCAATAACAGTGATGAGGGTATTAAAGAATTCATTGAGATACTTGTCAGCAATACTACACAGCAAATGAAACTACAGAGTCAGCCCCAGTGAAATCAAAGCTGCCAAACTTGAAATTTGTTGCGACTTTCAGATTGGTTCACAGATCTAATGAACTTGCACGTCCATTCGATTTACTTACCCCATATTTCATTTAAGGTTATGCAAGTATTGGCTCTGAGTCAGCTGGGATTAGATACAGCTGAAGAAAGCCAACGGTACGTTCNACTTGAAATTTGTTGCGGCTTTCAGATTGGTTCACAGATCTAATGAACTTGCACGTCCATTCGATTTACTTACCCCATATTTCATTTAAGGTTATGCAAGTATTGGCTCTGAGTCAGCTGGGATTAGATACAGCTGAAGAAAGCCAACGGTACGTTCCTAACTTTTGCTGGGTTCCTCAGACCTGCTGCGACATTTCACTGCATCCTGTAGGAACATGGCAAAATTTCTCCTTGTACAATCTCTTTCTGGACAAGCAGAGTGAAATGAAAACAACACAGGGAGAGTCCAAGAGAGGTTCATAGTCAGGTGCTCTGTGTCTCTATTTCATAAGGTATGGAGTGGCTGAGCACTTACGTGGTAGAGATGATGTGCAAGGAAACTCAATTTTCTCTCCTCAACTGGCAAATACCTATTATCAAAGCAAGGGAACAAAAGTGATGGTGCAGTGATGTTAATTTTCAGCCATATTTCAGTAAATAACAAAGACCCGCTCCAACGTACAGCTGTGCCGGAAGGAAAAGTGTTGACTGACTTTCGACCATTTTCTTGTTTTATTCTGTGTGTTAAAAGAAGGTTCTTGGCTTCCCTCAGTGAAACTAAGAGCAGATCTGTTTGATTCTTTTTTCCCTATCTTTCCTGGTACCAGTGCAGCCCAACATTACTGTTATGCAAGATCTCATTAGTTGGTAGGGTGATTTCTTGCCTAACAAAATTCTGTGTGATGTGGAATTTAAGCTATTATGTTACACTGGAATTCTTCCAAATTTAGGAGAGTAGAGACTGCATAAGGAAGAGTATATTTTGGACTCAAATAATATTTTGTCACAAAACCAATATTGGTACAAGCCTGAAAGATGTCAGCATTATTGTCAAGAACATCCATGGGAAACTGAATGCTCATAACATAAAAGTGGTAGGCAGGAGAGGTTCATAGCCTCTATTTAGAACACTTTCATATTTCCTCACTCAAAATGGGTTTTGGAAAATGAAAAACTTGTAGAAAATACTTGCCAAATAATGCACCAGAATCTAAATGGTCTGTTGTACTGTATACTAGTGAGTCACACAGAGTGACAACAGCACGATGTAACATTATTCTAATGGAATGTCTCTAAGAAGACTTTGAGGTCTTTGGTATGATTTTCAGCTTGCAGAAGCAACAGACAATGGTGTCTACAAATTATTTTTTTCACGCATTTTTATTGCTACTGTGTCTGGAAATGTGTTAATATTTTTTAATAACTTTAATTTAATCTTAGCTCTTTTACCCATATTGAATGCAAATAGCCTGGGGCAGAGGATTGAGATTGTAGAGGACTAGTGCCTTTTGTTGTGTAAAAGACCTGTGAAGAAAATAATTCCCACCAGAAGATTTATAGATTAGCTCCAGATTAGTTTTCCAATAGCGAATGCGAAATAGGTATTGTAAAATAAATAAATGGAAAAGCTTTTACTTATTCTGCACTCATACAGTATGTGTCTGAGTACAACTGTTTCCTAAAGCACATTGAAGAAGCAGGGGTGAGGGAAAGAGGGGAAAACAAACAGCTACGACTTTCCTTATACCATAAATACAGTATGTTCATACATTGCTGGCCAATCTTTAGCTGTTATCAAGAGGACTACTTCTACAAAAGTTACTGCTCCTCCTGAAAGCAGTGAAGTTATGCTTGTGTCATCTAAACAGCTTGTGCAACAGGGAACAGGACCAATTCATCCAGAGAGCATGTGGTAATCCATGCACGGTAGTGGCAAAACAGAAAATGAACCCTGTGAGGAGGAAGCGGCATCTGCACTGGGCATGGTACCTATTTACTGCTATCACTGTTGGAGTTATTATAAGAGGTTTTCAGAGGTTTCTTTGATCTGTCATGCTGAAACCGACCCTCAGCCACAGTTTAGTCATGAGCTTCTTCCCTGCCACCACCAGCCCCCTTGCCTCTGCTGCTGTATCAAGTCCTTCCAGTGACCCACACAGATAACTCTGCTTCTCTTGTTTCTCCAGTACTATTTCTAATGACACTGCCAATCTCCTTTCCCACCCAGGGAACATGTGAGGGTCTTCAATGGCATTACTTCTCAAATCTTTTGGTCAGCACCACTGTCTGCTGATGACTTGTAATGAGGCTTTTTGCTGGGAAAACTGAGATATTTCCCTCACCTTCCCACTGTGCCAGGCTGTGACTGGTCGTGGGTGCCAAGTAGGCTGTTCATGAAGGCATGCCTTAGAAAAATGAGCACTCAGAGAAGGCACCGGGATTCCCAGGGAATTAAGAGATATTTGAGGGCAGAAGCGTTCAGTCACAGACTTCAGGAGTGGTGGCTAGTGCCTAGAAGGAAAGCAACCGCACAGAACACAGAGTGCTGCTTCCCAGAAATGCTGCAATGACAAAGTGAAAGCGAATAAATGCAGCTCGCTGGCTGAGGAGAAGGATTATTGTTTTTGTTTTAAAAGTTCTTACAAAATCTGAGGTCTTCAGACACCTCCATGCACGCCTTCATGCAATCTGACAGATAAAATCCTGCAGTAACTGGAGTTGTAATCTCTTTTGAATGTGCTTTTATACTTCAAACCAAGTCAGTGACAAGAGCAGGACATTTAAGTCCCTTCCCAATTTAGCCTCACATTCTTGTCGCTTCTTTGATACTGGTTATACATTTACCAGGTTATTTTATCTTTCATCTTCTCACCCACTATAAAATTACAGTCAAAATAGCTGAAATCACTCAAGTGGTTCTGAGCTGACAAACAAATCCTTTAAAAAGAGGGGGAAAATCTTAGCTGTTGTATGTTTCCATGTATCCATCATTTCCATATGCATGAAAAGCATAATGCAAAATGCAACTTTTCGCCTGATGTGGCTGTTTCCCCAGTTTGGATTCAATCTGTGACCCTTTATCTAAGGACCTTTGTATTTGGCTACCTTGGTATTTGTAATGGGAAAAGTTCTACAGCACCTCTGAATTGCTTTTCTGTTTTGTCCTTGTGTAGTGTCAGTTCTTTGTTGTTAAACCAGATTTACACAGGCACTGTGACAGTAACAGCAGCAGCCTGTAATCTGTCAAGTCTGTCTGAAATGTCCTTCAGTGGCCTTCATAAATTTGTGCATCCATATAAAGTCCCTTGTTGTGTAAATTATATGCTCCGTTTTTGATCAAGTCCTCCATACGCTCAGAGCAAATTTCAAGACACTTCTGGTAGCCGTATGCAAATGCAGAGACAGATTCTAGGCTCTCCGATACATCTCATTGTGCCTTTTTGCTGCTACAGTAATTGCTTTACATTTCTCATTTTTCTGCTATATTGATGATAATGTTAACATGGAAACAGGTTGTAACTTTCCTGTTTTCTACTTTTCGGGCTCTTTTCATGGCGTAATCGCCAACTAGTCCTTTCAGGTTTGTTTGTTTGAAGCTTGTTCTATATTCAGTTTTTAGTTTTACAGCTGAACATCAGCTTTTCTTAAACGAAGCTGCTATTAATAAAACAATGGAAAACTTGGACCAGGGATTTAAATGAGCAGATAAGACAATGGTTCAAAAATATCTGCCTGTGGCCTTAATTATTTCCATATCCCACTCTTCTATTTCAAATATTTGTGAAAATGAAGGAAGGGAATTATCCAGGTTTTGACTCTTTCTGAAAGTAATATCCACTGTTTTTCATAGAGCTAAGAAAATTTAGTCTATTGCCCACTGTCCGTTAAATAGAATAAGATGACTCCCAGCAAAGTACTTTGCTCTCTGCTGGGGTTGTCCACTCTCCTGATATCCGATAGATTCATTATACTTTACTCGAAGGTTACAAACTTACCAGGTTGCTGAATGAGGAGCCATGGCCAGGAAGTCAGAGATAAACATAGATACTCAGGACAAAGCCTCGTCTTCAAGATTCATCTGTTGAAGCTGGAATTTGACATAAAACCCACTTATTTTTTATAAAATGCAGCTGGGCCATGTAACAACGTCATTTACTTCTTGTACCTCTCTGCTGAGGAGTTAAGAATACTCCTCCTACATGTACCTGGGGGTGATTACACACCTCTGCCTTTGGAATGTGCAGCTGACAAGCAGTGACTTCTAGCTGCGGAGAGAGTTCTCCACTGCCAAGTAAAAGACACCTTTGCTTGGGCCTTCCATTTTTTCTATTAAAATTGCTCCATTTGTTATAATACAGTGAAACATTCATAGGAGTCTGGATTCTCCTCCAGAGGGGTGCCAGGCCATAGTCCCAGCCTCACCTGTGTTTTAAGGCCCTGTATGCTAGGTATGATCCCTAAGGCCCTACAGGATAATTCCTGTCTGGTTACATATGGAAAGTGCAGGAGTAAGTAGCTTTTGAATTCCAACAGGTTTGTCAAGTCTTGGACATGACTTGTGGAAAGCAGTGAAAAAACTCACCTCTTGTCAATGTTTCACAGGAGGTACCACAGGCTCCACCATCCACTGTCCTTGTGGATAGAAAAGTTACCTTTGGGGTGAACAAGGCACTTTGCTTCCCCATGCTCTCCAGGCAGATGGCTTGAGGCCCCATCAGCAGCGAGTGCTTAAGATTGCATAGGTTTCTGTTAGCAGAAACTTGCACACCCTGGGATTTTGATGTCTCCGGGGATAGGCAGCAGCTGAAGAGGCTATTTCTAACTAACTTCTCTGTTTGGGGGAGCATGTACTTGGCCTGACATGTAAGTAAACTGTCTAGATCCATTCTTTTGATCCATTCTGATCTTTTTACCTCTTCTTCAGTTTTAAGCATGCAGGTAAGAAACACATATCCTGATTCTTAAGAGGTTATCAATATTAAGCATGTATGCATTATATTACTCACTGATCCCTGATTACAGCAAAAAGTGCTACAATCATACATGCATCCAACACTGAAAACTAAGAATAAGATAATTTATCATGTTTACACCTTATCGGAGCTCTATATGTTTGCTTATGCCCTGAAATCCACAGAGCAGTTATGATTTCCAGTGAGTCCACCCAGCTGGTACACCATTCAGTAAGTAACTTTTCCTTCAGAGAACTACCAAGATATCCACTAGCCTCTTCTTGTTTCTAGTTTTTCAGGATGATTAAGATTTCCATTCACAGCCTGAAATAAAAGCATAATGTTTTGGCGTTAACATAATTACAAATCTCTCATTTGCTTCCATAAATTCGGAGAGTACCATTTATCTCCCCCAAAATGTAAAAATGAAACTCAGTATCCTACAAAATCTTTTCAATAAGAACAACAACAATTCTTTTTGTAGTCCTATTGGGTAGATCGTGAAGAAAAATACCTGTATCTATAAATATCACAGAAGCATACACATCAAAAATGGAAAGGACATACCGGATCAATTAGTTGATCTCCTTGCAAATGCATCACAGCGTGAAGTGTTATTCCACACTGTACAATATAATTTATGCTTTCTGATTCTTATTTACCACAATCATTCAAACTTACAGAAAAAACTAATAGCTTTAATGACTGGGAGACCTTTGTGTATGATTGAACTTCAGGGGAAATTAAGTAGTATGAAACCTGCTGAAAACAGCAAAATAACTGTCAAAACTGCATTGGGCAACCACGTGGTAATCAGGAGTTTCTGCATCAGGTGTCTTTGAAAGAACGCAGGTCTGAAATGACGTGTTGGGGTCTGAAAAGAACATTCCCCAGCTTTTGTATATAAGACGTTTAAACCGAAAAATTCAGAGCAAACTGTGCTCCCCTGTGGATACTGAAGGGTTACAAGTGTATGTAAGTCAAAATACGGTTGATGTTGAAATTACAGTAGCTTAGTAACAAGAGAAATATACTGATGATGGAACGAACCCAGAAATAACTGATGTTAAATTAGCCTGGTAAATGGGCAATTAGCATGGATGTGGTGCGTACAAATATGCCTCAGGTATTACCATGCTAATTACTGAGAGGATTCGTTATCCAGACCTTCTTTGCCATTTGTCTTTTTCCTTGAGTTGGTAGGTCCATGTCACATTGCAGCTAAGTTTTACTGTGGAAAAGGAAAGGGTACAGCGGCTCTCATTGATAACCACTGTTTGCTATCCTCGGCTTGTTCAGCATTGCCCTTTCCTTCCTGCAGTGTATGTATGTGGCCAGCTAATGCTTTTGATCTGCACAGGCAAGAGCTCTGTCGGGCTGCGGCAGCACCAAGAACAGGTCAGCTGAGTATATTGCCCTGGTGAAATTCAGCACAGCATTAAATCTATCATCTGATTCATCTACATCTCCCACTCATAGATATCTATTTATTGCAGAAAATATTTTGAAGACTTTAAAAAAAAAAAAAAGAAAAAGATCTGTCAGGACCATTAGACTTCAGAGAGATTTTCTGAAGCTGAGATGGATCATTAGTGAGTGGTTTTAAACCACTACAGTAATTTCATCTTTATGGATTTCCATTATTTGAGCAGTGGTAGAAATATATTAATTAATTTTTCACTGATGCATATAAGTAATCTTTACACACAGCAAACAAGTAAAATCAACAGTGAAATCATGGTTTAATTATTTACCTAGCAACAACTTAGAATCAATCCAACATCTCTTACAGACTGCGAGAACTTAATCTCCTTTCTATTCTCTTCCTTTTATGCGGCTATCATGCAATCAGGAGACAAAAGATGACGGGATTTCTCTCATATAATTATAGCTCATCAAAATGCCTTTCATGAACAACTCATTTGTCAGATTTGACCCTTCTTCTGTTGGAGAATTATCTGTGAACTGATCATGGCTTTTATTATTTGATTGATGAAGAGCTTTTTCAAAACAAATCTGAGCCCGATTGTAGCAAGTACTTTTTCAAGTGTTTGTTATTTAGAGTTCTCTGGTTGGATCATGTCAGCTCTCTTGGATGGTATAATTTTTAACTGTTCGATTAAATAGACCTCCTTCACAAAGTGGAGACATGCCAAAGAAAATACTAGAGTGCTGAAACATTCCCAGGGAGAAAAGTGAATATTCTGTGAAGACTTACCAGGAAATTTTAAGGCCTGAAGTCACAAAGTATACATATAATATGAAATACAGATAGCAACTTGCCGCTGTGCTTAACCATTTTATTTCTGTCTCAGTACATCTTGTTGTTGAAACACTGCCCAGCCTTCCTAAATTTCAGGACTTTTTAGAAATTATTCAACACTAAACCTCAAGGCTGTTATATGTAACACTTGCTAACAGGATTTTTATAGTTTTGAGTCAGTGTCAGAAGGAAATTCTCTCATAGATCTCTCGAAAAAAAAAATGCTTAGAGAAAATATTGTAAATGGTGTAACACACCGTAAATACCACTACAAGTGACTTTCAAACAGCTCTTAGAGTGCAGACCTACTTATGCTACTCCTACAGATTTCCACCCTCCTGCCACACTTCGGTCTGCTGCAGATTTCTGATTAAATAGAGAATGTCAGTTTTTATGCTTTCTTATATGTGCGTCCATTTAACTTTGTCCTCCGGTTTCTCCGAGACTACTCTTCAGTCATTACAGACGATGATATTGAGTGCTGTCATCGACCTGGGATTGTGGCACCTTTCAAGAAAATAGCAGTTCCCTCCCCCCTCTCTCCCCAAACCCACAAACCCATTACTCTCTTACACTTCTATCTCGTTCAATAAAATAAGTAGCACTGAACTAAAATATCCTAGAGGACTTCCCAGTAAATAAAGCTGGAATTATACTCTCATCCCTGGGCAAAGTACTGTATATTTGGGGAATTTGTTCTCCCGTATTTTGCATTCTCATGTATTACGTGTTATGTCAGTCAGTCACCAAGCCTCTAACACGCAGATTCGCATCGTCTCCACCCATCTGTCAATGTGCTTTGACTAAATCAGCTCTCAAACAGAAAATATGTGTGGAGCCTGAAAAGCTTTTTCCCAAATGTAATCTTCCAACACATTTGCGTAAGCACTTACAAAGTAAAGACTATCCTTTATGCCGGGCCTTTCTGAGGTTTCATCTCGACGCACTTTTGTAGAGACAAATAATACTCAAGATAAAGTGCATGTCACATCCCATTGCTTCTTCCCCTCTCCACTGCATCAAACAAAATCAAGCTGGTGCAATCCATCGTGGACAAGGGACACAGATTGAATGATTCATTTCAATCAAGGGAAACAAAATAAGAAAAAAAGTAAAGTACTCTGAGAAAGAAAAATGCTGCCAGAACACAGTATGTGTTCTCCTCTGTAAAAAACTACCTCCCCAGCCTTGATTTTTCTGAAGAATCCCTCTGTCCTCAGCACTGGAGAAGCCTCCTCTCATCCAGGTTTGTTTCTCAGGCTGGGCTTTAAGTTCTGGTGGGAATTTTTCTGCAGCATAGGCAGTGATATAGTCTCATTCATTAACTCACATATTTTTCCCCTGTCTGAGGATGTGTCATCTAGTCCCTTTCCAGGACATCTCAAAGATATCTCTGCTCACCTCTGAAGCTAAATTTCATGAAAGATATAATAATTTAATATCTTTGAGGTTTCTTTTCTTCCTCCACCCTTTGACTGAAATCAGCCATGAAGTTTGACAGTTACAGAGAAGATGAAGGCAAACACAAACACAGCCAGTGTGAGAGCACAAGTATCCTCTCCTTAGAAAATCAGGTGAGGAGAAATGGCTGGGTTCTGTCAGAACAGGAGATGAATCGCAGATCTTAGATGGGCAACTGATCAAGTAACTGTAGGAAAGTTATCATGGAAGTGGTCAGGTATCGAGAAGAAGGGGGGGAAATGTTACTTGGTATGAAGCAAAACCATGAGAGATGAGTGCTACAGCAAAGATCTTTCCTCCTGCTCTCCTATGCCTCACGTTTCCCTTCTAACTCCCTTCCTACGTCCCCTTTCAGAGAGTACTTTACATCTCTGACACCTTCCCCTTTGCTAGCCCCAGGTATTTTCCACATCCCTTGGCTAACTCTGTTGCTCACCAGCCAGGGCTACACGCAAGACGTGTGTGCCCAGGCAGTCCTGGTGTGAGGTCAGGGCTGCTGAGCTGAGCAGCCTGGAGAAGTGGTGAGTCCTCCTCGACCTTGGCTCGACAGCGGTAGTGGGTGTCTGCCCTCTAAGCAGCCCTGGGGAATTATCGTGCCTGAGACATCTATCTGCCTCTGTGAAATTTGACTGAAAAGGACTACTTGCACACCCTGGGATTTTGATGTCTCCGGGGATAGGCAGCAGCTGAAGAGGCTATTTCTAACTAACTTCTCTGTTTGGGGGAGCATGTACTTGGCCTGACATGTAAGTAAACTGTCTAGATCCATTCTTTTGATCCATTCTGATCTTTTTACCTCTTCTTCAGTTTTAAGCATGCAGGTAAGAAACACATATCCTGATTCTTAAGAGGTTATCAATATTAAGCATGTATGCATTATATTACTCACTGATCCCTGATTACAGCAAAAAGTGCTACAATCATACATGCATCCAACACTGAAAACTAAGAATAAGATAATTTATCATGTTTACACCTTATCGGAGCTCTATATGTTTGCTTATGCCCTGAAATCCACAGAGCAGTTATGATTTCCAGTGAGTCCACCCAGCTGGTACACCGTTCAGTAAGTAACTTTTCCTTCAGAGAACTACCAAGATATCCACTAGCCTCTTCTTGTTTCTAGTTTTTCAGGATGATTAAGATTTCCANCTTTGGACATAAGACACACATTTACTTGATCCAAGAGATGCAACAGCCTACGGCTCTGGTAAAAAAAGTATCACCATAATAATCATATGAAAAAAAGACATTTTCTTTAAAATTATAATAATTGTGATAATTTTTACCTAGCACATTTAATTCTTGAATAAAAACTGAGGTTAGTAGCTGAAAGGTCAGTGAATTGCTTGAACATCATGAAAAGCTGCAAGAGTCATCTACTGACTTGAAAGCTGCAGAGTTGTAATGTCGCAATACACCTTCCGTGTTAAGAGCATGAAGACACACACACAGAGTTTTCCCTCCAACAGTTTCATTTGGGTATTTAAAACAAACCCAAAGCTCTGCTGGTGTGCATGCATATACTTATATGTATTTAGAGATTTCTGTGGCAGTGCTTTCCTGTTTGCTGACCTCTTATTTTCTCTTATTATATATCCCTCTTGCATTGGAAAACAAAGATGAGATTACAGCTCCCAAACACCACTTCAGGGAGGACAAAAACCTAAACCACGATCTCAAGGAGACTGAGTTGCTATCTGTTCTTTTTATCCAAAACATTTTTTAAGAAGATTAATATGCTTATTTTTACGTCAATACTGCACTGTTACTGTATTGCTCCCCTACACAGTTGTCAGTGCAGACTGAATAACTAATTTCAAATGCCAGTGCCAAGAACATAAGCCTGATTTGTGTTTGAGGATGGTAAGGGTCATACAAATTTAATATTCATATTTTGTCACTTTAAAATAAAAGGTCAGGAAAATACAGCACATCGGTATAAGTGTAAGAATGAGACATGAAGTTTGGAAGGAAAATAACATTTAATAACTTAGGTAACCTGTTTGGATACCCAGATGAAGATGATAACATAAGAAGAATAAGCAAATTACTTGCTTAGCATAAGATGTGCTCTATATTAACTCAAATCCCAAGTCTGGCTGTTCTGCCACTTGAACTGTAGATTTGTTTTTATGTGCTGTTTTATGATTTCATCTAGCCTTGCACTGCAAGTAATCGAGGAGAGGCAGGTGGAGGAAAAGTTAAGAAAGGGTTTTGTTCCAAGGGATGAGAATTCTGCCATGAGTAAGAGACGCAAAATTCTGCACAGGCTGACCAGTTGGTGGTTAAACCCTCTGTACAGATGTATTTGTCTACACAAAGTAGAGAACAAGTAGGAATTGGCTCCAAGACCAATCAAAGTATATCATGTAGAGAAACGGTGGCTGTTTTGTGAGGAACTCTTTTTTTCTCAATGTGCCAGAAAAAGTCTATAGTCAGCCCGCTGCAGATGGTTGTTTACCAAGTCAGTGGAGCAACAGAAAACAGTGCCCCTGAAGCAGAACACTCACCAGCTTTTGCTCCATTGATGATTTGTGGGAACTAGGGAATGTGTAGAGATATTGGCCACAACTTTATAGAAATTCGGTCAATGGCTTTGTGTACAAAATGTGTAAAACGCGGGGGGTGGGGGGGGTGGGAGTGTCTTCCTCTTCATGTAAAAACATCTGAGCAAGATTCAGCATTTCCACCTCATGCTGAAGTTTGAGAAGAAGATCGAAGCAAAAACAGAAGTCAAGGAGTGCAACGCCCCTCTACACTCTCAGGATTAAAAACATGGAGGAAAATAAAGTGCTTTCAAACATCAAGTACTTAATCTCAGGCCCCTCCTAGCCTCTTCAGAGGGTCTAAAGCCCTCCGCTTCCCTGCAGTCCTCAGGCACTGGTCAGAGGGAGTGTTTGCCTCCTTTTGCCCCCTAAGCCCACACAGCCCATCACTGGCATTTCCTACTGCCACACAGCACTGATACAGCCCAAGTCTGTCACTCAGGAACTATTTTGTGGTGAGCCACCTTTGGGGATGATTCTTTGCAGTAAAATTTGGATCTCTTTTGTCATCCCAGTCAGATGCTGGCCCTGGGCAACAGAAGGATCTAAGGAAGAACAGGAAAACCCAGTGAAATGTGCAGCAAAACCCTCCCTGTTCTCCAGGGAGCCCTTGATGAGGATGGCCAGATTTCATCCTGTATGCTGCGTGCATTGCTGCACTAAAAATACATGTTATTACAAGGCTTTAGAGAAGCTTTCATGAATTTCCATTGGTCAGCAAAGACAGTTTTTTCCCTTCAGTAACTATCTCTCAAATCTGTGATGCTCTAGACAGTTTCCTCTGGTGAGCAAACTTTCTTCAAAGAAAGGTTTCCAGGGATGCAAATCCAGTAAGAAGAGATTAGTTAGGGTCAACTGGGAAATCTCTGGGAAAAATATAAAGCCTCTCTTCTGGATCCACACAAACTCCTTGTCTCTCCCTGGCTGAATCTCTATCACGCTCCTAGATAAAACGCTCAAATCAGTAGTTGGCAGCTGGCCAGCATGTCTTTCATCCCATCCAAAAGGTGAAAGACAGGGAATTTGTGAGCTTTTCAGAGTAAGCTGATGCTGAGTTTGCTCAGCAGAGATTGCATTTCTGGTGAACAGCTTGCCACAGCTTTTGTCTGCCAATGCTATCATTTTGTCTATCCATCCTTTGTCCCTCATGATTTCCGCCCGCACTAACACAAAATGACGGGCTTGCCCATTTAACTGTGCAGACTAAACTTAGGGTTCATTACTATGTATGAGATCTGTTTTCACCCCAATTTAACATTAATAGAGTAATTTGCAGAATTCTTAACTGAACCACAAATCTCTTAAATTACTATTTTATGTCCTTTGTATGGATCCAGGTTGGTATTTACCATTTTTTCCAATTTAGTGTTTATGTGAATGTCACTCTTCTGCTCCTCCTCTTCACTCCCTACTTGGATCCTCGCTCAGAGGGCATCATAGTCATATAGCTTTACTGCTGTCTGCTCGCATTAGACTGATTTGAGGAATCAGCTGTGAGCATGGTTTAATGCTGTTGGACCAGTTTACAGCCTGTGACAATGAACTTCGAAGTGAAAATCCCTTACACTAATTTCTTCAGTGTCTGCAGATTCATGATCCAATAGTTCTTCATTCTGGCTATGAAGATATTGTCCTTTCCTGCAATGATGTTAAGCTTTCTATCCCTAACCCTCAACTACGCTTCCAGGAAGCAATGTGAGCTTGAGGATCCCATGGCCAGGTACTCTCGGCCTATGTCCACACTGAGCCTGAAAGTGTTTGCATTGTGTTTAGGAGCAGTCTCGTTTAAGAAATCTGCTGGTTGTGGCAGACAACACAGTCAGACCTGCCTAGGCTGGATTTTCTTGTCCTCACGAGCAAAAGTTAATGCTGTTTCTAAGGAGATCAGAGAAACTTCAGTTCTGTCCCTTAAGAGCTGCCTAGGTCTTGTATTGAGGCAACCTCTTAAGAAAGGTTTGTGAATTAATACTGTGGATGGTTGGCAAGTCTGGTCTTGAGAAGAGGCTCTGAGGTGTCTAGCAATACACAGATATCCAATAGTCATAATTTATAAGTGAATCTTTCTTGATTTATTTGCAACTGTATGGTTTTATTGGAAAAAATATCTCTTTCTGTTTCTGAACTCTGCAAAAACTGAAATGCCACTAGGGCTTAAATTCTTTTTTTTTTTAACTTCCTTTTGTTCAGGGTTTTTGCCGAGGGAGATGTGCCCTTTTTCTGACAGTGTTATTAATATGATTTAATGGTAATACGGCAACGTCTCATGGCTCTCATCAAAACTGGAGCCTCCTTGTTTCTGTCAATAGTTACATTATGATTCAACCCCCGTACTGTAGCTCTCAGTGTTTAGACAAGCCAGGCAGAACTGCCTTGCCAGAGGCCACAGTGAAGGTTTACAGGACAGCCAACCCTGTAATCCTGGCCTTCTCTCAAGTGCCTCATCCGCTGCTGGATGGTATGTATGATTTCACTCAAAGCACCTGGGAATGGCAACAGACATTACCTTGGCAAGAAAGTTAAGATGCCTGAGAGCTTTCTTACCCTTTTAAGAAAATAACTCAGTATACTATTTTAAAAGTACAATAGATAAGAGACAGCTGCCACAGTTTAGGGGCTTTGGGGTTGAATGTTCCACTTTATTTTTGTCTTTCTGGATGGCAGAGCCTTAGGATTTAATGCCAGCTGTCAGTCATTTTGTGAAATTGCATTTCATATGACAGGAAAGGGGCTTTAGAAAAAAGCTGAGCAAAGGGACATGAAGGGAACAAAACTCTGTTAGAAGATAAAATAGCTTCAGAAGAATTAAGTTCACACATTTGCAGCTGAAACCTACTCTCACGGTGCTGATGAACTTTGATATCGCAAAGCATAACACCCTTCCTTCTGACTATTTTTAAAAATTTCAACCACCATAAATTGCTAAAGATGGAAATAGTGATCCTGGAGCGTATTGTAGTAATAAGACCCACTGCTGTCATTTAGAACTTGTAAAATGGTTTGCTGTAGTTTTCTTCTCTAAAGTCTTTCCTGCCGTGACAGAGAAAAGGCAGGATAGAGGAAATGATAAAATGCTGCCAGAGCCCTGTGACAGGCATATATATCTTCTTGTCCTTTCAATCAGTGCTGCTACCATTCAGTTTACTGGATCTTGTTCTTCAGAAAATGAAGCACTGATCATTTATTCTTTTATATCACAAATGCAAGGAACCTTATTCATACTCTCTTGTACTGGTGATACAAAGAATTTATTTTTTGTATTCTTTAAACAATGCAGTATTTCCTTTTTATGTATTTCTAAACCAGAGTGGTGCTGTACCTGTGAGCTTCATCTGTGATGAAAAAGGTTGAGTTCATACAGTTCCAGGAACTAGTTTCAAGATGAGCGCTGTCATTGAGAGAAGCAGTTTTCTTAGTAGGGAAGAGAATCATAGATTCATGGAAGAGCTCAGTTTGGAAAAGACCTTGAGAGGTCACCTGGTTCAAACCACTCAAGGTAGGTCCAGCTTAGATCACAACATTGCCCCCTCCCAAATCCAGAAAGCTTCATCACCCAGAACTGTTCTATCTTTGTCACATTCACCTACACTGGCCAATGCTTAGACAGAGCTCAGATTTTTCAAAGGAAATATGTAATTCCTTCAGAATACGGAAGAGGAAAATGTCTGCTGCTTTCCAAGCACTCAATCCTGCAAGCAAAATTGGAACATTGAAGAATGAAAAAGAAGATAAACTTCATTAGAGACAGTAATTTCATTAATCTGGAACCTGAGTCATGTTAAGAGTCTGCCACTCTTTGACAGGAGCTTGAGTACTGCTAAAATCTGTTGATTAGAAGAGGAATCCTCCTAACCAGAAAGCTACAAAGGAGAGAAACCAGAGATGCTGTTTCTGCCAACTTGACACACTCTCAAAGTAACAGCACTAGCTACGTACAATCTTTTATGAAATGATCTCAGCAAAAAACATGGGAAGCAAAAACATCACAGTATCTGCAGTACTCCAGCTAGTGGTTAGAGTCAATGTACAAAGAACGTGTTTTATAAACAGAATTAAACTGTTCTGGCAGCTCTGACCTCTAGATAGTCCTCTCTTTTGAAGAAAAATTGAAGTGACTTTTTAAGTTTGGGAAGAAATGTCTTCAGTGGTCGGGGCACTGTACTTGTGGTGAAGAGATTGCTTGTTGATTCCCCAACGTGTTTGGCCTCAGCCTGCAGCAAAAAGAAGAGGCTGAAGCAGCCATGAGGTTTATAGACTAGCGAAAAGGAGCAGAAGGATGAAAATAAGGGAGTGCCAAGCACAACTTTTAAGTCTGGGCATATTCCTTCTCATTTTTGTGCCTAAGACTTTCCATCAACAAAATAGTATTAAACCAACTTTTTGAAAAATACACAAGGATAGGCAAGGAGGGATCTAGTGCAATTTTTTGCAAGTCAGTAATGTCAAAGTGCTTTTCTTGATATGTTTGAGACAGGTGTACTTTATGTGGTGGAACCTAGTTCTCTTCTTAAGCTAGGATGCTTCAGGGCACATGGTTTCCTTTCCAATCTTTGTTTACAATTCTGTGAGCACAATGGCAATGTAAACACTCAAAATCTGAGGTTGGCGATGTTTCTTGGGCAGCTAGGAGTAAAATGACAGATATTCAGAAACCTACAATTATTTAGAGAGGGGAGAATGCCATCTTTTTTGAACAACAGCAAAACATCAGCTACCTTCAATTTTTTAAAATCGTATATTTATTACCCGAAGGTAAAATCAGTCAGATTTACTGAAAAACAATTGCCAGTGTGAGGGGTGGGGTGAAACATTTATCCCCCTTTTCTGTCATAAGATAATACATGAGTAAATAACGTTGGGAATCTAGTGTGTTCATGGTGCGTGAAAGGGACACAGAAAGAAGCAAGACAATAGGGTCACTCAGGCATCCACCTCCGGGGTGGTCTCCAAGTCTCTTGAATACTGCTGGCACTCAGGTGTCATTGTCTCATTGGCTTCATCAGGACAACTCCTCAGCTTTATAAGCAAGAATGTGAGCATTTTTATTAGATGGAGCTTAACTCCATCCCAACACAGGTTGATTGTCGCTGAGAGGGTGCAGTCCGAGCTAGGCGGGAGCAATGCCAGGGCTGGGAGCAAAAGAAGTGGATATGCAGAGTGAGACTGAAGTAGAAAGAGAAGGGATAGGGGATATAGTGAAAAAGAGGGAAGATTTACTGTCATACCAAATCCCAGTATTAATTAAAATGCAAGCACGCTTTGAGTTACAAGGCTATCACTCCATTTTGGAACACTTGTGTCTCTCCTAACTGCCTGAGACTCGTTTTTGAGGTTTATGATGTTCCCACAAGCCTTTGATAAAATTGTAGCTCCGTAATTCAGTGCTTGTTAATTTATTATTCAGTGAGTAGTAATTGACCAGATGATAGAGAGGTGGTCAAAACCTAGCAGAAATATTTGCAAAATATATTCAACAACAACAACAAACAAGGCAAAATTTGATGATCACTGTATTTTACCTTTTCATTGAGGTAAAGAAAAGTGCATGTTTGCTTCTTCAGTGTGTTTCAGTATAAATCATCTGACAGATTAGTGTGTTTCTCAATATTTCTTCAAATGTCAAACTCTTTTTTTGTTTCCTGAGACCATTTTGAGTGTAGCACTGAAACTTTTCATATTGTTTAACAGGTTGCAAGAGATTTGAGGAGATATGTTTACACTTAGCTGTTGATGACAATAGAATATTGTTACACTTCAATATTGTTATTCAAACAGGAGGCCTCTTCAGCAAAAAAGGAGTTTGTACCCTCACATTGTCTGCTACGAAAATGCTCATGTACAAGGCTTTTTTTAAGTTTGGGGACTCATATAAAGAAACATATAACCTCCTCAGAGAAGAGACATAACCCTTGTTGGACACTTTGCTGTTGGGGAAGACTGACACTACAAATTACTCCCACAGTAACCTGGGGAGTTCTCCAAAATAGTAAGAAAATTGAGGCAAAGGCACACAGAATTTTGTTATTTTGACTGACCTTCACATCCCTTGCTTTATCTAAATTGAAGAACAAACATGTTAAAAATCATTACAAATTCTCTGTATTACGTGATTCAAGTTCCTCTTTATAGGATAAGCCATAAAACAGAGGAAGAAGCAGTAAAAGAAAGATGCTTTTAATCCTGAGGAACCTCGAGGAGTTATGACTGGAGTTGGGATCTTAAAAATGCTGAGTTTATGGTCTCAGCTTCATGCAGGACTGTTGACTAAAAGAAAAGAGCCGGAGGAGCCAAAGAAGACCTTGGCCCCAATTAAGGGAATTTACAGTCACATTTCACACTGTCTGGCGTCCAAACCCAGCAGGTTGGTGAATATCAATAGGTGAACATCAGCAAGGCTCTGACTGCTGCAATAATAAGTGATGTCAGGACAAACAAGTAACGTTGAATCCAGCCCTCATAGTCTTCCTCTGTGTTTGGTTAATCTATTTTGTAGCAAATTATGTCAGTGGAAGATTTCCTTGAGTAAGACATACCTAAACATTCAATTGTTTATCCTAAAACTGGGGATGTAGTCTGTCCTCATCCCTTTTGTAGAACACTCATGACCATCAATCAGAGTTACCTTATAAAAAGATCAAAAGCATTTGCTCTCTCATTACAAACTGTAACTCCCTGCTAGCTGAGGGAAAAATAGATGTTTGAAGTGAGCAAGAGGGAGAGAAGTGCATGTAAAAGGTGGTAGAACAAAATAAAAAGACTGGCCAGATTTATTGAGTGGGGTAAGGAAAACATACAGACTATAGTAAGATTAAATCTTGATGATGTACTAAGCTATAACTTTTTCTGGGTTTCTGATAACCAGAACAAGCCACTGAACCTTAATAAACAGTGCTGATGATGCATTAATCCACATAACACTATCTCTCTGAATTTTGGCTGTGCAGGCAGATCAGTTAGTAGATGTCAGGGTAATGATCAATGTATTGCATTCAGAATGGGTTTGTCACTGAAGTGTCCAAGAATCACTCGACTGATATTACAATTACTCTCAAACTGCAATATAAATGTGGGGATGTAACGTTTATTTGAAACATACACGTATGCACGTTAATTTGACAATCACTGTCTAAAAGAGTGATGAAAGTCTGTCTCCATATGGCGCAGAATTAAATAGCTGTATTTGTCCAGACTAATTGGCACCACCTGAAGAACTGAGCCCTGGCAGCTCTGTTTACATCAGGTTTATTTCCTGTATTCAGAGCCAGGATATTTGGATCTGTACTTACTTATTTATCATATTTTACAGTATGTCACAATAATTCTCCAGAATGATAATTCTCCAGAATGATAATTCTCCAGGTATAATATTCAATATAATACCTGATTATTGGCTTCTCACAGAAGCAAAAACTATTTCTTGAAGTAAATTTTTAAAGTCCTTAACCTGTACTCTTACAGTCAAAATATAGAAAGCAAGAATTAAACCCCCAGGATATATCAGAAGAATTACACCAGTGCACTGGAATGGCATACATTTTTAAGGTAAGAGCCTGTGTATTAGGTTCATGTAGCTAAGAAGAGAAAACTTGGAAAAAATATGTCTTGCAATATTCGATATTCACGACTCACAGAATCACAGAACAGTAGGCATTGGAAGGGCCCTCTGGAGATCATCTAGACAAACCCCCTGCTAAAGCAGGTTAGCCTAGAGCAGGTTGCACAGGAACACATCCAGGCAAGTTTTGAACATCTCCAGAGAGGAGACTCCACAACCTCCCTGGGCAGCCTGTGCCAGGGCTCTGTCATCCTCACAGTAAAGAAGTTCCTCCTCATGTTCAGTTGGAACTTCCTGTGTTCCACTTTGTGCCCATTGCCCCTTGTCCTGTCGCTGGGCACCACTGAGAAGAGTCTGACCCCGTCCTCTTGACATCCACCCTTTAGATATTTGTGAGCATTGATCAGATCTCCTCTCAGCCTTCTCTTTTCCAGGCTGAACAGACCCAGCTCTCTCAGCCTTTCCTCATACGAGAGATGCTCCACTCCCCTAATCAACTTTGTGGCCCTCCGCTGGACTCTCTCCAGTAGTTCCCTGTCTCTCTTGAACTGGGGAGCCCAGAACTGGACACAGCACTCCAGAGGTGGCCTCACCAGGGCAGAGTACAGGGGGAGGATCACCTCGCTCGACCTGCTGGCCACACTCTTCTCAATACACCCCAGGATCCAATTGGCCTTCCTGGCCACAAGGGCACATTGCTGGCTCATGGTGAGCCTGTTGTCAGCCAGCACTCCCAGGACCTTCTCCGCAGAGCTGCTCTCCAGCAGGTCAGCTCCCACCCTGTACTGGTGCATGGGGTTGTTCCTCCCCAGGTGCAGGACGCTACACTTGCCCTTGTTGAACTTCATGACATTCCTCTCCGCCCAACTCTCCAGCCTGTCCAGGTCACGCTGAATGGCAGCACAGCCTTCCAGTGAGTCAGCCGCTCCCCCCAGCTTTGTACCATCAGGAAACTTGCTGAGGGCACACTCTGTCTCTTCATCCAGGTCATTGATGAATACGTTGAACAGGACTGGACCCAGCACTGACCCCTGGGGAACACCACTGGTCACAGGCCTCCAACCAGACTCTGCACCACTGATCACAACTCTCTGAGCTCTGCCATTCAGCCAGTTCTCAACCCACCTCACTGTCCACTCATCTAACCCACACTTTCTAAGCTTGCCGATGAAGATGTTGTGGGGGACAGTGTCAAAAGTCTTGCTGAAGTCAAGGTGGACAACATCCACTGCTCTCCCCTCATCTACCCAGCAAATCATGCCATCATAGAAGGCTATCAGATTGGTCAAGCAGAATTTCCCCTTCCTGAAACCATGCTGACTACTCCTGATAACTGCCTTTGCCTCCACATGCTTAGAGATGACATGCAGAATGAGCCGTTCCATCATCTTTCCAGGGATGGAGGTCAGACTGACTGGCCTGTAGTTTCCTGGGTCCTACTTCTTGCCCTTTTTGAAGATTGGAGTGACTTTGGCTTTTCTCCAGTCCTCCAGCACCTCTCCTCTTCTCCATGACATTTCAAAGATGATGGAGAGTGGTTGGGCAATAACATGTGCCAGCTCCCTCAGCACTCATGGGTGCATCCTGTCAGGGCCCATGGATTTGTCTGTGTCCTGTTTCCCTAAGTGATCTCTAACCTAATCCTCCTCAACCAAGGGTAAGTCTTCATTTCTCCATGCTTTCTCTCTTACGTCCAGAGACTGGGAATCCTGAGGGCTGCCCTTAGCAGTGAAGAATGAAGAGAAGAAGATATTCAATAACTCCGCCTTGTCTGTATCCTCCAACACCAGGCCACCTGCCTCATTCAGCAGCAGGCTCACTTTTTCCCTAGGCTTCCTTTTGCTACCGATGTACCCGAAGAAGCCCTTCCTCTCGTCCTTGACCTCCCTTGCCAGCTTCAATTCCAGGTGGGCCTTAGCCTTCCTTGTTGCATCCCTGCATGCTCTGACAATGATTCTATATTCCTCCCAAGTGGCTAGTCGCTTTTTCCACATTCTGCAAATTTCCTTCTTCCTTTTGAGTTTTTCTAGAAGCTCCTTGCTCACGCATGCAGGTCTGCTGTCTCTTTTTCTTGATTCTGTACTCAAAGGGATGCATCGATCTTGAGCTTGGAGGAGGTGGTTCTTGAATATTAACCAACTCTCTTGGATCTCTCTACCTTCTAGAGCCCTAACTCATGGGATTCCTTGAAGCAGGTCTTTGAAGAAGCTGAAGTTAGCTCTCCTAAATTTACACAAAGTGTAAATTAAAAAGGAAAACTACACCATGGAAAATATTGGTTTGAATGTTAATTGTAGTATAAGAATAAAAAAGACTTGGAGGATGGTAGTGTCTTTGTCCTATGCAGGATTTATCTGCTCAGATCCACCACTAATATCAGCAGAAAACCTTCAGCTAAATTTCTATGAACTGTGCTGGAAATGAATGTCAGGAAGAGTGGCACTACAAGATACCTGGGCATCAACCTGTGGAATACCTTGTATGCCACATAGTCACTGGGTATTATTCAAAATTCAAATTGCTGAGGACCCAGTTAAACTACTCCCATTCTTTCTCATTAGCTTTTTATGACTGTTAATCTTCCCATTATAAAACAAATGAGAATATTTTGGGGAAAGCAAGTAGTTCTTCAGTGATGCCAAAAGTGTAACAATCTAGCCCTCAATCAACCGGGGCTGCTACTAAAGAACAACAAAAATAAAAAAAAGGCATATCTTACACAATGGAATTTATTCTAGATATCTCTCCGCTGTGAAAGCCTCATGTCCAAACCAAGGCACTATGCTGCCCATATTGGAAGATAATGTTATAATAGTTGTTGTTTTGACATCATGGTTGTTCTTTATTTTACTGGAGATACGTAGTAACTGTCATGGGCTGTATAAATATTTTACAAATAAAGACCCAACACACAAAGTCCTTACTTAATTATTATTCAGGCAAAATTCTTTTGTTCTCATAAGAAAAGCTGGATTTGGCCCCAAAGCACTTCTATTCTACAGAACTGTTATTAGAAAACAATCACTGCAAATGCAATTACTTTCAGGACAGCACAGCAAAGAATGCCCTATTCCCCAAGCAGAGATCAAACCCAATAATTAGAAAAAAACAAAGAACACTCCAGAATTATTTGGTGAGTAATCACAAGTAACAGAAAACACAATCTATGCCAGTGTATATTATTCCACTTCAAACACAATGGCAAAATGAGATACAAAAGCAAAGACAAGGCAGACAGGGACACATAGATTGTGCCTTATTGTCAATGTGTATAAGAAACCACGGGTAAAAGACAGAATATGTAAATACATATCTGAAAGAATGAAAGGGGAAATGGCATGGTGTTCCATGGGTTGTTTCTGTCAGCATGCAATTTTCATAAAGATGTGTTTTTATGTAATCTGCTCTTTCAGGAATGTTCTTTTTCAAATTTTGGCTGTAAAAATGCTTCAATCAATTTATATCAAGCCATAAGCGTTCTGTGAACAACCTGTTCTTATTGGAGATCCCTCTATCATTAGCACTTGTTCTTAAAATCATTTAATTATTGCAGTATTCTCCACTGGGGCCTCCCTACCAGTTCATTAAAGGCCAGCCCTAATGAGCCGTTACCATAAATACGTACTTTAAATATCAGACATGGAAAATGGCTAATGACTCGGATACCACTGTGTGTGAACAATAGAAAAAGCAGCCTGTAACACTGAGACCTGGCCAAAAACCAGTGTTTGGGATTTGCTGGAAATTTCCTTCTCTCTCATTTGGTTCTAGTCCCAGCTAAACACCTGGGAGGGTGGATAGCCATTAAAGTTAAAGGGCAATGCTGGTAAGGGGAACAAATTAGATATCAGCAAAGCTAGGACAAAAGGAGAAGCAAAAACATGCCCCTTAGGAGTCTGCTGTTCTGGAAGACCCTCCTCTGCTGGGCATAACTGGTAGGTTTGGGCAGCAGGGGCTGCAGGCAGCCTGTGTGGGAGGAGGCTGGGAGCTACCTGGCATACTCATACTGGGTCCAGCTAGCTCTGACACCAGTGTGAGTGAGACCAGGGCAAGGACACACTGGAGGGACTGCAGCCATTGGTGACCTGCAACAAAGCAGAGGAAAGCCAGTAAGAAGCAGAAGTTAGCATTAAAAACAAGCATGGAGCAGCAGGCAGAAACCATCACACACAACTGCAAACATCCTACGCTGCCTGTCTCTTTACGCAAAGAATTGGGAAAGATTGAGTGTAACCGCAGTGAAAATAAGGGAATTTGACATGAGGAAGGGAGAGAAGGGCTTGACTGAAGTGGAGCCTAGGAAAGAAAAGTTTATTATTCAATATCAAAACCAGTGATCAGAAGTTTGTGTTAATTAACCACTATAACTGTGTCATTGTTTGAGAAAGATTAAATTAAGTAAAAACGGCACAAGGCAAGCTGTTTTGCCTGCAGTGGCTCCCAGTAGCAGCAGCAGGACAAGAGAACAATGCTGGTACTTGATATTGTGACCAAGTATGCACCTACAGCATGAAAATCTTATATGGAGGGCCCCTGATGTCACCTGCCAGGCTGAGTCTACTCTGCAGGTTAAGCAAAGTTTGATGCTTCTATTTAAGAGTGAGAGCCTAGGACCAGCGCAAGGCTGGTCTTCATCAGAAAGGATGAAGTCACCGGGAGGAAAGTCCTGGAGAGTTTGGCTTGCTGCCTCTGCCCTGTCGGGAAACAAAAAGGGTTAAGGTGCAACCTCTGCTTCTGCAAGAAGATAGTACAGCAGTAGCCACTGTGCCAAATATTTGAACTCTATTTCTTGATGACAGCAAGTGCACTGAAAACCAGTCTGACTTTCTAAGCCACAGATATAGGTAAAAACATCAGTGGGACTGTGCCCACTTTGCTGCACCACACACCTGTCTTTAAATGAAATGATTTTCTGTGACAGCAAGGCAGCAGTCTTGATGGAGGATCTTGCTTTTAACCCTGCTTGTTCTGTTCCTGTGGTTACTTTCACTGGCAACCATATATTCATTCCTCCTATGGCGATACTACCACTCATTAAGAACTGAGTAATAGGATAGAAATCTGCTTCAGGATAAACATTAAATCTTTCTTAAGAACTGTCTGTATCTAATGGAGCAAAGAAAAGTCATCCAGGATAATGCAGATTGCTACTCCTCAAAGTGAATGGAGGAGCAGTCACTGCTCTGACTCTGGGCTTTCACTGTATTCCCTATGTTTTCCTGTACCCAGCAAAGCCTCATGGTAATGCCGACAAAAAAATCCCTTCTCAGTGTAAATATAAAAGTGAGTGCCAGCCTCTGAGGGAGCAGCCAGCAGCATGAGGGAAGCCGACTGACCTCAATGGCAAGGTAGTGTGGAAGTGATCAAAATAGGAATAACCAAATGAATATTTAAGGCTACTTTACATGATATCACCTGACTTTCTTTGAATAGAGAGGTACAGACGTTCCCATATCTCCCGGAGAACAGGTAATACTTTCAGCATTTTTCCCAAAAGTTTAGTAGGCCCATGATAATCACCTTAGTCTTACCCCCAAAAATAAGTTAGCCAGCTGTGATCCAAGGCTGGACACTGAAGAAGTCAAGTCCAAATGAGATCTAGGCACAGTGGAGCAATGCTGGAAATGACAAGTGCTTTGAGCCCTGGTTCTTTTTCAAAGCACTTTTCCCCTGCCAGCCCTGTTCTCACTACGCTATTCTTATTGACAGACTCTAGACTTAAAATCTGAGTGGAGAATAGAGAAAGTGTTACCAGGGAGAACTGGGATTGCTCCTGTAGTGGTGTGAAGCCAGACTGCTAGCTTTCACCTCCCTCTCTGCATATCTGCCTGACAATTTTGTCTGAGTCTTCTCTCTGCCATAGCATTCTCTCATCAGCCTGCCTAATTCTTAAATTTCTGTATGACTTCCGATTGTACCAACATATCTGAATTATCGCTACACATTTCTGAGCTGCCACTCTAAGTTTGCAAGTACAACCTAAGGGACTGGCTTCCCATATGAAAACATGCAGTGCGGTGTTCCTTACAAGAAGTAAATAATTGGTTTTTAGGTTTTAGTCTTGGATACAAGGAGATATTGATATAATCTATTATGACAGAGACTTAATTTTCACTACTATCAATTAAAAGCACCACTCAATAAATCAGGGATGAAGAGTCTTAATAAACAGTAAGATAAAAAAAGACTTATCATGTCTTTCATTTTGATGTATGTATTTAATATTCTCTTTCATCACTGTAAGAAGATAGTGATCTTGCCAAAAGCTAGAGCAGAGAGAGGGAGTAGGGCTGATAAACATCCGCCGCTCTGCAGCTAACTGTGGAGCTTCTTCAGCTGCAAGATGTTATTAAAACTGTACCTTCAGCTTATAAAAAAAATTAATCTAGGTGCCTTTTGGGGAGAGGCAAGCAAACATTAAACAGTGGATTGTCGTCCTCTTTCTGTAACTCCCACAGCATAAAATAACAATCAGATATCTCATGCAAAATGTCAGCAGTGACTGCTATATGGTGGGCTCCACAGCTGACTTGACATTGCTGTTTGGATGATGAGAACCTGGCAGTGCTGAGACTCAGCTTTAGCTTGAAGAAAAAAAACATTCATTCTGAAGATAACCTTGGGGAATGGACGGCTGGAGAGACTGGATGAGGTTTCTGGTTGAAGTCTAGAGACCAGCACTCCTGCAATATACGGCAGTGAATGGGTGCTCAGGGCTGAACTAAACAGGGCTCCTGGACCTATGGGCAGGGGTGGGGATGGAAGACCCAGATGAGGCTGGTTGGAGTCCAGTAAGGCATTTTAGTGCCGCCAAGGTCCTGACAGANGACCTACTTTGGTAGTAACCAAGCAGTTCTACTATCTGGATTTTTCATATGATCAATATATTAAGTTCATACTGTGTCCAAACTGCTATGCAAGCTGAAAGTGAACAGATGAACTTTGAATGTTTGAGTCATTTGCTCTTTATAACAGAAGCTCTGATTCTTCAACTCAACATTGTTCTTCAATTAATTGGCTCAAATGAGCTCCTCTATAAGAGCATTTATGCAACAACTGCTCTTATTGTGATTATAACTTCACAGTACTGACACTGTAATTGTGATTGAAGATGTACTTTCAAGTCCCTAACTTCAAACGCTTCTGTTACGAGGGAAAAAACACTCAGACTTGTAAAATGAAATTTTATTTTTATTTACTACTTTTTAAATACCACAACTTGACCAACATGCTGTCAGGGAGTGGTGAGGGTTGACTGTTCCCTAAGGACCAGGGAGCTGAGGCTGACAACATGGCTATCATGGTAGGAGACTCCTGCAGTACCCAAGGGAGGTGAGCAGGGCAGGTCCAGAGACAGCAGCCAGCTTCGACCAAGAGTCTGGATCATCAGGCAAATTGTGGTCATGAGGCAGATACATGTACCAGCTGGAAAGTTAAACAGTAGGTTGAGATTGAGTCTGACGAGAATAAACACAGTCAGACACAGCCCGATCATCTCCCATACAGGTCCTTAGCAACAAGGAAGGTCCTAGGTCAATCTGGGATGCCATTCCATGGGTCAGGGTCCAGATCAGCAAGTCCCATGGCCGGGCAGAGTCGTGGCTGCGGCTGAGCTAGAGACCAGCACTCCTGCAATATACGGCAGTGAATGGGTGCTCAGGGCTGAACTAAACAGGGCTCCTGGACCTATGGGCAGGGGTGGGGATGGAAGACCCAGATGAGGCTGGTTGGAGTCCAGTAAGGCATTTTAGTGCCGCCAAGGTCCTGACAGACTTTTCAACATGGTCTCAAACAAATAAAAATATATTATAAATATCATCTTGCACATTCGTATTTTTGCAATATATGTCACAACAAACAAAAATAATCTCCTTTAAAAGCCTACTTCCCCTACAACTCATACATCTATCTTAATGTGTTTTGCTATTATTTATTCATTCTATAATGTCCTTTACCTGTTAATCAACACTGTCAGTGCATCAGAGCAGGGATCATGCTCCATTATGATATTTTGACTCCCATGAACATCTATCTGAAACCAGCAGAACCAATAAAGATATCTAGACCCAGTAATTCAGCTACTGCACACATCCGCATTGATTAGAATTAGAAACTTCAAATCAGGCATCACAGCAATAGTAGTAGTAGTGATCCCAGATCAGATCTGCAAGCAAACAAGTTGTGTTTGTGTGTTATTGCTCTGCTACTTTAAATTGTACTGTGGAGTTGTCTACATCACTGTAGAGCCATATTCCACATATTCCTTACTTAAACTAAACAACAGGAAGAGGTTTTTTTGCTTTGTTTTGTTTTT
>VZSC01002025.1:559987-581668 GCA_013398225.1 Steatornis caripensis
TTCCTGTGCAACCTGCTCTAGGCTAACCTGCTTTAGCAGGGGGGTTGGACTGGATGGTCTCTAGACGTCCCTTCCAACCCCTACCATTCTATGATTCTGTGATTCTATGATTCTATTTTATATACAGTAATTGCAAGTACAGAAATTCAAACATTTTACTGTAGCAGTCTTTAATGGCTAGGCTGTAGGGCATTATATCCAATGCCAAATCCAAAGTTAAAAGTTATCCCTGATTTTTGTGAAATAGAAAGAAAAGAGATGAAAAATCTATTTTAGCTCAATGTTAGCAATGAGAAATGCTGACCTTCAAGACACAACTGAAGGTTTATCTTTCTGCCATCGCTTGAGGCAAGATGACTGGGTAAATCACAGTTCTAGGAAGGATGTGTTTGGGATTTGTGGGAATGTTTGATGGGGAATTTTGTCCTCCAATGCAGTAGTCTTCCTCTTTTTAGCTGTGGCATGTGCAACCAGGTGTTCAGATAAGGCTGTTGTCATAAGCTGGGATATAAATAACTTAAAAATCAAATAGCTGAAAAGTAAAAATTAAAGACACAAAAGTTAACACTATGTGCAATAACAGGAAGTGTTCATATGCACAAGCGGGTCTGAGTTGCAACTGCTGGAGGAAACATAGCTCTAAGCCTCACATTTAGACAGGAATATTTACGGATTTGTCTTAGTTTCAATCCAGGGTATATTTTTTCTGAAAGAGAAAAGTCTAATACATCAGTGGTTAACAACAACACAGATAACAGCTTTTTTGCCACTACATTTCTGCTGTTTTACACCAGGATATCTCCATTTATTTACAGTATATTTCTTACTGAAAAAGATGGTTACAACCCATAAAAATAAATTGCCAAATGTTTTCTGTTAGAAAAGATTCTTAAGACATTTTCTAGAGAAACTGCTACTGCTGACATTAGGCAAACCTTTCGAAATGAGGAGGTAAGGAGCTTCTCAGCTTAGGAAATACCCTGTGAAATTCTTTTCAGGTTAGGCTGGCACTTAACATTAAAAAAAAAATGAAATCCAATTCTCTTGTTTGCAGTGTGTGCCTAACTCATGCCAAAGAGTAGCTGAACATAAATATTCCAGCCTGAATCAGGGTCCACAAAGCAACCAAACACCATCAGGTGAGGCAGCACAGCACAGCACAGAGTCGTGCTCTCCGGGAGCAGGCGGCTCAGGAGCCTGGCGTGGTGCAGGGTGACAGTTCCTCCTTTGGTTAGTCTTCGTATCAAAAACCTGGAAATCAGCAAATGCCAAATGTAGGTTTTCATGCTGCTTTTACGTTTTCTGTATCTATGCTACAGTCTTAATTGCTCTGTAACATCCCATGTTTCCAACGACACCTGCTTTATACCAGATGCTACTCATGGAATTCTTATGTAATTGTACAGTGAATGCAGCTAATAGGAGGTGTGCTGAGAGCAAGGTAACGGACTTTGGGAAGTAAAGAAAGGCACTGATGTTAGAGCAGGTGAACCTGATGTTAAAAAGATGTGTATCTTCTCCATGTCTTTGCCGTTTGAAGGCTTTCAGAAATCATAAAACAAATCACACCAAAATATGAACAGCCAGAAAAAACTCTCAGTTCCTCTATGGTTGGACTCAGGTCCAGGTCAGCNAGAAAGGCACTGATGTTAGAGCAAGTGAACCTGATGTTAAAAAGATGTGTATCTTCTCCATGTCTTTGCCGTTTGAAGGCTTTCAGAAATCATAAAACAAATCACACCAAAATATGAACAGCCAGAAAAAACTCTCAGTTCCTCTATGGTTGGACTCAGGTCCAGGTCAGCAGGAGTGACTGGGAACAGAGCCGACCATTTCCTATTGCAGCTCACTTCTGCAAAATGGCTGCTCAGGGTCTCTGACAACGGGATGGTGGAGACTAGATGCAGAAGCAGAGAGGTGTGAACTGGAAGGATTTGTCATTATTCCATAGGTGCGATGACTATTCTGAGGGATGGGTACACTCTGGAGCACCTTACAGCCTGGTTCTTGTACTCCACTTGTGTACACTGAGAGGCTTTTGGAGAACATCATGGCTCATTTCAAGCCTGCACAATTGTTTACACTGGGTACTGAGTGGTACTAAGTGGAAAAGATTGTATGCACCTCGACTTCATCCTATGGCAAGCCTGAATCTTGGCTAGGGCAGACACAAAAACCCATGAGCTGGGAGCATTCCCAAGTTGCAAGAGGTAGTCATCATTTGAGTGAGTGAAGATAAGAGCCTTTAATCTTGCTTTTGTCATTTATAAATGTGGAATTTTATTAGCATAATTTATGGTCGTGAAAGTAGGACATCCATGAGTGGACCCTCAAAAGACATATGGAAAGACAGGGCTTTGAAACAGGCAAAGCATCCATGTGTGGGAGAAGAGTAGAGAACACCAGGATGATGAATTGTGGTCGCAGGTAGCACATCACTCTGCACTACCTTTCCACGTTGGCCTTGAGGTTACATAGGAAGAGAGAACATAAGTGGAAAGCATTGGGAGACAAAAGGCAAACAGAGGAGGTGAAGAAAACTGAGCACCAACGAAGACTAAAAGAGGAAGAAGATGTAAAAGTGACAGAGAATACATCTGCTTTCCCCTGTTTTTCCCTTCCATTAACCAAAAAAAGTCCTGTGTCATTTTCACGTATATGTGTCTGATTACCTTCCCGTTCATAACATTGGCTTCGTTCCTGCTTTCCCCAACATGAAAAAGCAAAAGCCACAGCACTGCTAGAATACTATAGGGAAACATCAAACTGGGGCCTAAGCAACATCAAAGTCCCACTTGATACATTCTTGTAGTATCAGAATAAAACATACCCTTGCTGGTGAGTGCTTAGGCTGAGTGATCCCACTGNCGAAAAAGCAAAAGCCACAGCACTGATAGAATACTATAGGGAAACATCAAACTGGGGCCAAAGCAACATCAAAGTCCCACTTGATACATTCTTGTAGTATCAGAATAAAACATACCCTTGCTGGTGAGTGCTTAGGCTGAGTGATCCCACTGGATTATCTGTGTAAATGAGTGTTTGTCATTGCCCACAACATTTCACAGCTGAGTCCATATCAAAAACCTGTAAAATGTACACACCACCCTACAAATAGGTGGGCAGGCAAAAAGAAAGAAAAAACCAAGCCAAGCAAACCTATATATCTAGTGTACATTTCCATAACTCAGACTTCAATTCTTAACTTTATTAATTCACACTAGTTGCAGATCAGCATGAGATCTTTCTACTTGGAACTCTACAGATGAAAAACCTTATTCTACACTTCTTGCATTCCTGAAATTCACATTAAATTAAGAATTTATGAAAGGAAGATTTAAAGTTTAAATTAAACCATTGATTCTTTCCTGTACTAGCAGATTAGGGGGGCAAGGAAGCAAAACAAGGAGCAGGAGATTATTTTTGTGAAATGCAAATTATCTTTGACTGTACACTGCTTGGGAGGTGGGGGCAGGCCATCTTTGATTGTTTCTTAAAGTCGTTGGGTGTGGAAGTCCTGGGACAGAGACTAAAGGTAAAACTACTGCAGTTTTTTCCTCTTATTATTAAATCATGAATAATATGTGACCTGAATAGCAGCTCCAAGAAAGAGCTATGTACCCAAAAGTTCCGTATTTTTTCTGACTGCATTCATTCTTCTAATAAAGAATATTATTATCTCCCCACAAACATTCCTCAGTAAGAAGCAAAATGCATGTGTGTATATATGTTCTTAATTATCTTAGTTGTCTTGCTGGAGCTGTATGATTGTCTTACAAGAAAAGTTTGCAAAGCAGCTTGGTGATGGATATGAAGAAGAAAGGTGGGGAAAGGAGAGTGGAAAGGGAGGGATGGAGACCCTGTGGATGCATTTTGGTTCTGTTAGCAAAAATCTTGGCAATGCACCTGAAAATCTAGAAAAGATTGCTGAAGAAGGATTGGGGATGGGGGAACTGACAATTATAATTGGGATAAGGCAGAACCATTGCATTTGGTCTGACCTTTCTGCTGTGGAAACTGTATTTGCTGGTCACTGGGAGAAAGAGAACGACTTCCTTTCGTGTCTCTGTGAGCAAGGCTTCCATCCTGGTGGTGTCAGAAGTAAGGGACTTGGTAAAATGATCTTTTTCGGAGGGCTGAGGAAAGTGAACTGTCACCACGAGCTGCAGAGCAATGTCAGAAGGACAGATGGCAGGGGTGATGGTGAAGAGAGGAATCCGTCTGGCTGCAAGGTGAAACCAGTGTTGTGACCAAGGCAATAGTTTGCAGGGCCATGGGGCCACGCCATCATAATGCTGGTGTGGAAGGAAAGGCCACACATCATGTTTACCTATAGTCAGTGTGGTGTGACACTCAAGTTGTGACACTGTCCAGTAGCCCAAGATGGACACTAGTCCCCCACTGCTTCTTCAACATCATACTTCAGCCCATACGTACACTTACCACTCATTTTAAACTACAGGAGAGATGTTTGTACCTAAGCTAGTCAAACGACACATGTTTGTAGTCAAAAGGGAGTACTATTAGCACACAACACATGTGAGCTATTTTAGACATCTGTAGTGTGGTGAGTCATACCTCGAAAGTGCCTATTGTTCTTGCTGCCTCCAAGGGAAATTCAGTTTGGTGAAATGTTTCTATGTTTGTTGAGGTGTACCTAACCTTTTCAGCCCACCTTCTTAGTCGTTCAGAGTTAAATATGTCAGATATAGTCTCTTTTTTAAGTGAAGGAGTAGCCCCATATTCAATTTCACCACCTCTTCATTGCATCTCCTCAACTTAATCATATGAGACAGCCCAGTCATCTTGATTATTGTGTGTACCTGACTGAAATGGCTAAGACTTGTTTGCATATAATCAAGAGCTCTGCAGCTGGAGCTAATACCCACAGCAGAAGTTACACAGGTGCCTGTATTTGTTATGAAAGGAAAACTTTCAATCATTTAAGTGATGTGGTTAAAATCGTGGATGAAAAATCACTCTGCATAGGTGTGCCACTTATCTGCTCAGAGCTCAATTAAAGTACACAATGGAAGACTATTAATGAGCAAGTCCTTAAATTCTGAACAGAACACTTATAGCTTGATAAATAGTCACATATTATTGGGCACTCTTTTTAAAAGCTCTATTTGAATCTAGATAAAAAACAGAGTCAGCTGACTTGCAGTTGTTGCTTTCATTAATGGATTAATGTGGTGTGTAATAGATTATACTGATTGCCATTAAATCAAACTTCAATAGATTAGCTGGCATATTTAACAAACTTAGTCATTTTCTATGTAATGATGACAAGATGACTCAACAGTATGACACTTTATAGACAGAAGTAGCACTTCTGTGTACCAGAAGACAGTTGGCTCCTTTATCACCTCTACAGCTTGACTTCACTTTGAGAGCTGCTGGTTGATGTTATTCTGTCTTGGCTAGTGTAACAAGGGTGACCAGAGGATATGAGATGAGGGGAACGTGGTCTTAGAAGCCTCCTCTTCATGAGATTCCCTCTGTGCTACCCTCAGAGATAGTCACCTCTCTCTGGCTCTGAGTATAACCGCTTGTACCTCCACGAAGAAATGTAGCTCAAGGCCAAATTCAGCACAAGACTGTTTATATCTTTATTACTGGCATCAGTACAACATAACAGCAGGAGGCCCAAGAATTTTTTCTCTCAAGAAGTTTGTGCTGAGATATAAACATGAAAAGTAATTCTGTAAAGATTAGAAGAGATAACATGTTTTTAAAAGGTTGTTTGTACTATTTTTCTGCAGTTTATTTTTCTTAAATTGTCCAGCACTCTTTTTCTCCTGTTTCCATTAAAATTTTGGTATGTAAGCTGAGAGATACTATGTGATTTTTCTGTATAATCTTGCACTGTGTACTGGCTACAGGGACAAAGTAAAAAAGTATATACCATACGGTTATTCAAACAGTAAGTGTCCTTGAAGAAAGCATTTCTTAATGGAAATATACTGATGAGATAAATCTACATTATAAATAAATATTTACATATGATGAGACCTTGGAGATAGTTCCAGTATGTTCCTAGATACAGTCTAATTTATTATTTTAAAGTACAAAATCTCCTGAGGTTTGTGGTAGGCATCCTCTGTTATCATCCTGAACATCCATCTCATCACAGCAGCTCTGCAAAAATTTCTTACTTGCTGCACAGGATTAATAAGAGCAAAAGTGCCTGTATTGTGGAAAACACAAGTAGTTTCATTTTACACTGGAAAAGATCACCATTGAGGTCAGTTTTTTAAGAAGACCTGGGATGTTTTTACACATTTACACACAGACATTTACACAAAAGGTACGCTTTAAATGGATGCAGAAGTCTTTTAAACCTTTTATTGTAACAGTTTATGCAATGTCTTCAAAAGGAGAGACCATATCTTAAGGAGCCTTGAAGTTTCACAAGTGAACTTGGAAAAGACAGGAGACAGTAAAACTATGGCAATTTTGTGTAGCCATAGATCTCTATAAGTTAATTTTGTTTTCGTCTCAGACTATTTACACTAGGTGCCTGCACAGGTATTTATCCAGCTGTGCTATGAATGCACTTGGGGATTTACAAATATGTTCATTATTGGGCCCAACTCAGCTTCCACAGGTGTATGTACAAAATGTAGATGCAGCATGGATGAAGTGGCTTCTTCCAGGCGGCATAAAACACACAACCCAGCATCTGTACACGGGCATGGGGTTATATACCTCCTTTCTAACCATTTACCACCTTCCCTCAAAGCAAATTTACATCTATTTCTCGTCCACATCACTAAGGGAAGGTTCACACGAACACTGAACGCTTCTGAAAATCCAGTCCCAGAGGAAAAGTTTGTACTGTGATATCTCAAAGTGGGCATCAGTGAGGACTGCAAATTCATCTGGTTAAGTTCATAACTGTACAATTTTAGCATCCTTGTAGATCCATTTTAAGAAACAGTCTTCCAGTTTATTTCATTTGTTCAGAAATTCTAAATGTGACAATGTCATCTCTGAGACTTTTCTTATTCTACGGAGACAGCGTTCTCAATTTCATTCTGTTAATACCCTCATCAACATGCTTTATGTTCATCAAAGTATCCCAGTGGGCAGAAAACATGTAGTGAATGGCTTGGTAAGCCTCATGTCCTTCACCCCATGCTTGTTGAGATGTTAAATCTTCTTCATATCCCCAGTGCATCAATCATTATTTCGGAGGCAGATTTCAAAGCTTTTATTCACAGAGGCTTAACCTGATAAAAAAATGTCTGAAATCATCAAGGACTGTGCTAGCTGTTTAGCCTCTTCAGAAGATATGCTTGTCAGCACGGTCTGAGACTCATCAGTCTATTCTTACAATGATTATTTATTAGAATGAAATAAATGAAGGAGCCATGCAATAAGATGGGCCTGGCAAGTCAAGGGTTTTTATAGCCAGCATGTGTTCTGCATGTAACATTCATTCATGGAAACTGGACAACAACTCCCTCCTTCCTTTTTTTCCAGGCAAAATGGAATTTCTCTGTTCCAATTCTGCCTCTCTTCCTAGGTGCCAGGATGGCATCTGGTGGCATAGATTACCAGAGGGACCTTGAGGCAGGAGGTCAGCCAGGGGCACTGCTGGAGACTTCAGCAGTGCAAAGCAGCTGCAAAATTCCCTTTGCTGGCAAATCCTCAGCTGGCTAGACCTTTGCAAAGCATGAGCTGTGCACCGAGGGATGGTGTTGAAAGGATGGACGGGAGATGTGCTGATTATTCTCTTAGTAGCATGCACTTAGCAGATCTTTTATGATGAGCTTGGAAGAGTTTGCATGTTGTTCACTAAGTCACCCTATCTTACATAGTCTAAAAGAAGAAGCCAAGAACTGAATGAGCCTTTACCTACCCTTTCATCCCCACAAGCAACCTTCAAGGAGTAGCATTTGGAGGCAGTCTCTGGATGCAGCCAGACACACTGTGCAAAAATTATGTTTATCCTTCAGCTCAGTATTTCTTTTGCAGTTGGGTGAAATCCACAGGGTGTTACAACATTAAAAAAGAAACAAAATCACCTAATAAAAATATTTTCTTTTGTTACATATATTAATAATAAATAGGTCAGCAGCATTGCTGTGTAACAGACCTTTGTTGCCAGAAGAGGCTAGCACACTGAGCTTTAACAGAAGGGCCAGCAGTGCATAGGTGAAGTTAGCATCCCATTGTTGAGAGAGCGATCCAAGAGCCGGAGGGGCAAAGGAGAACTCAATCCCACAGTCCAGACTTGGTACTACAGTTACACCACATAAGAAAAAATTGTGAGATCTGACAGAACTTGGCTATTATCCACTTTCCAACTTATGCCAAATTCTTTTCCTAAAACAGAACAAAAAATCACCAATAGCAATGAACGCATATTTTTAAAAGATTTATTACAGCTGCGATTTCTTTCTCACACTTCAAGTGCAGAGGCTTGTGGATCACAAACAATAAACACAGCCCTATGCATTCATACCCCTTAACCTCTGGGAAGAAACAGGTAAGCCATTAGAGAATGGTCCATTCAAAATGAAAACACAAAGTAAAGATGTGGTTTCCTGAGAAAAGTGGGTACTTTTCAAGGTAAATGTGCTTTTGAAAGGACAATTTATCAATCAAAAACACTTAAACTACCTGTGTGTTCTTATGCAGAAGAAAGAGTGTCAACACATTATAAAATCCAGATTAGTACTTGTGATACAATGAAGTACACAGAAGAGATGTTTTTGCTTCCTTGCTGGTTTTCTGATTCTTAGGTAATGTTCTCTGCTTATGACAGGATGCTATTCCTATTTTTGCCTCATTAAATTTATCAGAGAAAAGGTACCACCTTGTATGAGATTCTCTATCTCTCTGTATTCTCCTTCTGTTCAGAAAAGCTTGTTATGACTTATGCAGGTTTCTGTTTGTTTGAAAAGAAAGGGTATAACAGTATATAGCATAGCACATATGATCAAAATTTGATTGTAAAGGAATTATTTCTATTCGGATACCTGCTGCCGAGCCCTCCAGATCTCTATGAGCACTATTCCACTGCTGGCAACCATTGCAAAAAAGGAATGACACACAATATCAGGATGCATTCTCATACTATATCAGGACACGTTGCATATCAGTGCACATTGTGACAACTGTTTTGCATTGCAAATATATTTTAGGAAAATCTTAAGTAGCCGTATTACTCTGTGGCTTTTGGCTGATGTGAAATTAGACCTGGGTTATGGATCTTTCTATTACACCAGATGTTTATGTCAAGCTTGGGGCAGTCACAGCAATTAGCATGAGTAATGCGGATCATCCTTGCAACTCACTTACCACTGACTCTGACAACCGCTCACACAAACGACCTGAAAAAAAAAGTCTGCCTCAGATGGCTTACAACCCAAAAGCCCAGTCTTCCAACTGAACCCACATGAATCATAAGCTCACAAGAAAATCCCTCAACTCAATTTTAGAAAAAATAGTTTTGCTAATGATACATCAGAAACAAGACAATGATGGATAGAGGAACAGGAGTATAAGAGGATCTAATCATGGGATGGTTTAATCTCAAAGGTAAAATGTCAAATAAAAAACCCAGTGGAAGCATAGGCTGGCCACATGTCTAACTACACTCCTGTGGCAGTTTTCTCTGGAGCCATCACAGTAATTTGGGGGTTTATTGTTGTCAGGGCAGAATCCTTTTGCAGGAAAATTTGAAAAGACAGAGGAAAGAGTAAGTAATGTAAGTGATCTAAGGCTAAGGGAGCAATGGAGCCCCTTAATGAATCAGGAAGGGTTTTATTTCTTTGTTTGAAGAAAAGTTCAATTCAGTCACGTTCCATACACCAAGGAACATTCTCACCTGACACACACGGAGCGGCAGAGCTCCTGTGCACTGCTACAAATGAGAAGACAAACAGATTGTCTTCTGAATGGCACACTGAACCGCTGTGTATTGAGAATATCCATTAAATAGACATCTACAACAGAATTATTTTTTGTTCATTAGAAATTCATAATAGGCAAAGTCTGTACTTTCATTCTGACCCTACTTTTAAGCTGTCAGAGCTTTTTAACTATGCTACATTGCCGGAGCACTTAATTTTACTGCAGACTGGTTGTATTTCTCGACTCGTTCTAGAACTCCTCAAAAAATCACCCCATGGTAATATAAGAAATAAACTTTATGGTTTGAAAGCAGCTTTGGAAAGACTTTGTGTGTGTGTGTGCCACATTGGTCCCTTCTACCTTTCCGTGGATGAAAAATAAGCAAAAATTTCTTCTTCTAAGGAAAGATTGACCAAACAAAAGGTTTTACTCTGAACCGAAAATACGCAACTAATCACATCATGAACACGCTTTTAACAGGCAAATTCTTGCATCTGTGAAGAGTTCCACTTTTCACTTTAAAGACATCCAATAAGATTATTTTAATACTGATTTATTTTGAGTTTTAGAGCCCCTGTTGATTGCCTACATTTCCTGTGTAGAACCTTCACAGATATTCGTGTTCACACACCAGGAAGAGAATTTGGGCCTTGCAGTGTCTTCTAGGGTGATTCGACAAAGATGTTCAGAGTATGCTGTGCTTGGAAAACTTTGTACAAGCCATTACATAGCCCAAAGAGTAGTACAGCATAGCCCATACCCCCTCTTTTTCCACCCTGGTGCAAATACCCACTCATATTTGGTACATTTCTTCAAAAAGTCTCTGTTTATCTAGTGTGCCTCATGATACATGCATCCTAGTGACCTTGTCTGCTGCCTTGGCTTATGCTCGTGCCCTGTGGTGTTCCTCAGGTGTGTGTGTCTCAGCACTCAGTTGGCATTTAGAAACAAATTCTATTGGCAAAAAGACAGTTACTGACAGGAGGCCCCCAAATACCATGACAATAAGGACTTCTTTGTTACTTCCCTATGGGATTGGACCTGGTTGTACCATTCAACCTCCGCCTTCCAAGTAGGTTCAGGGTTTCACCTGACTTCTACAGAGGACAAAAAGGCAAGATCCCAGCTGTGCTTTGCACATGACTTATGGCACAAGAAAACCAAAGATGTCTTTGTCCTTGGCAACAGTCACTATTTCTGGTCCTTGCTGGGAAACAAGTATGTATCTATGGCATCATTTTGTCTCCTGCTGCACTCCAGGGAAGGGCATTAACTCCTGAATTCCCACCACCTGTAGAGGTGAGACGTCCTAATTCCCCCTTCCTACATTTTCTTACCCTGTGTTTAAAGGGGCCTCTGGCATGCCCAAACTCCCCTTCAGAGGTGGATTGAGGGCATTCCAATCATCTAGGACCAGCCAGGTGGACTAAGTCTGTGCAGGAGGGTTCAGGTTTGCCTGCCCTACTTGAGCTGTCTAGTAGATACAGGCAAGTCTGGTAGGAACAGTGGCAAATGCTGGTAGACCAGGATCTGTCTTTGACCCAAGTACTTATTTTTATTCTGTAAGCCCACACACTCTTTTGATGCAAGGCAAGTTGCATAATGACAGGAGGTTGGCAATGCCTCCTACACAAATCTGCATGGCGGTGGTCACAGGGTACAGGTTAGTCAGATGAGTCAGGGTGGAATGAAAGCATCTGCAGCTCCAGGCATGTATAAAGATGCTATACCACAGGTACACCCTGGGGCATCCTGGTGCCTAGCAGCAGCAAGGTGGTAAGCAATGCAATTACAGCAGGATATTCAGCACTGAGGAAGCTTCACAGAGTTAGTCTTCAGGGGAAGCTTAGCCTCACGTGGACATAGACCTCTAGAGGCTGCTCAGCATACTCTGCAATAAGGAGAAGAGTGCAGTTATGTTTTCAGGACCAAAGGCTGTGGCACGGTGTGTATGGCACAAGCCCTAGTGAAATGAATGGGGTACCTCCCTTCGTTGAGCCAGCCACCAGTGTTCACCCCCTCTTGGAGGTGCAGCTCATAAGCCCTTGCAGATCTGTCCAGTTACAGTGCCTAGATCCCTGGTCTCAGTCCGGCTGCAGTTAGGATATAGAGCTATAGGATGAGTTAAGGGGGTTCGAGTTGCAAGATCAAACCACTATTTAATGTGAACAGTTTCATATCTCAGTCACTCAGCTTCTCCTGTTGATTTATTTTTCTTCCATGGTCATTGCAGGCATGAGTATAAAGTTTTCTATAGAAATACCCAGTTTGGAAATCACTGCTGGGAGGTCTTGGCTGACACAGATAGACGCACACCCTAATTATTTTCTTTAGAGCCCCACTGCAGAAAGCAAAAGGCTAATTAAAGGCAGTTATGAGCAGAAAAATATTGTCTCACAAAGAAAAGTGTAATGACAGCTCAAACAGTTCAATGATTAAACTGCCTTTGGAAAGAGCCAGTCTGCCCTCAGGCCTCAATTTTTTGGGTTGAACATATTTGTCAACATCCTATCAGCACCTTCTCCATAGCCTCTCAGAACTGGGTATAAGGGCCATGTGTGTGATGATGACATATTGCATTTATCTAGGCAAATTACTCCTCCAGAGAACTTACAATGATACTGTGCCAAGCAAACTCTGTGACATAGATATTTTCCTGATTTCAGCATATCTAACAATCCTGAGTGTACCTTGCTGTGCTGGATAGTCATGTCTGGTTACCAAAACTCATCTCCAAAGGCATTTCAGCTTATGTGTGTGGAGCAGAGTCTGGATTCACAGGAGTTAAAAAATCCATCCATTTAAAAATAAAACAGGCAGAGACAGGACTGTATTTCTGAATGTCTTGTGCTGTCTAGACCGTGAATGAAAGACAACAAAATACTTTGGGGAGTGCTTTCTTTGGAACCTTCTGACTTAGCTTACGGCCAGGTAAACTTGCAACTGAGCAGGGACACTTGTCTTGAAAGTCTTACGTGAGATATCTTAGTTCATTTGTTTAGATGCAACCAGTCCCAAAATAGTCTAATCATTTTTCCTGAGGTTCCATAAACCTCCATATTTTCAATAATCGTAAGTCTCCTTTGCCAGCAGGGAATGTTCTCATGATAGTTAGATACGTCTGCATAATCAGAGCTTCATGATTTTTCAGTACACAAGTTTTTTTCACTCTTGTAGAGAGTGTGTACAATGAGACAAAGAAACCTGTCTGCAGTAAGCACCATACAGCTCTCCATAAAAGATGAGTGGCAGGAGAACACGAAAGCAGAAGCAATACAAATGCATAAAACATTTTCTACCACTAGTGTTCTAGAACAATTACTAATAATCCTTAATTATGGTGCAGAAGAGTTCAAGGTGAGGTGATGGGTCACTGTTGCAAGACTGAAGAAACCAGGGAGAGCAGATTTATGCGCTTTTAGTCCACTGAATTAGCTAAAGGAATTAAATGCAAAGATGGATTTTTCTCCCCTCTCTGTATTTATAATATCGAACAGAAAAAGAACTGGAAGTTAATTCTTGCTACTCTACTTACAATGTTTTTGTCTGCTGCATGTTTTATAAACTGTATTGAACAGGGTGCGTAAGTATAAAGCCCATCAAATAAACATTACTCCCTTATTTCCCTCTTTGCACAGATCTTCCTCTGGGCTGCTGTCTTTTCACCTTAAAGTGAGAGCACACACACGCATAAGGGCAAGGGATATAACAAAAAAGGCAAGTTAATGTGGCCAATGATCAGTATTCAAGACTATCAAGCATGATCTCTAAAAATGCCAATGAGATGTAAACACATCAATAAAAGAGCAAGTTCTCATCTGCCTGCTCTCCAGTCCCCAGGCTCTGCAGAAGGAAGAAGGTGTTTACTGCAACTGTGAGGGGTTTGCAAAGAGATTCTTCCTTCCCCAGCTGACTTTATGTGCTTGTTTATTTAAATCAAAGTTCTTTCAACTGTTCCACAGCTTAAGGGAAAACAGGAAAGGTATAGGCAATAAATTAAATCTTCTTGTTGAGTAAGCAGAGTGGTACCTGTGTAGTTTAAGAAAAGACAATCAGGGTGAAGGTGCACCACACAATTAGGTCTGTCCAGGTGCCAGCATCTGGGACGGCTCACCTATTTACCCCACTTCTACACACAGATGCAATAAGCTGTAAAATGCTGTCACTTATGTCGGGAGAAGGTTGGCAGACTCCTGGCTTAAATATACGTGACTTCAGTTCTGCATAGCTCTGGGAGAGATCCCTTCTCCTCTCTAAGTGTAGCAGGTAAAAGTGGCTGTAACTTTCATGCTAGTATGGAAGTGGCAGGAAGTCTAAAAGGAAAATACTTTAATGAAAAGTGAGTAATATAAAGGAGACCCCCTACCTTAAAGTATACTTTCTTAAATTTACCAGATACTGAACTCCTATCTGCTTTCTGGTATATTATTTATTTCTCTCCTATTCCTGCTTTCTGATCCTATAATATCTCTCAGCCTGGGTCAAATTCTGACGAGCAATTCAAGTGAAATCTTTAAGTCCCCTGAAGTACTACTGCAAAAAATAATGGTTTTCTTGTGGATGCGTAGGGTTGTAAATTGAATACAGTTCTGGTCAATACCCTAAACTTGACATCCATCAGCTCTAGGATTTCAAACTATAAGTCCTGCTCTCTAACATACATCTGGATTCATTCTTACTATTTTTATTGCACTAAGACCCAAAATACTCTGGGTTTTTTTCAGGCCAGCAGAAGACATAGTGTTTCTCCTGCAGATTGTGCCGTGTAAAGTAAAAGAGACAAAGGGTGATGGAAGCAGACATAACACATAACCCTAGGGATCTCTATAGTAAACAGAGGTTTATCAGACATGCATTTGCCTGTTTTAATTACCTTTTTTTTTTTTTTAGCTTGCTCTCCTAAGGAATTGGAGCACAGAAGATTATTTGTTCACTTAGTTGTCAATTATACAAGGCAAGTGTGGAGAGTTTTAGGTGGTAGTTCTTACCTTGCTAGGCTTTAGAGACTCCAGTCAGGTAGTGTCCCCTGCGTAGATTCATTGGGGTCTTAAAGACGTTGGGTTATATGGAATTTCTTGATTATATGTCATTGCTGTTTTACAGTGGGTTTATGCTGCAGCCAAAGATGTGACCTCAGCATAGCCTAAGCATCTTCATTTTTAGCTTATCATAGCAAAGTTGGCTATATGGTGAGGTCTTCTGCAGTAGTATGTAGATTAGTGCAGGCTACATGTCAACTTGGGACCTGAGGAAAGTACTTGGAAAGCTAATATCAATATTCAACTGCATTTGGTAAAGCTAGCTTGGGTGTTTACAAAGTCTTCCATCATGTCTTTGACTGCAACATAGACAGATTTCAGAGCTAGAGTCCCTGAGCAGAACAGTAGTCAAAGAGTCTCTGCACAGTAAATGTAAAGCATATTTGAATAATTCTGTTGTTCTGGTGATGATTATACAGTCCTAGCAGAAGCAATTCCAGGGTGTATCCCCTCACGCTATGAAAACCTTTATTTCCAGATCTCAGCCATTAAGATATAAAAGTTTGAGGGGGGGTTGGCCAGAACATGCACCACAAGCCAAATTAAAGCTGAATAGTACTATTGATCCTCTTTCAAGCAACACTTTGCATATCTGTGTTTCAGTCCCAATCTGTCAGACAGTTTTCAGATATTAAAATCTTCCTGGCACAGCAGCCATCCGTAAACTCTACATCTCTCTGCAGAACACAGTTTTAAATTGGCTAATATTTCATTCAAGTCCTCTTAAGGTAATAGTTACCACTTGTATACAAAATGAGGATCCAGTATAAAACGCTGAACCCTTCTCTCAAATAGGAGAAAGTCCACTCCGGATTACATTAAAACGCATAACTAAGATTCTGATTCTTTTGTTGGTCCAAAGTGACTCGTTACTATATGCTTCACTTGCAGTTTGATACTAGTTCCCTTGACAGTCCTTTCCCACCTGACTTTCCTATTATGTATAGATCTGGGAAACAAAGACACAACTTAGTTTATAAAGAGCCCTGCCATTCAAATTTTCTCTTCTTGTTCCTTGGGGTCATGCGATTATTAGCCATCTTGAGGGAAATGCAGGGATCATTTCAACTGGATGTAGTGAGAAGGGAATAAAGTTATCACAGTACAGTCTAAGACAAAGTCGCAGCAATTGCGAGGATAACCAGTCTTCTTGGTTTCTCTGAGGAAAGCACATTGCTTTCTCCTGGCACTTCAAGCGCTGGAATACATCACAGGGAAGGAAGGGGAGCCCTGAATCCTTGAGTTAATGTCTGAGCAGTGCTTTTAAGATAGCCTTCTTCCTCACACTGCCATAAATGTCTGACTAAGAGTTCAGAGCAGAGCAAGAGCTTGCACTGGTCCACCTTGCAAGTAAGTGCAGGAATTGAGAGAGAGGTGCTGATGCATTGACTAAAGCAAAGACACACCAGCTGGAGCAAAACTTTATTTTGCTCTCAAGTCCTGCTGAGCAATTCCACAGGGAAGATTAGTTAAGGCATTCCAGATAAGAGGTTTAACTAAAAAGAAGAGTAAGTGGAATGAAATATTTTGTAAGAAGGAACAGATTTATATTGGCTGTCCCGTATTTGGAGAGTAGAAACCTTCCCTCTTTCAGGCTGTTTGAAGAAGAATGATGGGAATGTGAAGGAGGTCTCTGGGACGATGAGCAAAGGGCATTTGGATGGTCAAATGTCAGATGCTGTTAGAAGACTACCTTTTCCTGGGAACTACATCTAAAAATTGTAGGATTTAATAATTACTTTCTACACCTCAAGGACTGTGGTGGGTTAATGTTGGCTGGCCACCGGTTGCCCACTGAGCCATTCTCTAATTCTCCTTTCTCAGCAAGACAAGGGGATAAAATACAATGAAAAAGAAAAAACTCAGGGTTGAGTTAAGGACAGGCGTATCACTCACCAATTACTATCATGGGCAAAACAGACTCGACTTGGGGAAATTAATTTCATTTATTGCCAAATAATAACAGAGTAGGATAGAAAGAAATAAAAAACAAAGCTAAAACCCCTTTCATCCCACCTCCCTTTCTTTCCAGCCTCAACTTCACTTTCAGCTCTTCTACCTCCTCCCTGTGAGCAGCACAGGGGAATGGGGAATGGGGGTTGTGGTCAGTACATAACTCTTCGTATCTGCCGCTCCTTCCTCCTTACACTGTTCCCCTGCTCCAGCATGGGGTCCCTGCCACGGGATAAAGTTCTTCACGACCTTCTCCAACATGGGCCCTTCCCATGGGCTACAGTTTTTCAAGAACTGCTCCAGTATGGGTCATTTTCCACACGGTGCAGTCCTTCAGGATCGAACTGCTCCAGAGTGGGTCTCCCACAGGCCACAGGTCCTGCCAGAAAACCACCTCCTGCGTGGACTCCTCTCCATGGGCCACAGCTCCTGCCTGCTCCAGCATGGGGTCTCCATGGGCTGCCATTTGCTTCAACCTGCTGCGGTGTGGGGTCTTCTATAGCTGCAGCGTGGATGTCTGCTCCAACGTGATTGTCCATGCACTGCAGGCAGGCAACTTGCTTCACCATGGTCTTCTCCATGGGCTGCAGGGGAATATTTTGCACCTGGCACACCTCCTCCCCCTCCTCCTTCACTGACCTTGGTGTCCGCAAGGTTCTTGCTTTCACAGGTTTCTCACTCTTCTTTCTCACAGCTGCTGTGCAGAGGTTTTTACCCTTCCTTAAATATGTTATCACAGAGGCACCACAAGCATCACTGATGGGCTTAGCTTTGGGCAATGACGGGTCCATCTCAGAGCTGTCTGCAACTGAGTCTATATGACATGGGCCATCTCCTGGTGTCTTCTCACAGAAAACACTTCTGCAGCCCACCCACTACCAAAAACTTGCCAATACAAAAGGACAGCACTTCTGGTCCTTCTGAATTAATTTAATGGGTCTGTAAAAATTTATTCAGCTCTACTTGTGACAGGGTGCAAATACTTTCAGCTCCCCAAGAAAGACCGAGGGTCAATCCATCCTGCTGCACTGCCCTTGTGAAAGAGGAGATCAAAGACGGAAAGCTCTGCCCTAACAGGCTGGTGGGAAGAGGTGGAGCAGGTCTTCAACCTTAACTCTGAGATATGTTTCCATAACGGGACAGGAGGGTTGGCTGACAGGCAGCTTGAAGAGGGCTAGCTTCTCAGCTGAAAGCAGGTAAGTAAGTGACTCCATCTATCAACAGAGACAAATGAGTAAACCCCTTCTACCTTTGGCATCAGAGAAGAGACTTCTGAGTGGTCTGCCAGTAGCCTGGGAGTAGTCCCAGTCACTGCTGTAATGTGTGCGTCCTCCTGAACAGTGTGGGAGCACCACAGCAGGACTTCTTGCAGAGTGTTTTAAACAGACATACACACAAACACACAAACATACATACATAGACATGTGCATGCATATATATACACATACACTTGCATCTTGAGGCAGAAATTTTCCAGCCCTCACATGCCAATCCATGCCCCAACACACTTGTGTTGGCAAGCTGTCAACTTTCCTGTTCCTGAAAGTAACTGTATTACACAGATCAATGGAGGAACCGATGGAAAACATAGTGAGAAGAGATAACTAGAAGAAAATATCTCTTTCTTGCCATCAACCGCAATGACAGTGACCCTTGAAAAGTCATCCATTATCCCACAAAAAGAGGTGGCATCAAACAACGCATGAAATACATAGCCAGACTTCTTGGGTTCACCTCTGAGCATTCAGGGCAACTTGAGAAAAAAATTAAAAACTAAAGTCTCAACAATAAGACATATTGCTTTGCAGGGTGAGTCACTCAGCAGAAAGCAATTACTAGCTGATTTTAAGTGGGAGTCCGCTGCTTTCTTAAATGACCTTCTGTATGAAAGGATTTTATACAAGGGTGAAATCCACACATCAATAAAAACTTTGATTTCTCTTTTATTTGTTTCAGGACAGCAGAAAATACAAAATATGTACCCTACCAAGAGCAGTGAGCGCAGAAAGTATTGCATCTTAGCTGTAAGGGTTAGCCTGTAATGTTTTTAAAGAAATAACTGAAAAATCATACCCCACTCTTTGCACCACGTAAGTTTTGTACTCCTGAAGCTTAGCTTTACTGGATAAAATGAAATTGATTGCTTTGAACTGTACAGCTGTCTTGAAGTGAGCTTTTTGAATGTTAGTTAAAATGTAAGGGTGCATGGAACATGTCAGCATATTATTAAAGCCACTATGCGATCCAGGAAAGCGCATGTTTTGAAAGGCAAATTGGCCTCTTGTCTTGTTTTCAGGTGGATGTGCACATTTCCGTGGTTTATAGGTACTCCTCAAGCAAAATTTCTTGTTTCCAGCAAAGTCAGGTATATCCTATGCTTTTGTTTCAATGCACCTATAAAACACTGCCGTCACAAATTTCTACTTCAAGTTCCTCTTTGATTTTGTATTTAAAGGAAATAAAAAACATGCATGAAAGACCCGTGCGTTGTGGTTGCAAAGCCCCATAAGCTCCTGAGAAGGACTTAAACCACTCAAATGTGATGTAGGAACTGCAACACATAACCCGGAGTCAAATACAAGCAGACAAAGTGAATTGATTTTTTTTTTTTATTCTGCACCTTTTCTTTTTTTCAGTCTGGCAAAACAATGATAACAGTCTCTTAAATAGCATGACAAACGCATTTTTGAATGAACTTATTCCAAGATAACATTCTTGCATCAAGGATATGTAGCTTTCACGAAGGGGAAACAACCAGCCAAAATGATATTCAGTTGGTCCCATGACTGCTTTTTAAAAGCTTCTACCTCCTCATGCAGGTGAGTAGAATGCATTAAATTCAACCACCCATTTCTATTGATTCAAAAGACAAATTTCCAACTAGATACAGTTCTTTGCAATGCTAGCACTGGCAGATTAGCAGCTAAAGATTTTGAGAGGAGAAGGCTCTTTTAATTAAGATCTCTCTCAGAGATTAACAGATAAGGGGTTTTTTTATTATAAGAGCCTATGGCTGCACAGCATCCTTAGTGGCTATGATCTCTGAAGTAGCAGTAAAACTTTAAAAAGAAAACAGTCAGCATGCAAAAATACACGCAACAGACTCAAAAGCCAATTTTGCTGTGTGCACTATGAAATACTGAAGAGTTTAGAGCTGGGATACTGATATAAGGTGGTTATTGTTTCTCTCCATACCGAGTTCCAGACATCAGTGTCAAGGTTGCCTTGGTGATTTGTTTTCTGGGCTAAGAGTCTCTGAAATCTGCCTGCAACAGATTTCTCTAAAAGCTGCAGGGAAGGAGGAGGAAAAGGGTGTATCTAGGAAATCGATTCAAATCTGTTATCTCTGTCAGGGTTATCTTTTAACTGTAAAATCTCCTTGGAGAAAGCTATAATTTTATTTCATTCGTTCCATAAACTATGAGTTAAAAAATTGATTATGCCAAATTTTGGAAGCTGTTTGCTACAAAAGGAAAGAACTAACTGAATACTGAATCTCTTGGGTTATTTTAAATGTCTCTTTTCAAAACATATTTCTTATCTATATGCATAGCTCAGCCCAAATTGTAAGATTAAACAATCATAGTAAAAGGGTTTTTATAAGGCACCTTCTATGAGTTATTTTGAGCCTCAGATTCAGTAGAGTAAATGGTAAATCTCAAGGAAAACAATTTTTCTCTATTCCACTTCAAGGTATTCCAACATGACTGCTGGAGATAGGTGGTGGGAAGATGAAAACAGGGGTTACAAAAGGGAATTTGGTAGGTTAAAAATACCTCTGCAGAGCTTCAAGACCAACTCACCACCAGAAGATCTGCCTTAATCCCCCAACATATGAAATACAGCAAGACTTTCAGGTGTTGGCCTGCTTAATGCTATTTCATCTGCAGAACATATCCAAAGGGATGAAATAAGAGCAAGCAGTGAGCTCTCATCTGTCTACGGGCTCTGGTCACATAACTACTGCTATGCATTACAAAGCTCAGTCTATTGCCACTTGCCACAGCAAGCACTGATCTTCCACTGATCTGCCTTCATAGCCCACCTCCCACTGCCCGCTGCCCACTCCCGCTGGATGACTTCAAGAGTGTCACCAAATAAAGCCTTGATAATGTGACTTAACAGTGCCAGTCTTAACATCCATTTTTATTCAGTCCATCATAATTCCTTGTCTTAGCAGAAAATTGCTAGCATTTCTTCTGTGCTACTCCTGCCAATGGGAATGAAATATAGACCTGCACCTCCTAAGTAGTCAGCGCATCAGCTCTTTATTGTTTGAAGAATTTTGGTTTTAGCAGAATGTCGGGGGGAGGAATACTAAAGTTGTCTCAAAATTTGCCCTAAAAAAGGGAGTATTTGTTATGTAGGTTATGCCAAACTGCTGCATTTCGTCTTGCATTTATATTTAACTCAAACCCCAATGGTATCTCTTTGGTGATATGTTCCTTCACTTATTGTCATCCAGAAGTTACTCGGGTTTTTTAATGAAATGAGGCATTCCACACTTCTCACTCACTCCTGAGGCAGGAGTTGCTGTGTGTAGCTGAAGCCACTACATCCAGACAGTTTGCTTCTTGCTGATATGGTTGGACTTCCTTTTGGGTAGGAACATTAACTATACAATTCCTCATGGTCCTTTCCAGGTCTATCTGCTGTTACACGGAGAATACTTTATGCCGCTGAAGTGTCAGGAAAGCGTAGACATTTGGATTTATGTTTCAAACTTGAAAATTGTTGGTGTACCTGAAAGATTCTCTGTCCTTTTTCAATGATGTCAAATTGTCTAATAAAAGGCATAACCCCCCCCCCCCCCTGCCATCTT
>VZSC01002025.1:581840-603830 GCA_013398225.1 Steatornis caripensis
ACCCCCCCCCCCCCTTTGCCATCTTTATTATGATAAAGCCCAAATTTAGTCAGAGTTCTAAAAATAACTTTTTTCTTGCAGAAATATTACTTTTTTGCTGGGATTTTACATGAGCAGAGGTGAGGGTCAAATATCACCAGGAAGCCTGGCTGTTGAGGGCTCCCTCCTGCTATTCTTGGACAGTTTTCTGATTTCCAATTTAAAGAACAGAGTAGCTGGTCACCCCATGCTTTCCTGAAGCTTTGACTGCAAGTGTTGAGCTGCCACGGTTTAGTGTAGTTAATGAAATACTGATGGATAGAAGCCAAAGCAGCCTTCAAAGATGCAGATGTGGAAATTACTGTTTGTGTATAGCTGCTTTGCATAATGATATACAGCAAAAGCACACACAGATGTCTCTATAATAATACAGGTAAAGCTCAAGTGCAGTGGTGTGATAGTAAAATTTGATAGGTTGTGAAGAGTTCAATCCTGCATACTGACCATAATCATTCCAAGGAACAAAGCAGGATTTGTGGCCGGGAGGTTATTTTTCTTTCCTGCATGAGCCTTATCTAGATATTGAGTTGCTGCAATCTGTATATGAGGTTTGATCCATCTCTCAGAAACTGGTCCTAGTAGACCTAGTAATTAATTAATTTTACACCAAAGTATTAAAGGAATCTGTGGAATAGCCATATGGAAATGGCAGCATTTTCTATCATGGAAAGCCTCTTGAAATTCAGTCTTTTCTTTATGTCTAGAAGCACTTTCTTAAGATAAAAACTTAAGAAGTTATATAGAAATTGCTTTCAAATCTATGAAACTCAATTAATATCGTAGAGTTTCTTTCAAGTTTCTTACACAAAATTATAGTGAGGGTATGGTTACGTATTCTGTAGGATCAGTTAAACTCTCATAAAACATGACTCAAATGTCTTAGGACTCTAGAAAATGAGTTGAATGGATTATAATTAGCAGGAAACATCACTGCTTGAAGACTCATGCTAACCTCTCTGGAGGATGCCAGAGGGTCTCTGCCTATTTCTTGAGAATATATACATTTACTATGTATCAAACACCAGCAGGAAAGCAGAGACAGATTCCCAGAGATGTCATTTGGTTCTTTTCTAAAGCTATTGCAGCTCAAAGTAAGCAATAGCCTCAAGTTCATTGAATCATTCCTGCACTAATTGGTGCAGGAATGAGAGACATTACTGTCTGTCCCACAGAGGTGCAGTAGATTGAGAATGTCAATGTAATCAATTTTTCTATGACTTTACCCCCCAAAATACAGTCCTCATTTCACAGGTTAATTTCCAACATGCATAATACGTTGTTTCATTCTCATCAGCAGTGTAAAAATGAGAACAAGAACTTTTTTTCGACTGACTAAAATGGAAACCTGTCTCTCTGACTATAAAGGGGTCTGTTCACAGATGCTATACTGCTATGATTCAGCTTAGAATATGTGGGAGATGACTGAAATAAATGGACCTATGCTAGATAACATATAGGTGAGAGTGCCTCCTGTAATAATAGAAAGTAAATTTCATTATTATCTTGACCATGATGTGAGCTGAGAATTCATTACAGGGATCCAGTGTGAAAGTAAGTTTCTCCAGCCTGTCTCCAAAAGGGACTTTGGGTTTTACATCTACCTCATGCATAATACATTGGGAAGCAACCAGGCTCATATCCATGAAGGAACATGGTCAATATGGATGCTGTCTTGTGAAATAAAGGATTATCTAATGAACAGGTATGACAATACCATTCAGATCTCTGTTGCTACTGAAATCTCTTTAGCAAACCTGTTAGTCCCTCCCTCACAAGCTACAGCTGTACATAAAAGGAATTATTTTAAATACACAAGTGTACTTACCAAATGTTTATGCAAGTGGGCTACTTTGACTCTCCACAACCACCTGAACTTCAGACTCCTACTCTCCTGCCCTTTTCCTAGGCTTTCTTTAGTTCTCCATGCCCATGGACAAGGTGCAGGAAGCCAGAGAGAGCACTGGGGGCTGTGACAGGAGCCTGATTCTCCTGCTGCCCTCTCTTTCTGCCTGGCTCTTCCTAGGAAGCAAACTTGTGAAGACCAATGCAAGTAACATCAGGCAATTAACCTGCCACAGTGAGGCCAGTCTGATTTGTAGTGCTTGTGACTTAACACAGCAACCCCCACAAAGGCTTTTTTTTCAACGCATATCACCAATTCTCACATCTCATGAGAAAGGAAGCAAGTTCTTTTCCAACTCTAATAATCTGAAAAGTCTACAGACAAAAGGAATGGAAATCTTTGGAAATCTCCTCGGGCTGTCAGTTGACTTTTCTATCATCCTTGAGTGCTTCCCAATCCCAAGCTGGAGCTGTTCTTGGCTTATTCCTGTTGTGCAGAACAGCCCAGGTCAAGCAGGACTCCTTGTAAACGGAACTGTTTCCTTTGCAGGAATATCATCCAAGCTGAGTCTGCAAGAAAATGAACATAAAGAAGAAAAAATTCCACCAAATTCTGCATTACCTTCTTTCTCTCGCTAGTTATTTTCTTATAGACTCATTCACAATCCAGAGAAGCCTCATCTGAGAATTAGCTAGATTTTTTTATTTTCCTTATATCATTTTGGAAGGTTGCTTTGGAACTGCTCTACCTGGATGCCTAAAAATGTTCTAGCCTTCAACTTCTCCCTATTCACAGTCACTTCATATCCATCTGTTCCTGAGTCCTTCAATGTCTAATGTTCTGGTGTTGTGCTTCTGTTTGTAGTATTCTCTTCCTTTCCGGTTTCAGCAATGGATCTTATGTAATATCACAGTCCCTGTGGACTTCAGTTACTTTTTTAAGGGTCTCCTCCTGGGATAAGTATCTCTGAGCCAACAGAGAGTAATCTCCCCTCACCCCTGACTTGGAAATGCAACATGAGGGCAACGTAAGCCATTGCTGGCAGTCAGCTGGGGTTTAAAAGGAGCAGTGCTTTCACCACACCTCTTCCCAATGCCCCTGCTTCCCTCTACCAGAACATGAGTTCATTGTCTTGAAAGCATGGTTAGATTACTTATCGGCCAAGCTGGTACATCAATTCAAATATCTTTGCACTACTGTTGTCAACGTAATATGACTGTCACTTCAGTTGGCCTGTGATGACTTCCGTTTTCCTGTCCTCATTCTAACTGCTCTGTCTCTAAATGTCATTGACCTCACATCCCTGCTCTCCACTGTGGCATATGTTATCAAGGGCAAACCAAGAAGAGTCCTAACTATTTTCCATGTATCTGTATTGCAGTATTATTCCGTTTATCTTCTTGTTCTCTCTGAGACCTGAATAATCTTCTATTTCTTGTTTTAATGTTATAAACTAAACCTAACTTGTCTCCACCATGGCAAATTCTTGCTGCATCAATATACTACCTTATTCTATCTTTCTTTGGTCATGCACAAACTTACCTGCAATTTGTTCAGGGATCCTGATCCTCCAGTGATTCAGATCAAATATTTCTTAAAGCTTGCCTCATCATAGCAATCAGAGTGTGTTTGCAGGAAGTAGTAGTGATGGGATTTGGGTTATATCAGAAGCATACACCCAGGCCAAGGAACACGAAACTGCTCCCAGGCAAGTAATACAGCCATAGCCTGAATTGATCTAGCTTTTTTCACTCCCTCCAAGCTCTCTGCTTCTTCCTTATACCTCTCTTGGGAAGGAGGGGGAAATTACTAATGCAAGGAATCCTGCAGCTTGATTGTCATGCACATTCCTGACAGTTTTTAGTAACTTTAATCTGAAGAAATCGTAAGTCACTTCAACATTCAAGCCCCTGGTTTCTCAGGTCATTTGAATTTCATAATCAGTATTCCTAGTTTACCAAATCTTGCTCTCTTTAGAAAAACTGGTGTCGGTTAATCCAAGACTATCCTCCATGACCTTCTATGACATTCTCACGACTCCTGAAAAGTACATCTGAAATAACACTGCCTCAGCACTTCCAGTGATTGTCTGGTGAACAAATGCTTCAGGCGTCATACTCAGGAATGTGTTTCTCCCTCCAGTTTTGACTACTACTCGGCCCCATGTATGCATCTGTCTAGGGCACAGAGGTCTTTTGTGCCACTACTAGTTCCAGTACAGGTCTTTGCTCATAAATATAGAGGGTCTGCGTTTGCTTTCCTTGCAGAAAGCCAGCATGGGTGTGCAGAATTGTTGCTATTCTGAATGAATGTTCCGAGTGGATTCTAGATGATGCTGCAGCAGCCCCAACTGACTACGACTGACTAATATGAGCTGGCCTCATTAATCAAGGATAGCCTGTCTGGCAATCAGTTATCTCTGTGGACATAATGATCAAGCCAATCCTAATACGAATTATCTTTATTCAAAGCTGGACCAAAATAAAGAAATCATCGCAGAAATCTCCTGTGAAAAAGGAGTGGGCTTCTATTTAAAAAGTAAAGCCAAACCAAGCCAAGCCAAAACAAATGAAACTTTTTTTCTCAGGTTTTTTATTCCTCCAGCAGGACAAATATCTTGTTTAACCCAGCTGTTACATGTGGTCTGACTGACTGATGTACATTTCTGCCAATGTACTTCTTTTTGAAAGAATAGTAGCTTTCTCATACTTCATATTATGGGCATGCTTGCACTGAACCACGACCAAGCAGATTATCCTCCACTGTTAGTCCAATTCCTTGATGAGAATGCTCTTGTCCCTTTTGCCCTTACAAATGAAGCAGACTGCAAGATTCACCCATTCAGGAGTTATGCCTGTCCGAGGAGGTCTCTCCTGAGCCCTGAGTGGCAAGTGTCACATATGTCTCTTCTTCCACAGCCCTTTGGTGTGTTTACCATTTGGAAGGAAGATAAATAGATAGTTCTTAGCATGGAATAAGAGTAACCTCTACTCCCTCATCACTGAGATAACGTTCCTTACAAAAGAAGTTACTTTAGCCAAGGGAAGAGATTAGGGACCTCTGTTGTAAACTGGTTATCTTGAGCATTTTGCTGTTGGCCTCAGGATGGTCAAGGGAGGAGTCTGTTCTCTGCAGAGAGGACAGGGGAAGGGGAGCTGAATTAAGAAAAGGGCTTTAGCTGGAGAGTCTGTGGACAAGGCAGAGACACAATGATGTTTGTGGAATGTGTATTGCATTTCACTTACATGCAGATGCATTTCACATGTCACTTCCTTCCCCAGGGGCTGTTATTACTTAATCAATCGCTGAAATCTGCCTAAGGCTAGATGGGGGTCAGTGGAGCACCTAGCCTACCTTCAGCCACATCACTCACTAGCAGCTTGTGAAATGTGCAGCAGGCAGTGGTGACGATGTTGCTCTTCACTCTGCCAATGAACTGATCTCACAGACAGTGACTTGAGCTACCCAAACACATAGCTGGTAAACTCCTGGCAGGGATCCATGGATCAGACACCATCTGTTACTGCATAGGGAAAAAATGCTGCCATTGCGCTTAGAGTATCATCACACCCTCAACATCAGTCTTGTATACAAGAATAGGGTGATGTTTTGTAATGAGAAGAAGATTTCAGATTTCTGAAATAATTTTCCGACTGCTTTCAGCAAGGCTTTGGCCCTTCACAGCTATAGCAGTTGTGGACTTCCACTCGCTTTCCTTTTCCCTGAGAGCAGGATCAGATTATCTCTGCTGCAAACATCCTAACAGACCTGAGCAGGATGCTCTTCCTAAATGATGGCCAGAGTGTTGTAGAACACATTCAGCCAGGCATGGCACATGGTGTTTTGCACCTCATAACAATGAGACACACAGCAGACTCACCAAAGATAAACCACTGAGCGCATGCTAGAAAGAATCAAGCCTGGTCATCTCTTGAGAAGCTTATTCACCCAATGCTGAACAAAGTAAAGACCCAGAAATGAACATATTGCTGCTCCACAGTCAGTGCTATCTCATTGCAGTGGCCCTACTCCTCCAGAGACTCACAGCTTGCTGCACAGCAACACGTAGCTGCAGCATAGCATGGCTCAGGATGGAGTTGCTGATAGAGTGCATTCAAGATCAGCGTGATGCGGTAGGCCTTCACCAGCCGTCCAGACCCCTGCTGCTTTTGCACAATGCTGCAAAAGATGCTTGCCTAAGGCCTGTGGCAGCTGAGATAACGTAGTCGCTCATCCAGTCTCTTGCTTCTTCTGCTTGCTCACAGTTCTGAGACCTTCAATTTCTCTCTTGCCAACGTTATGTCGAGCAAATTGCAACATCCTGCCAAGGTGAAACCAGCAAAAGGGCAGCAGAAGCCTGCGATCCCTAAATGTATGAAAGGTGCTTGAGAGCTTCTGGGAGACATGGTGTTAGCAGCTTGTTGCAGCCAAGTTACAGAGTAGCTTGCTTGAATTCTCACTGATTTGTTATGCTCAAAATCTTTTTATGGGAAAAATGAACACATCATACAGGGAAAGCCAAAAATTCATTGTTATTCTAATTCGTCTTAACAGTCTAGTCAAAGAATTATCCGCTCAGTTATGATGATACTAACACTAATAGTTCAAATTACGTAGCATTACACGATGCATACACACATTTTCTAATATCTAGCCCTCTCTAGTACCTACCCTTCCACTGCTCCCACAGGCCCTGAGGTTGCTGGTTCCTGGGGTGTGCAAGTAAGTCCTTCTCCAGTTCGAGTGTAACATTGATCACTTCTTCCTCCTAAATCTTGGATCCATTTGGGGTCCTTTTTGTATGTTAGCCAACAGCCTTTAACCTTTTCTCTTTCTTCATTGGTCTGCAAGCCCATGTTGCATCTGAATTTACTACTTATACTGCAATTTACAGATGCCAGATAGAAGTTACTTCAAAAACCATTTCATCCAGCTCTCAAGGTTGCACTCCTCTGATGACTAGCCATTGACCACTGGTGAACTACTCATAGCCCTGGGGCCACATCCTTTGCCTACCCTTTCAAGGCCACTGCTATCATTCCATGCCTGTCGTCCTCCAAGCTGTATTTCTTTCTAGGATCGAGTATCATTCTGCGTGACAGAACTACTTGGTTTTACTATTAGTAGATGGTATTATAAATATAAATATAGCATTAAGTGTTATGATAGAGAGCTGTACAATGTTAAGCAAAAGCCAAAACAAAGTAGGTTATTTAAATAATTGCTGTTAACAGCTAACATAAATTTCCAGGAAGGCCAAGCAAAGTCCAGACAAAGCCTGAGAAGTCATGGGGCCCATGTTGTTAGCTAACAGGAAGCCTGTGTCTTGTTCCAGGCAATGGAATGCCATATTTACTGGGTTAATATGCTGTGATAGACTTTCCCAGGGTATCTCCAGAACAGCATACTGTGGAGGATGATTCTATATTGCAGATGAGAAATGAGTGCTTAACCGTGGGAGAGCTGCCTAACAAAATCTATGTAGGCTTTAAGTTCAAAGGACTAGGCACTTACTTACACACAGCTTAAGATATGATTCAGTTCCAGCTCAGTCACAGCTTCTTGTGAATTTTCTAAAACAGTGCTTAATGTGGGCATTGTCTCAGTCTCTCATTGATAAATGAGAGGAGTGGAGAGCAGTGATTGTCTCAATTACTAACAGAACAACTAAGGGAGCAGGCAGAACGGTATGAATTCTTACTGAATTAAATACATTTATGTGAAAAGCTTGAATCTCATAGCCTACATAGGAAGGAAATATTTCCGGCCTCACCTGACAATTCTAGCTTTAAATGTTGTTTCTCCTTCTTAGTTAGCAGTTGAACTGATTTACTACCCCTGTCAACTGCCTCCAACTGGCATAAAACTGAGTGTTGTTTTGATGAGCAAGTTTACACATCATTTGGACAGGGATTCTTACCTGCCCAAAGGTAAGGTGAAGCACTTTTCCCATCTCTATCCTCACTCACAGTACAAAAGACAGGGCCAACACAGACACAAGAAGCTCCACCACCCACTGAGATGCAGCAATCATGTTCCCTGCCATCTGGTCAGAGGGGCAGATTTGGACACCAAGCTCAGGGCTGGCTGAGCAAACATCCTAAAGGTGACAGGGATGTCATCACTCATGCTGCAGATGAGGAAATGATGTCCTGGGAACGTTGTCTGTGTTTGCTTATTGCAGGAAGATTGTTCTAATTTATATTGAGCATTCACCAAATTATCAGCCTGTATTTATGTATCCTAGCCTGTATCCCTAGAGAGACTCTTCAGTATCAGGGTTGAATGAATGCCTTGAGCTATAGACTATTTATTTTTAATTTAGATGTCTGTACTAGTCTTTTAATATTATTGAGGTGAGAGGGGGAATGGAGGCTCAGTAATTAGTGAGCACTACTTTCTTTAGCTGGCTTTTGTCCTATTACCTTCGGGCTTCAGAGTCTCATTCTGCTTCTACTTGGTGAGTTTTACCATTGGCCTCAAAATTAGAAGTCTCCAGTTCTTATTTTGTCTGCTGTGCTAAAATACATTCCAAAGTCACAATTTGTTCCAGTACAAATAATTATTGTCTAGAGTAAGTGGGGAGAAATCAAGACAAATAACTGATAAATACGGACGGGTTTATTAGTAGTCTCACTGGAAAGCAGTGGTTAAGGAGTGAGAAGCTGAACATCGTTACTGGAGCACGAAAAACTGCAACGCAGGCAATTGGAGAATACAAACATGTCTAGGTAAGAGTGCATAAACTTTCATTTCAGAGAAAGAAAAGAATAAAACATAAAGCTTGATCTCTAGTCAGCAGACATCTTTGGACCTTCTTAAAAGAAAATGGAACAAAAACCCCTGTTGCACTGATACACATCCAGCTCCTGTCATAACAACCTCGAAAGAAATCAATCTAAGAATGCCAGTCCCCTGCAGAGATGCATCGCTGGGGATGAGGGAGCGAGATAGAGCCAGGGAGTGGGGTGGATTTCAAGCCTGAACGCCTTGCATTGTCCTCCTCAGTGAATTTTCTAGCTCCGTAACTGAACAACCGGGAGCAACATGTCTGTGGGAACACACATCTTCTGCAGTCCATTGCCTACACAGTAAGTGCTCCTTTACTGCATTGCAAGGCATTTCAAAACACCGCACCTTAATTTTACTATTGGTTCTGAGCTGAAGTGAGTCTTCAGATCTAAGACACCATAATTCAGAGGAAATTTCAGAGCGGAGAAGAAATTTCCATCTTCTTTTACTTATGTGTTTCCCATGTAGGAAAGTCTTAGAACAGCCTTCAAAAATAAACCATTCCCTCAACTTCTGAAGTCAAATGACCTCAGACTTGGGCCTCTCATTCTCTTTCCATCTCCCCAGTAGGTTAGGGTTTTTTCCAAAGTGCATAACACTCTGGCTCTTGAAAGAAGCAGGGTATTTATTACTTATTCCAGTGTGAGTATTGTTAGGCCAATGATTGAACACCTTCAAAAATTGCACTGGTACTTTCTTCTTTACTATTTTGAACTATTTCCCGATCATGATCACCTCCTCCAAATTTCCTACTGACAGTTATTCTAATCATTGATTTCACTGATGTACCCATAAGCAGGAGATACGACATATCAAAACTACTGCTCATGTTAGTTAAAAGAAAAATGAGAACTGGCGAAATCAACAACAACGACCCACCTACCAATCACGGTGGCTGAGTCTCAATTACTCTGTAGCTTGTAGACAGAGATATGCAGCGTGATGCTGGGGAGGTGACAGGAATGCCGTATTGGTAGGTTTTTTGCATTGTATTATTTTACTCATACTTCATTCAAAATGTGGACCTGTCAAAAACATATTTTCAAAATATTTTTTGGTAATAATCTTGCAAAAGTTACTGTGGAGAAATTAAATAAGAAAACATCTTGACATTTTTATTTTGGAAAGTTTACAGATTTCAAAATTCTAAATGTTTATTTTTAAGGTTATGATATAGAGCTGATTTCACTTGTATAGTTTTATATCATTTTGCAGTGTCATTGATTTTGTATTTTGCTGTCTTCATAATACATTTTGCATTACACAATGCAAACTCCAACCTGGAGAACATCGTAACTGAAAAAATAAATACATTGTTTTAATCTTTAAGAGCAGCAGCTACTTAAGTATTTTCCGGCACTCTAAGTGGGATTCATCTCAGGTGTTAGATGGCTAGAGTAGATGAAAAATCCCCTTACACTCAAGTCAGAGAAACTAGACACTGCTGAAGTGTAATTCATCTAGTTTGTGTTAGACTTCAAACTTAAGCAAGTGGAAATGCAGTCCAGGAGGACATCATTCAGTCGATGATATAGGCATCCTTCTTCATATGAGGTAAGACAGGATATCCAAGACATCCATACGGAGATGCGTTTCCCACAGGAGTGGCAGATCAGGTGAGACAGACTGGTCATCTCAGATAGCATTGGACTACTGAAGTGAATCCAAGGTGCCTGATACTTTTTGTTGAGTAGAAGAGAAGATTAAAAAAAATATTCAGGTATCATAGACACCCAGAGTGGGATTCAGCTGACTGAATTTAGACGTCTAGTGCCATGTGAGACATCTCAGGGATCCCACTTGACTTTCAGCTCTCCTTCGACTGTGGCCTGATCTGCATGCATGCCTTTTGTAATATCTGCTTGCCCCATAAGGGTGTCTTAGACATGCCAGAACAGTTCATATTGCACAAGGTGCCTAAAGTCAGACATCAGGATGCTGCCCTTTAGATGGGATTCGTTTCCAGATTAAGGCACCTAAATTTAAGTTTGTATATGTGCATCAAATGTCCAAGCTTCCATAGGATTCAATGCAATCAACAGAGCCTGGAGAGCAATCCCACTGGCTGAATGTAACCACTGCGGTCACTTTGATGCCCTGGGGCCTCCCCATTGGCCTGGGCTTCTACTTCACTACAGCCCAGCTCTCCCTTTGGTGTTGTGTCCTCGCTGCCTGCACCGTGCAGACTGCTCAGATACCCCAGTGGACTTCAAATGGCACGACAAACCTCGGTGCAGGCAGTGTCTGGAGCCCTGCAGTGTGCATGCTGATACTGCCGACACTGCTTGTAGGTATGGTAAAGTGGAACTGATGCCCACCCCTATAGCTGGTGAAATAAAAACCACACCTTGGTCAAGCTACTCATTACTGAGCAGGTAAGATCTTTAGATCTAGGGGAAAAAAAGGGGGGGGNGAGCCCTGCAGTGTGCATGCTGATACTGCCGACACTGCTTGTAGGTATGGTAAAGTGGAACTGATGCCCACCCCTATAGCTGGTGAAATAAAAACCACACCTTGGTCAAGCTACTCATTACTGAGCAGGTAAGATCTTTAGATCTAGGGGAAAAAAAGGGGGGGGGTGTTAATCACAGCTCTCTGCAATAGTTATAAAATAAGAAAAAAAATCCCACAACTTGAATAACGTACGGGCAGTAGTAAAAAGACAACGAATGAAGAAAAACGAGAATAATTCCAAATGTCATTTTACTCTGTGAGAAACCTTGAAAATTATTTCTTTTCAGTTTTGCAATGGGAAATCCTGAAGATTGCGTGCAGCTCAGCACCTGAAACTTCTGTTTGTTGCAGATTAGTCTGCTGCGGAGGGGCTGCTCTCTACCTTCACAACTGCACACCCTGTCTGAGAGCAACCATAACACACAGCATACAATGATGTCATTCCTAACCTGTTTCACTGGAGAAATCTTTATAAAAATCTGGACTATTTAACTTTGAAAAATGACTTCTCAACTATTTCTACACAGTCAGAGACATCAGATCTTGCTCAGACTTTGCTGAATCACGCAGGCTCTGGGCTGATAATTTTGGAGATATACACTCATTTTCATTTTCATTTTTTTCAAAGACTACATTCCTTCTGATTTTTTTTCAAGCTACAGCTCCTAATAAATAATCTGGCTGACTTCCTCTATAACTTTTTTTAAAGTATGGTGTGCTAGAAAAATGTGTGTGTGAAATTTTGGACAGATTGATTGAATTTGGGGAAAACTAGCGAAGAAGAAAATCGATCTTAGTTACACAAATGTTGCTATGGAGAAACTCCTGTCACTGCAACAGTCACAAGAAATGGTGGTTTGAGATTCTGAAGGAACTGCTGAACTAGGAAAAGCTAATGAAATGTGGATTTGGAACATTCTAAACCTGCTGGCAAGAAAAAGAGAGGAAAGGACCTGCTTTTTATACAACCAATTGGAAACATCACTCTCCCACAGGGGAAAGATTCTATAGATCAGGCAATGTATATTCACAGAACCATGGCTCTCCAGAAAAAATAGAAGCATTTTTTTCATTTTATATATCTCATAATTGGAGCTCTGAGGAAACTTTGGTACAGAATGAGAAAAACTCCATGTAAAATTAATGGAAAAATGAAGATTTGTTAGATCCCGTTAACCTGCTTTCTGATGACTTTGGCCTCCAGGCTGGAAAATAACAAGTCAAAGAACTTCGATTATCTATACATTATTCCAGAATATAAAAATAAAATTAAAAAAGCTCATTTACCATTTTACATTCCTAATGTCTAACCTGTTTTTCTGATTTCTTAGCCCCATTTGCCACCTTTAGGCTTCTACTGCCTTTAAGCAGTTGACATTTATTACCCTTCTTTGCCTCTCTACTCTGTTTTTTCATTGCTTTATTACGTGATATGCCTCAAATGTTCCTATATTCTTCAGTCTCATACCTGTATTTCTGTTTCCTAAAACTTGTCAACATCCTTCTCCTCTTAGGATGCACAAGGTGGGTAGGATAGCTCCAAGACACTATCTGAGAGCACAAAGTCAGTTGTGTCCCATGCTGTGTACCAAGCACTTGCATATACAGCATCGATTTGTACCAGCCTTTTCAACTGCAGTCTCACATTTCAAATGCATTCATGCTGTTTTCTGCCATCTTTCCGTACCTTTCAGCATTGCTGTCTCTCAGTTTATTTCTTCGGTTTGTCGTGAACGTGTGTTAGATTAGTAGGGGCGGTCTTCAATTTAATCTGGTTTTTAAATCTCTCTAAATCTCTTTTGTTCTATCTCAGTACTTTATGGTAGTAAGCTAGTACTTGATTTAATTACTGTAGTACAAATCTCTGCGTAGTATGACCTGCAGGCTTTCAATAATGTGTTGTTTACTTGTTCATTAATATGGTGTTCATTTTAAGAGAAACTTGTCTTACATCAGTACTATACAAATACTCCTAAAACTCATTCTGGTATTTAAAATGTCTTTGCAAGTTTTCAGTCTGGATGGTATCTTTTGTCCCGAGTCAATTTTAACTTTTTTTCCAGATAATATGTTGTGAAATTGGATGCTTAATACTAAAGTAAATTTACAAATATCTGTTGTATTCCTTACATTACTTTTAGCACTTCTAACAAAACAAGTTTTCTGGCCGGTATTTGTTCTTCCGCAGTTCATGTATTGTCTAGCGTGGGGATGACTGGAGCCATATTTTGATACATTCACTGATTTGAAAAATGTTTTATTCCACTATTTGCTGAGTGAAAATCAAGAAGATCAATTAGAAAATGGGGATCTACTCACGAAATAAAAGTGGAAGACTCCAGCCCTGAGAGCTGTTTCTTGCATAATATTTTTTCCCTTCTCTTAATTTCTAAAAAGTTCTTTTTCGGAGTATTTCCAAAGAGTACTCCTTCTTCATATCAAGGCCACTATAGTATTTACTTTTATCCAGTTGTTGAGTAAATTACTTTTATCTTAGCTTTACTTTAGATTTTTACACCTTATAACTTATATCAACATTTCAGTTTACCTGAGAGAAATTGTGAATCTACTCGTGTCAATGTGAAATACGCCACTTTTAAACTGGAGTAAGAGCACCTGCTTTTTTGCTTTAGTTTCTGTAAATTGGTTTTATGTTGTTAGTGAAGGTGAATACACATTACTTAGTTGAGAGCACACAGAGCCAGTTACCATGGTTCAGCTGACATGCAGTAACTTGCTTACCTGCAGTAATTCAATCACGCTTTATTATTGGGCCTCATCATCAATGTTATTGCTGTAACTTTCAAGAGTAGGTGAAGACTACAGCTTATATATCTCTGGGAGGTGATTGCCCTAAGATATGATCAAGACCAGCTGGATTGCCTGTGTTCATATTTTCCAAGGTATTTGAGTAGTTTTTCTCTGTTCCTAATATTTCAACCTTTTTGATGTATATTCCTGCTGATGACAGGCTTGATACCACTGTAAGTTATCTCAGTCACTTTTGAGACATTATTAATTTCATGTCTTCATTATTTATGAGAAGACTTGCTTTCTTCCCTCTGGTAAGCTTCCAAAAGCTCTTGTATTGCCTTCATATCTCTGCACATATTAACTCATTTTACTGCCTTGCTCCCCAATAACAACTTTCACTGCAAACCTGCAAAATTTTGCTGCAGTCCACTGAAAAGTTTATAAAATTTTCAAGAGAAGTAAGATCCTATTTTCAGTGACTCAGCTCCCATAGGATGTTGTATTATCAAGCACAAGCAATAGTTATGATTAGTTGTAAAAAATCCAGTTTTTTCCCTGAGTTCAGGAGAGTTATGAATCTGATCTGCTAAGATCTGATGAATCTTTGAATTTCCACCTGTATTCTATGCAAAAGTAAGAAATGGTGATGATTTTTTTTAATAGAATCATAGGATATCTGCAGTTAGAAGAGACCCATAAGGATCAGTGAGTCCAGCTCCCTGCTCCTTACAGGACTAAGCTTCTCCTGTATTTGTTTTAGGAGTTCTCAATCCACAATCATAAAAGAAAGCCTCAAAAGGGAAAGTTGACCAAAGCACAAGTTGAAATTAGTTCTTTCCTACCTGAAAAGCTGGTTGCTGGAAATATGTACCCATTTTTTTAAGGGTTATAGGTTCTCAGTCGCATATCTTTATGTGTATTAGGGATGACCATTGTCTTATGTGGCTCAGTGCAGATGTTGAAGGATTTCAGGGGATCTTGGTGCCCATATTTGCCATGTAGAAGCAGTGGACAGGCATTAAAATTTCTCACAGGCTCCCTCTGAAAATTTTAGGCAGTCCCCATCACACAGATAGAACAATACACATCATTCGGGTACTGCTAACTTTCTCCTGAGCCAGTAATGTGCCTGTTGTACATCACTTTTCTCTTCCAGGAGGGAGACACCTACCCTGGCATTGTTACAGATGACAGGAAGGAGCTGGAAGACTCAGAAATTACAGGAACAAGCACAGACATGAGTGTTTTCTACAACTCATTTACGGGAGCTCAAAGCCGCAACCAGACCCTCTCTGTAGGCCCAGCCTTCAGGTGATGGTTGCAGGAAATATTCAGCACCACCACTTTTGGTGCTGGTGCTCTACAGCACTGAGCTTGTTCTGACTTCTTAGATGGCACCTAGAAAGAGGAGATCAAATTGAGGTGAATTTTTTCCACCCATGTCTTCTGCCGTGCAGTCTGTACCCCGTTGGTTTGGACTGTCAAGCAGTGCTAAATGGTTTGGAGTTCATCTTCCATCCTGATGCTCCCTGTCCATACAAGTCCATTGATGGTGAGGTACAAAAGAACAGATTGCATCCTATGCCTTCAGTCTGCTTTGTGTACTGAGAAATCATTTTTGTTGTTTTTTTTTTTCTCAGTGGGAGTGCAAAACCTTTATTTCTATCTACTTCCCTGTAGATTGTAATTAGAGTGATCAATGTGTTTAGACAAAAAAAGCAAGGAGATAACTGCATTATCAGTCTTTGACTGCGGAGTTTCCATTATGTTTGAATTCATGTATTGAAGATTATTGTAACATAATTACTGTGGGGTTTGAGTCTCAAGAGAGTTTTGCAAGTATCTTTTCAAACAACAATTGATCAAGGCTAGCAACAGGAATAAAAAGTTCAATTGTGGAAAGTTTTTAAAGTCTTTTAGGAATACTGAGGTCTATACATACATTGCCTCTGTCATCAATTCACTGAGGGCCCAAACGCTTGCTGTGTTCTAGGGTGGGAGCTACTTTAGCTGAGAACCTTGGAAAGAGACCCTAGACTGGATTTTTTTTTTTTTTTAATGGAATTACAGTACATAATGGTGTGGTTAGACTTTGTTCTTTGAATTCAAATATACAAAAAATCCTTACCAGTAGTTAAGTAGTGCTGCATTAGTAGCTTCACTTGTAGGAAAAATACAGACAATTTAACTACGTATTTCGCCTAGACAAAAAAAACAGAGTGAGGGAATAATTTTCCTAAAGTCTTTGTCCTATTCTATTCACTTTATTTTATTGTATCTGCAATATTTTCGTCTTTTCTATCATTGCTCATCATTTGATATTTGGCCCAGAGATGTGCCAAGCTTAGCATCTTTCTTTGAACTCTGTGGACAGATGACTGCTGTATCCTATTCTGTTGGAGCTGAGTGCACACCCTTCCCAACAAATAGGACCTCTGTGTACCAGCCAGATGTTTCTGAGAATTACCCAGATGTTATGAGATTTTCCCCTTTGTCAGTTTGTGCCTTCTCCTCCCACCCATGTTTGTCTTACTCCAGTGATGTGCAAGCTGCATGACTAGCACCATTCACTGGGCCTTAGTGGTTGCCTGAGATGGTGTTTGGATACACAGACGAGAAACTTGACCAAAGGGCATCCTGCCTCTGTGAGCAAAGCCACTTCACTGGGGAGACTTGGACTTTTCCAGGGACTTGAAATTACGTCAGAAACCCATTTGCTAAGACCACTTCTTCCTGGCTTTTACTGAGGACTTGCCATGCTTCTCATATTTTTTTTTTTTCCAAATTGTTTCCATGGCTATCCAACTTCTCTTCCATTCACTTCTCAGGTGTAGTAGTTCAGTCATGGGAAATTAAAGCCAAGCATTACTGAATTCTAATCTCAGCTTTCAAATGGTGATTTGGAGAAAAATTCAGTCGTGCAGCAGTGTGTAATGCTTTGCTGAGGCTCTGTGAGTGCAGTTGTACTGCCATGCAGATGAACAGTTTATCCGTGTTAACAGACTCTTGACTTTGCATCTGACTGCTGGTGCCATAATCGCACATACAGCCTGTGGTTTGAGGCTCTACTGTGAGACTTGGCAGTGGGACTCCTGGGGAGAAAATGTGTCCATTTTCCTTCTAATCCTCCCCATCTGAATCAACAAGCTGGCCCTGCTGGAAAAAAACACCCCAGTGAAAAATACACAGCAGAGAATTACTGTAGGCAGCATATGGGACATCTTTGAATGGTAAAGCAGTCCCTCCAAATGTAGGTACAGCTGGACATATGGATCACCATGAGCCCAGGTACTGTCTTCTTGAGACAGAGAACATCTGGACTAGTGAAGTTCTCCTAGTAGGTATGCTGGCATCAGACAATTCACATACTCAGCTTCAACTTAGACTGTCATTTGCAAAGCAAAGTTTGGGAGGGAGGGAGTAGAAGTACAAACTTCTTAGGACTGTGGGATAGGTGGTGCTCTTTGCCTTTTTTCTTTACAGGTTCAGATGATCCCTTTACTTCCCCATGAGGGATCACAGCCTGGCTGGGCTCTGGAGGCCTCTAGGACTCTCTTCTGTATATTGACTGTAAAGACTTTTCTGTAACCTCAAGCTGTGGAGACCATAGCAAGCTTCAGTGTCTCAAGCCGTATTTGGGAGGTCAGCCTGAAGACTGGTGGTGATCCATTCAGCTGCCCCCTAACCAGAGCACGATACAACACTAAAGTGAATAGGTAGCCTAGGAGTGACCTAGGCAGGTGAGATGCATGCACCAGTCAGCAGAAAGTGTCTTGGACCATTTGCAGACAGAACATCAACCCCCAAACAGATGAGCCATCTTAATGTTCTCCCAGTGTAGCCAGTCACGTTGCCTCATGGGCTCCCATATGCTCTATAAGAGCCTGCAGAGTTCATAGAGTGGTGTCCCCCTGTGTCAACTGTTATAAACTCCTAAAGAAGATCAGCCATTGCCAGAGTATAACATTGACAAGAGTACATTATTGATGGCAGAGGCAGTTGTGTCAGGGAGCTTCATGTGACTCACTATTTCCTACCCTAGCTGCCAGTTTCCCCCATCCCACACTGACAACTCAGTGAGCTGTGGACCAGGTGTGTCCAGCGAGCTTAAACCAATGGCTACACTCTAGGACTCCAAGGTGGGAGTCCTGCAGGACGTATAATCCTACTGCAGGAATGTCACTGGCTCTCTGGTACATGGTCCAACAATATCTCAAAGTTTTGTACATCTCCACAAGTGTCTTGGATCTGGAAGACAATGTGGTCCTACCATTGAGTATGGTAGGACCCCAAGACCACTTTTCAGGAGAGGATAGGCTGAATCAAAGCATAATCAGCCTATCATTATTAAAGTAATAGTTTGCCTCCCAGATGATATATCTATAGCTCCTGCCAGTCCCTCTGTATTTCAATCCTCCAGAGAGGCAAGGTTATATTTTTTGGTGCAAAAGAATCAGTTCATACGCATCACCAAACTAGGAAAGTTTTTTTGTTTACCTGTGAAGCAAGGACAATGCTCTGAAACGTGGCAAAACATCAAAAGGGGAAGATTTCTATTGTGATCATTTCCCATCAGAACGTACAAGCATCATGAGACTAATTTTGTGGCAACCTATCCCCTCAACCTTTCAGCAGCCCATCTGGAAGCCTCCCTGGTATACATACCCTTAGGACTCTATGAGGAGACTTCATTCTCTTTCACAGGCAATTTCAGACATTTTGGACTTCAGTTCCAAGTTAGAATGAAAAACAATATATCTGAGCCCCTGAGTGCTCCAAAACCTTGTTCTGCTTAATTCTGGTTCTGATAATTTGAGGGTGACTAATAAATTGTTTGAGCAGCTCTCAGAAAACAACACAGATAGCAGCATATGGATGAGCCTGTATCACCATCAGCTCCCTTTATAGTCAATATAGAGAAATAGGTACTTTTGGGTTATGATTCATCTGATCTTTTCCAGCTATCCACATAGGAGGAGATGGCTTGTGTCTTGTAACTATTTATTTCTCTCTGCCGAGAAGGCACGAAATCTAGGCGCCTGTCTTAGACTTTAATGCACCTATTGTAGGCATCCATGGAGAATAGTGATGAATGCCAAAGGACTAGGACTCTGATAAGTTTCTGCAGGAGATCCTCTTGTGGAGAGCTTGTCTGTCCTGGAAAAAGTAATGGACTGGTATAAAAGTGCTTCTTTATTTCATCAAATACATAATGAATCTGCTTCAAAGAAAGTAGACTAGACTTCTGTGTGCTTGCCTTTTGTAATAAGTTTCTTACATACACACACATTCTTTATTGGAGGAAAATGTCCAGTTATTTTCTGAGATTTGACATGCATCTTAGCATATTACACCTAAAACTTGCTCTTCTCCTGAACTTGGATCCTACCTATCGCAACACAGAGATCTGCAGGCACACTTATGCTGCTGAAAGGATTATATCCACCTGCTTTCTCATTAAGTCTGTCAAACTCGTAAATGAATAAGTCCATTGCTTTTCTTTCCTACTGGCAACATCAATACCGTCAAACTGTTCTCCTCTCACCTATCCCTTGTACTTTCCTTGTCCCTTTCAGCTAAGCTCCAAACCATCGGCACTATTGCAACTGCTTCCCAGCGTTAGTGTGGTCCATTTTCCTAATATGTAACTCATGCATATGTTTGATCCATCACAAAGACACATCTTACCCATCCCATCCCTTTTATAAAGATTCAGCTTCCTAGCCTGATCCCTGTCTTTTTACTCAGATTTTTGGCCATGAATGAGATACAGAGAAATGAAATGTCAGTCTGGCCATTGTGAGTCTGATTAACCTAAGAAATATTATTTTATTTAGCCAGAATATACCTGAGACGGTATATGATTTTTGGGGTAACAAGTGCCACACATGTATCAGTAAATATAGCAGGACTTGGTAGTGAGAGAGGCTTGGTCAACATCCTTTTGAGCACAGGCATACCTCAAATAAAAAAGAGTTAAGGTACCTGAGTCGGTTTTGATTCATTCTCATTTCCTCCTTTTTTTTTGCATCAGTTTACCCAAGAATGAACACAACCCTTTCTGTCTTTCTATATCTTAGAGTTACTGCTTTCTACTGTCAACCCCACCACCACCTGATGTATTTCAGTGGGAAAAGGCAAAACAATCTCTCTTTCATGTGGAAATTGTTCTCATAGTTATTTTTATTGATTCAACTGAATAGAAAAGAACATGAAGCCTACATATGCCCAGTGTCTGACAATCTGTTATTATTTCAGTCCCAGAAAACAGTAGCAATCTTAGACATAATTGTGCCAATTACCTTTTCTCCCTCTAAGCTACACCAGAAAAAGCCCCCTTATATAAAACCTAATGCAGATCTGGGAAGAGTTTTTTCCTTCCCATTAGGCACTGTGCACTACTGTGGAGGGCAATGTGTAATGTATGACTATTGCATTCCAACATTACAAGGAATGCTTTGCACAGCAGAAGTAACTTGTGCATAACTTTCAACAAATGAGTAACCTCCTAGGGATCCTACAGGCAGTTTTCATGCCTCATGTAGGTATTTGAATGAGTCTGCCTGGGATAGAGGGGTATCCCAAATCATTGCTCCCAGAAGTGCTTTCACATTTCCATGTTTAAAATTCAGTGGCCCAAGTCCCAAAAGCACACTGGGGAAAGGAATTGCAATTCCTCTCACCACCCCCAGGCTAAAGAGTCAGGTTATGTCTTCCTCAGGCCATCAGGCCCTGACTATGTTCCAGTCCTGGTTTTGTGATGACTATGACACTCTCAGAAGGTGTTAGCATAGTCCTCGTCTCCCTGGGGAGTTGGCATGGGGATGTTCCACCTCCTGGGCATACGCTCCAGACCACTGTACAAAAGGTAGCTTCTAAACAGACCCTGAGACGACTGCCTCATCCACAAACCAAGGTGTTTTGGAGCGTGTGATTCAGGCCGACCACAGTATGTGCATCAGGATTAGCCAATGTGCCAGCTGGACTAGCAGGGAGGTACTGACTTATATGGGGCTCCTCAATGCCACGTAAGAGGAGGGGACATCACGGACAGTCTGCTCATGCTCAGAGACAAAGAATGTTAAAACTGTAATTTTTAAGGAGAATTTAGCTGAACTGTATACACCACCATTAAAGCTTGAAGTAATTCCCTGCGCATCATGGCTGTTAGGTTGCACCCCATTTCCCTTATATTCTGCCCACCAGCTAAAGCCTATATTGCAGAGAAGCCTGCCCTCTTACTTGAAGAATAAGACTCCAATTCCATTCTCTGGCTAGGACTTTATTCCAGTCATGAGGTCCCCTTGCTTTCAAGAAATAGTGTCTTATTTCCAATGTGAATTTGTCTGCCTTTCACTCCCAACACGAATTCTTGCCAAGTCTTTTCTCTGCTATATGAAAGACCCCTTTGGCACTTTCTCCGCATGAGGGTACTTATATGCTGTAATCAAATCACCTCTTAGTCTTCTTTTTGATAAGCTAAATAGATTGGACTCTCTAAGTCTGTTATGTTCCCAGAAAAAACATATTTTCTGGGCACCTGTCACTCCCTTGTGGCAGGACAGTCCATGCATAAAGCAGACAAAGCAGCATCTTCAGAATACTTTAGGTAGTCGTTTGCTTTTGTTTCTCTGTCTTCTCTTAAAAACAGGCAGGTAAATAAGTAGATATAAAGTAAAAGGTGTTTCATAGTCCCTGTGTTTTCTGGCAGGCAGGCTTTGAGTTTGGATGTTTCTCGAATTGTCTTACACTTTTAACAGTCCTTTCTACTTAAATGGAATGAAAGAAAACTGCTTCAAATTCTGATTTGCACCCATGCTGCATTCAGTTGTAACACACTGCTGATGTGATGGTAGCAAATGAGGTGTTCCATTTAATCCACCCAGTTCATTTCAGCATACATTGCAAGGATTTGACAGGCTGTCTCCTGAAACCAGAATCCTTAAAACAGAGCCGAGATTAGGTCACTTAAGAGCTTCTGTCATTTCAGGACCTTTTCCGAGTTTCTCTTTCGATTGGCATATCATAGAATCATAGAATCATAGAATGGCAGGGGTTGGAAGGGACCTCTAGAGATCATCTAGTCCAACCCCCCTGCTAAAGCAGGT
>VZSC01002025.1:607027-624362 GCA_013398225.1 Steatornis caripensis
AGAATGGTAGGGGTTGGAAGGGACCTCTAGAGATCATCTAGTCCAACCCCCCTGCTAAAGCAGGTTAGCCTAGAGCAGGTTGCACAGGAATGCATCCAGGCGGGTTTTGAATATCTCCAGAGAAGGAGACTCCACAGCCTCTCTGGGCAGCCTGTGCCAGGGCTCTGGCACCCTCACAGTAAAGAAGTTCCTCCTCATGTTCAGGTGGAACTGCCTGTGTTCCAGTTTGTGCCCATTGCCCCTTGTCCTGTCACTGGGCACCACTGAGAAGAGTCTGACCCGGTCCTCTTGACATCCACCCTTTAGATATTTGTGAGCATTGATCAGATATGTATGTTTCATATTTGGGTTTTTGTTTTGGTTTGGGTTTTTATCCTTCCCTTAATATATTAGTCAGCACATTTTGGGGGGTTAAGGTTCCTCTTAATTTATGTCTACATTTCCAGCATCAGGTGTGGGTTGGGCTCAAATTCCTCTTTTCAGTATCTTCCAGTTCTTTATCTCAGAGTATAATGAATTGTGGTTTACCCTTTTCCCTAGGTAACACAGCCTGGATTGCTACCGATGGTAAATGATAGTGATACCTTCTGTAAAGCTCCACCGCCAGTGCGAGTTAAAAGAGAATTTAATTTAAACTGAGTAAAATCCAACACAAATATTAATTTGCATCCAGTTTCATTTCTATTTCTATTTCAAACTTTCTGACAGACCATTAGTTTTGGTAATACCTAGTCAGAAAGTTTCAAGAAAAGGCTGATCTGCTGAGACACTGAGACAGTAGAAAAATGTAACACCCATCAGGAGTCAAGAAAAAGGTGAAACAAAACGATTCCTGCTAATGTGCATGTGAACACAAAAGAAAATCTGGAGTATGACTCTACCACATGGTAAACCTGAGCTGTAGGTTGGGTTTGTATGCCCTGTCTGCATGGTTAAATACTCAAATCTGGTCTAGAATTCCCTCTAGCCCAGTTTCCTGGTCATCAAAAGTCCTCAGAAACCAAAAATATTGCCAATACAGTAAAAAGAAATCATATTCTCTCATTCTTGTTCTATGAGAGTAACAACCGTTGGTCTGTTTTATAATTTTTTCCATCAGTGACAATAAAATCTTATGTTACTGATTTTCGTCTCATTCTGGGCACAAAGTTCCCCATTGGGGAGCCAAATAATAAAATTCTTCCATCTTTGCTCAGGGCTTCACTTGGAAATGGCTGGGCAAGATTCCCTGGATGTGGCTTAACATTAGAGAGCTGTACATGACCACCTTAAAAGGAAAGAAGTTTAAAACACTAGTCACATTGTCCATAGAAATATGTCATTCATTATTCCGTCTGATTCTTCATCCTGCAGAAGCATGTATTTCTGTAAATTACAGGAAAAGAAAGTGTTCCTGTCTGATTTATTAAAATGCTTGTGGTTTCACTGGGTTTTTTTACAGTTGGGATAGCCATCTGAACTCCCTTTCTGTGAAGCGTGGGAGTCATAAGGATGTCTCTGAGGATTGACCAGTGGCAGTGAAAAGTACTGTGTCAATGGTATATTACTGCAGAGATTTTAAATTAGCAATATTTTCTGTTTAAAAACAGATGCAAATGTTCTGTCCCCTTTCCTGTGCTCTAGATGTAAAAGAACCAGTTAATTAAGCTAATTAGGATAACTAAAACTCTAGGCCATGAGAGTGCTCTCAGTTCAGTTCCTCAGAAAACTGCAAGGTAATCGAAATGGGTTAACATGGTCACTATTTGGCATAATGCTGTGGAGAAGCCAGGGCAATGGAAAAACCTCTCGGGACAGCACCTCACATGAATTAGGCTGGAATTATTTCAAGAACTCCTCTGTAATGTTCAAGCAAGTTTGTTTTGTACTCATGCTTTTTTCTTGTCATGCTTCACATTAGTGCCTTTTCTATTACTGCTTTGCTTTGATTTGTGTCACACCTTTATTGTACGATGATCGCTCTTTCAAGAAATCTGATCTGCATGAAGTTCTGAAGATACCGGAGCACTTATAATAGACCGCATGCTACTAGGCAAACAAAAGTCTACAGCAGAATATTCCCAAACTCTAGGAAGAAGTTTGCTGCTTCTTTGCTCATAGCTTGGGCAAATTACTTCACTTTCTCCGCTCCTCCTCGCTTTCATGCATGCTGCTTAGAGCCCTTGGCCTCCTGGATTATGTTACTCCATACAGCTTCTGTAAATGAGATGGAGTTTGTAGAAAAAGGAACTGCATGCAGATCCACAATTACGTTACTTTAGCAGCACAGCTTGATGTATTCAGCAAATAAAATATAGTCTTCACTGGTGGTAAAAGACAAAACTTAGCTTCCACCAGAATGCCCTACTTTGCCATAATGTTCCTTCGTCTTGGTCTTCCTAGTGATCAGTAGACTAGTTGCCAAGGATCCATGCTGTGCTGAAGGGAAGCATAGAGAGTTCAAAGCACTTCAGCCTTAATGCAAAGCCCTCATTAAGAAACATGAAATGCAATATTTGATACTATGAAGTTACGGGTAATGAAAAAAGTGAAAGCAATAGCTATGAAAAACACCATAGACAAAAAAACTTTGTCCTTCCAGCTGTCCGAATTGAAATCCTACTTTGGAGCCTCCAAAAAAGATCCCAGCTTTTGGTGAAAAATATCTACTGAGCTGGTACTTGCTTCTTGGGTACAAAGGGCAGAAGGGACAGGATGGACATTTTTCTTAAGGTCAGATCTTCCTGTATTGCATCATAGTCTCCAGTCTTACAGATTTCTCTGGGAAAAATTCAGGAGTGAAAGGTAACTGTTAGAAGAGTAGAGTTTCTCAGCAAAGTCTGATTAAAACCACAAACAAACACACATGCAAGAATTAACTTGTGGCACTTGTGTGAGACATGGTAGCTGGTTTTCATTTTGCCTGTTGGAGGCTTCAATAGAACATTTCAGGTTCTGCGACCTGTTTCATTTCAGTATCATACTTAATCTCTCAGTAAAATATTTATGCTAATTTAATGAAGCATAGAAAGGACAGGCAATGGTAGATATGAACCCATGTCCCGTGGGTCTTGGATGTGTAAATTTCCCTTAAAATGCTCATCATTAATAACTGTCCTTAGTTATCCCTCTGGTAATAGTACCCTCGAGTCTGATGAGCTATTGTGGCAAACAGCAATAATTTAGCTTCATTTCATCTTCCCGGAAACAAGCCCTTTGAATTTAACTCAGTGAAGAATTACTCCAAAGATTTTTGTCATCAAAAAAATGTACACATTAGCTGAATGGCTTCATATAACTTTTCTTTAACTTGGCAAGATTAGAAAATGTTGTCCCAGGACTATACATTGACCTATATCAGACTAATTCCTTCACCATATTTTTTTTAAGCTTGGCAGCATTTTCATTAAAAAAACAACTGAAATGTAGGAATATGGATGGATTGTTTGTCAATTAATTTGTTGGGTTTTATTTCTCCTTTTTCGAGCAAACCTACAGATCCACCAATGTCTCTCATTAAACTAACACAATTAACACATATCTACAGAAAGGGCACAGCATGAGTTAAGGGAAGGTTTTACATCATTTCTCCAGATATCAAAACATTTAATTCAGCTGCAATGAAACATTGTTAAACCTCGGGTCATCTGAATGTTGAAGCAAAATATTCCCTTCAGAAATTTCACAGCTATTAGCCTTAAGTTACTAGTGATGAATGTTTCTGGAGCTGTAAAATTTCTTGAGACCCAAGAGCACATCTTACCCTAGTTTATTGTGGTCTTTCTGTCTCCTTGAAGAGGGGCCATCATTACTGATTAGCTGTGCTAATGCAGTGCAGTGCAATAACGACATGTACCAGTGTCTACTTTGCTCAGATTAGAATGTAAAAAATACAGTGCTTTCATAATGCTGGGTCCTGAATGGAAATAAAACTTGTGAGACTAGCCCCTGATGAAAATAGGCTTTCCAAAACAAATAAAGCTGTCCGCCTCTCTTTTGCTTTAGCTTTCAACATGTTCATGACATGGATGAGCACACTGGGCGCATGGATATGTTTCTCTTTTCTTGATCACAGAAAGCTGATCATTTTTGTGTCTCAAGGATTACATTAAGCCTTCTGGCTGGGTTCACACAATAGATTAATTCATTTACACATTGTCATAGACATTGTCATAGACATTATTAACTGGCTGGAGAAAGGTCCTTTTTCCTCTGAGAAATATGTTCTGGTTTGGGCATAAGATTAAAGTATTTCTCAGATGTGTTATTAAGATGTTTATGTTCTGATGACTTACAGGTCTGCTCTAACGTGCTTGATCTGTCCTACCTTCTGTGTCCTGTAGGTCTCCCTATTCTCACTCTTCCTGGCTATTTAGACTATTTCTAACCCCAGACGTTTTCTCCTCTACAGTACTTAGTAGATTATTTCCCAGCCTGTTGGCTAAAAATCACATCCACTTCCCTTCCTCACAAGCATGTCAGACACACTCTTGCTTTGCAAAACTTCGGTAGCCCTTTATCCCCATGTTGTTCAAGCGGATATACTGAGTGACAAAATGACTACTCTGCCATACCTTACCTAGCTTCTTCCAATTCCCAGCAACTTTACTCATGTCTCATCTAAAATCTCTGTTGCAAGCACTGGAGTAATGGGGTATCCTTGTGTCTTCCTTAGTACTCTAAATCATAATGAAGAATGTAATATTAATAGAAAAGGAAGTTTTCCAACTGTAATTGATTTCCATCACAATACTTCATGACCAAACCACAGGATGGTGTGCAAGCTTACTTCAAAATTATGACAAAGGCGGAATAGTGGACATGTGCACAGATCAACAAGTGATTTGCTAAGTTCTTTGCTAAGAACATCTGATACCTGTGCTTCAGGAACTAACACTTCTTAGGGGAAGATAAGGCAATAGCTCTCCGTACACAATAGCTGGTATTTTCATATCCATGTAGACATACATTAGATGTATACAGATAACAAACAGGTAGCAGATGCTTTTTCCTTGCTTTATGTGGAAAGGTTAGTCTAGGCTGGTTCTCTGATTTATTTATTATTATTTTTCTGCTGTCTAACAATGGTGGCTTTGTAGCTGTAATCCAACATTACTCAAATGCAGAGAGTAAATGAACATAAAGAAACCATTGCAGCTCTCATGTGGCAAAAAGAAAGAGCCTGGAAAAGCTTAATACATTATTCAATAGCAAGTGGTGGAATCACAGAGCTAACAGATGTAAAAGATTCGCTGTACAAGATATTCAGCTCCTCAGCAGAGTATATGGCATGCTCTTGAAACCCATTAAAAACATTAGTATGCAAAAATGGTGATAAAAATCTAAACAAAACTGTGCTCAAAATAAACTTGATTTGGGATTATACCTTTCTATACAGATTTTATTTGTCTGTTTGTTTTAGTAGCACTTAAATGCTTTAAGTAAATTTAATTTAGATTATTAAGATATTTAATTCATATAAAATAAATACTTTATAACTGAGAACATATTACTTCCAGAATAATAATAATAATAATAAAAAAATAGTCTGCTACAGTGAAAAATTGCTGGAGTGAGATTACTTCATTATAGATACTAAGATATATTTGTTAAATCACAGGGGATTATGCTTTCACATGTAGGCTTTAAATTGCTTACAGAGCCATGCATAGCCAAAAGTATGTGTGTTCAAATTTGCACCTAAAGATTGTTCAGTTAGCCATCTGATTAGCCAGTTTCTATGGATAAAAGCATGCAGCTTGCTCTAATTCACTAGCTGTGTAATTATTCCCTTGAAAATTTGGCCAAGTAACCATCAAATCATATTTGTCAGGCCTTAAATAATTCATATTCACCAACTGTTATCCCATTAACAATTGACAAACATTTATTAAATGCAAATTATATTGTAACTTGGATTACAGACTCGAAAAAGTAGTTTTATTTTGATGGTTGGAGAAGTTTACTGTCTAACAAGCAGCTGCGGAGTGCAAAGGCATTTTGGAGAGAGTTTTCACCTCTCGAAGCTGCCCAGAGCAGCTTCTGGCTGGCCAACTGCAGCTCTGAACAGCCGTCCCAACATGTGCCTTGCCTCTCTGTGGGCACACAATCCCAAAGTCCTGTGATTTCATGTCAGTAAGTTATAAAGGCATCTCCATGGGTCCCCTCAGCAGGATCCTTTGCTTTCCAGGCTAAGACTTGTCACTCAGCACCATGTAGAGCTGTCACAGTCCCAGAGATTGTTCCTGTTCCTTCTGGAGTTCATTTGTTCCTTTGATCCTCTCCTATGCCCACAGGGCCAGATGTCAGGAGCAGGTATTCCTACATTGAGGAAGGAGGAGGAATCACATGCAAAGACCAGCGTGAGGTACCATGCAGAGACCAGCATGAGGAGGGAAGAGACACAAGAAACATCAGAAAGTGTGTACAGTCTTGTAGCCTGCTGAATAAGGTGCACCACTGTCAGAGGGCAAACTTCCCTTCTTTTTCCAACAGTTATTTCTAGGTTCTACCCAATATCCTGCCTAATATACAGGACATGACATAACAACCCAGGGAGCCAGAACCAGACCTTCTGAAATAAAAGGTCTCCGTAGCTACCAGGAAAGAGAGAGAACAGATATTCAAATCACTTTATGAAAGCGTTATTTAAATTTACATTGTCAATCATTGGCCTGTGAGCTCCCCTTCCCTTGCTCTTGCTTCTCTAAGGCTATTGACAGGCCTGTCCCCAGTCTGCAGGCTCTAATATTCTCTGTCCCATAGAGTCACCTTGTGTCTTCACCGCTGTTACATGTGACATTGGAACCTAATGGCAGCGCATGGACCTGGGCTAGGGACTGTTAATTTTGCATCTCTTCCACCTGTGTAAGCAAATGCTGAGACATTGCTCTCAACTTACATTTTCCTCCAAAATCTGCTTCTTGTATTTCATACCCGAAAGAGGAGGTCTCACATGCTCAAAAGCTGCTGTAATTTTTCCCACAATCTTTAGCTGGCTTAATGACAGACATTTCCTCATTTAAAAAAAAATCTTGCCCTGTCTTTCTCTGCCTTTGTACCACCACAGTAAAATATTACTGTATCTAAACTAGTAGCTGTAGGTTCCCTTTACAGGCAATATCATGTAAGAATGCAATTCAGATGACCCAGTTTATACCGGGATGTTGTCAGTTGCCCTCTGTGAGGCTAATTTCTCTGCATTAGCTATAAAACAGGTCTATGGTGACTAACTCTGATGTAGAATTCTACTTTTGATCAGACGAATCCCAAAGCTAATCTATAGATTTGTTGCATCTGAAAATAAATTCCAAGCATGTAGCAAAATCGCTGTAGTAAATCTTTTAACCTCTCTTTTTTAGCAGTAAGTGATAAATCGCATTCTCTTTTGCACATCCCTGGCTAAGCACATTGCTGCTAATTTTTGGCTACCTGCTACTATTTAATTTAGAACTCTACAGAGAGTTCTTCCTATTATTATGAGACCAATTATTTGAGTACTAATGAAGCTGACAAGTGAATGTTGTCAAGGAGTATGTAAGAAATGAAGGAATGGAAAGTATTGTTTACAAATGGAAAGCTAGGAAGCAGAGACATTTTAGAACAAAAGAAGCACCTAAGAACACAGAGAACAAGTGTATTTCAAAAGTGATCATCCTTACACTAGCATGAGCATACTCCATACAGCATACTCCATACAGGACCACAACAAGCTATCATCTTTATTTTGCTAGCTCTAAGGTAGCAGAGTGTTTTGAAGTGCTGGTTTTCACGTCATCCTTAATCTACACAAGATGAATGTTCGCACAAGGAAAGTTCACTCTTGTGCCACTATCCAGCCACCTCTTTGCACTGCTCCAGTGATCCCTACTACTTTAGTGAACAAATTGAATTTTTTTAGATCGTTTTCTGCTGGATTAACATATGTGAATGGCTCTGTAAAGGACCAGACAGGACCAGAAGCAACAGTGCAAGAAGAGAAATTGTAGAGCTAATAGTTAAATAGGTGGAGGTCACACAATAACCTAAGTAAGTCAAACTCTTAGCTTCCGTTCCAAAACATGTTTCTGCCCTATGCCATCTCCAGCTACACATTTCCAGCACTTCAGCTACGTGAGTGACTTATATGCTGCAGGGCTAAAGACTAACAAAACAACATCAGCAAACAATTAATTTCCAGCCAGCTAAGAGTCCTGGTGGACATTGGCTTGGAAGATAATCAGAAGGCTTGCAACATTTTTCCCCATACTGTAGGTGTTAAATGGTAAGAAAAAGGCAAGGTGAGTTCTCCAGAGGTTCAAAATTCATATCTACAGGAGCGGGAACAGCTCTGTCAGCAGCAACACAGATTTAGACTCCAATCATGAAGAGAACCCCAACATTAGGGTCAGAAAAGCCAGAGCTCAAGCTTAGGACTATGGTCATTGAAATGAACAGTTGACCCAAGTCAAGGCCCTGGCCCAAATACAAAAGCAGTCTGAGCCCCAGGGAGCTGCAAGACAAGGCCTTCAGATTGTGCTGTCAACTTACGCAGTGAAGGTATGGGTGTGCATGATTCACCCATTGAGAATAACTCTCTGAAACAGACTTTGCACTTAATCTACAATAACCTGCCTGTTAGAGTATCAACAGAACAGATGTTTTGCATTTCAGTCATTTGTTCCATCTTTCAGTTTTAGCCTAACAGCCTGCATGTACACATACATCATCCTCTGACCTATAGCCCCAGGGAGGCAAACCACTGACTAGTGTCAACCAGATGCTAGAATTTAATTTCCATGTGAAATTCAGATATTCTTATACTTGTTTTCATTACATGTTGGAGTATGAATTCATAAATTACTCACGACATTAACAAAAAAAGCCCCAAAACTTTACTTTGAAAATATTGAAATGATCCTTTGTTTCAAATGAAATTTCTCAGAGTTACTGCATCAGATGCTCTTCTTCATTTTTGTCAAGTCACCTAGGAATGATTCATGATTTACAACAAAAATCTGAACTTGAAGCATCAGCTTACAAAGAAGGGCCCAAGGGAAGATGTGATAACAATGTTCAAAGATGGAAAAGGTTACTGAAAGGGCAAAGAAGAACTCGTGCTCCATGACCATAGTAGGCAAGACAAGAAGTAATGGACTAAAAAAGCAGGAAGACTGAAGTAATGCCATAGGAACACGTCTTATTTCTAGGAATGGGTTAAAAATGAACTGAGCTGTTTGAGGAAGCTTGAGGCTACTTAAGAATATAGGAGATGAACAGCTGCCAGAAAGTATCACTGATATGCCTTATGGCAGAGGACTTACACTAGCTGAGCCAGTAAAGTCCCTTCCAGACATATGAATTTGTTCCATACCGAACTGAACTCATTAGAGCTCCTTGGTGCCCAGCAGCAGTGAGTAAGTACCCTGTGTGGTGGTGGCACTCTGGGCAGAGTTCCTGATTGCCTAACAGTGTCATCCCCATGATGGAAATCCACTGAGGGAAGCATTGGAGTAGACAGCAAAGAGAGGTTCAATGCATCTTGAGTGGCATAATTCAATGAAATTGCCTTCTCCTTTCCTAACCAAACACCCTCAGACTGCATGTTCTCATCCAGCTTGGTCTATGTCATGCACCACTTTGAAAATCCAGCTTCTCAGCCTAAGCTGCTAGTAGTTGGGCTTTTTTTTACACTACGAGATCCAAAGATTAAACCATTTACCAGTATCCCACAATAGCATTAGTGAATGCTGAGAAAGATGCTTTCTTCTAGCAGAAAGGCGTTTAGCAACACACAGCCTGCTACAGCGCCAGGACACACACTCTGCTACTGACGCTGGTCCTGGAAGCATTCGATTTCTGAAAGTCACTGAAAGACTGTTTTGGGAGGTGAATGGGAGTGCAGTCTTGTTTAAAGAAGTCTTTCCAACTGAGAGATTATGTCATTCTTGTGAAAGATGGTGAGTTGCTCTGACAACATATACTTTCAGCAATAAGCTGAGAATCACAGCAAAAGAGAGCTCATCACAGCCTCTTACCTCTGCAGATGTGTCAATGCAGCTCAAGAACAGCTTGAGTAGCTTGGTTTCTCCTGCTGTTCCCAAGGGACAGTAACAGGTATATAAAAGAGCAGAAAACACCATTATGACTTCATGCTCTTCAGGGAGAAGAGCTTTCCAAATTTGTTACCTGGCAGATCAACTGGCCTATTGATTTAACTGACACAACACAGCAATCGAGATTAGAATTTTGGATTGGCATGCCAATGTGATGAGTCTGGGGCATGTGTTGCCTTTGGATTTCTCTGGGAGAGACAAGTGAAAGCTTTCTGCTGGTGGGAATGCTGTGGATGGCAGAAAGATTGAAATGAAAACAAAAGCCATTTCTCTACATTTGTTATTTCCATGACTGTGAGGTTGGGGTGAAGTGATATGTCCTTCTGTTTTTCATCACTAAGTTTAGCTAGCTAATACGAATTAACTGATTTCCACCACTTTCTGCTCTCCTTTCACTTGAAATAGGCCCTCTTACCTCTACATTCATCATCTTTTAAGGAAGATGCTTTCCTTTGAAAGGGGATGCATTTCTTTGCTGCGGTTTGAGGTAGGAAAGCCAAATAGTGGAGAAAGTCTGTCATTCTTTCAGCTGAAACGCTCCTGAGAAGTGCCCTTGAACTGACAGGTAGGAATATTCTTTTCTTCAGAAGATGTATGTAAGAAGTTTATGTTGTTCTTTTCTAGCGTACTTTTCCTTTTTTTTTTTTTTCCACACTACCCTTTCCTTAGCTACCAGGAACGTTGTGTGTTTAATTGTAGCGGTGTGTGTCCAGCTCCACTAAGATTAGGGAGAATGTATTTCTTTATTATCTTGCTTCACTGTCTCTGGCTCAGTAGGCATGCTCCCTTCTTTCTTCAGCATTCTCCATGTCTATAATAAGATTTTTCTCATTCAGAATACAGGAGCACTGAACTTAAATTGAGGGTTACAGGTGGTTTGCTCAGCGACTAATTCCTAAAAGCCTACTACTAGTAAAAATGGCCCTCATTATAGTAACACGAGTGTTGCAGGTAGCAGAATCTGTTTTTGTTTGGGAAAGGCAGGTCTAAATCCAAATCCTCTTGGGAGATTTCAAAAGTTTATTTTAAAAGTTGTGTGCAGAGAAAAAAAGGAAACTGATGCCTTAGCCAAAAGTGTCCAGGTAATATGCTAACCTTGGCTGCCTTATTTGTTGACATTGTCAGAAATTTCACTGATCTAGGAGACTGTTTCGCTTTCCTGAAGCAGTGCTGCTTTTCAACAGACTGCGTTTCTATCAGTGTGGTGTTCTCTGTCCTAGAATCCCCAAGATTACCCTCAGAAATATCTCTAAGGAGGCAGACCTCTTATGTGGCAATCAGATTTAATGAGGTGTCATATTTGTGAGAATAGGCAAGTAGTTCCAATTTCTTTCCTCTTTTTTTCTGTTTTGTGATGTTCTCAGTGGCACAAGCAATGCAGACACATTAAACCAAGAATATCTGTATTTTTTTATTTTATTATATATAGGTATATTATCTATATCTATATATCTATATATAATATATATTATATATATATCTTTATTTTATTATAATTATAAATTTTTTTTAAACATGTTTAAATCACCTGTTCTTGTATGTTGTTACAAATATTTTGCACAAATCTCATGCTAAAATATTAATTCTATTTGCCCGTTCCTGAAAGCCATTGAACTGCATACAGAGGGGAATGAAAACATTCACAGGTGTCACAGTTTAACCCTGGCTGGCAGCAAAGCACGACCCAGCCACTCGCTTACTCCCTGCCGTGGGATGAGGGAGAGAATCAGAAAGGTAGAAGTAAGAAAACCCATGGGTTGAGATGAAAATAGTTTAATAATTGAATATTGGTTTTATTATTATTTATTATTATTATTGTTGTTGTTATTGTTATCTAATGAAAAGGAAAATAACAAAGAGAGATAAATAAAACCCCAAAAATACAACTGATGCAAATGAAAACAATTGCTCACCACCGACCGATGACCAGCCAGTCCCTGAGCAGCAGCACGCCCCACCAACTTCCCTCCTAGTTTTATTGCTGAGCATGACGTCGTACGGTATGAAATACCCCTCTGGTAACTTGGTGTCAGCTGTCCAAGCTGTGTCACCTCCCAAATTCTTGAGCACCCCCAGGACACTCACTGGTGGGGCGGTGTGAGAAACAGAAAAGGCCTTGGCTCTGTGCAAGCACTGCTCAGCAGTAACAAAAACATCCCTGTGTTATCAACTCTCTTTTAGTCACAGATCCAAAACATAGCCCCATACTAGGTACTATGAAGAAAATTAACTCTATTCCAAACAAACGAGCACAATAGATAAGATACGTTCCACTTCCTGATTGAGTGTGTTGTTTCATTTTGGACAAAATTGTAAGTGGAGGTGATGCTTATGAAAATGCAGTATTATCAATACTAGCTCAAGCCAGGCATAGTGCCAGCAAGTTGTGGAAGACCTACAGGGCAAATCTTGCTTAAGTGCCCAATAGCCTGATTTTCAAACCCCTTTCTATTTCAGTCCTGGCTCTCTCTTGATCAAAGATTGCTTAGTTAATGAATTACGATCACATTTGTGGTGATCTGGTAATACAAATGAATAAGGATTAGGATGAGGCCACCAAAATCAGACCCAGATATTGGAAGGGGTTTTAGTGACTCTTAAATTCCTATCAAACTGTAAAGGAAATTATTAGGAAATTAAACGCAGTGTTAACGATCTTAACAGATAAATACCAACAGAGTGTCTTCTTTCTTTCCTCAGCTGGAAATCACATGGCACTGACAGAAAGCTATGAAAAATGCTCTTCTTCTCACAGCATCTGGCTTCTTGGCAGCCTTGACTGGCTGGTTTCTTTGGCTACTTCTGCATGGCCTGCAAATCTCTCACGCTGTTGTTTGGTTGTTTGGTTTACTTTGTACTCTTGGAAAATGTTTTATTTAATTCCATTCGAATTTTGAGGATTTCTGGACTTTAATTTTATTGAAAAAAACATACAGTGCAGTAATCTCTCATCTTTGATTGTCAAGTGTCCTTTAGAGTGGGAGAGAAAGAATGTTAAAGCATGAATGTGAGGTGTTTTAAGGCAGAATTTAAGGAGTGGAGACGATAGGGGGTTTTATGCAAAAAAACACTGTCCTTTTCCATCATCATCTCATGTGTGATTTTGGGTTTATTTCTTTATGGTTCCTTTACCTATCTTGATCTAATTCACACATTCAGAAAAAAACGATCACTGAATTCACTAAGGTAGGGCCTGCCTTTTACCATGTCTTCTGATGGCACAAAGCACTTCCAATACAATCTGTAGCAGAGCTTCTGAGAATAATCTTCCTTGAAAATATTAAAATACTTTATTCTCTTGTTAGTGTTTTATCTCTTTGTAATCTCTTTGTAAGTAGTATGAACTAATACATTTAGTTTCAGGGTAAAAGAATGACTTCATGTTTCTCAGCTAATTAAAAAAAAACAACCATATTAAATCTTCTGTCCAAAAAGAAAAACATTTTTCTACAGTTACTTGCCAGTCCTCTGATTTACTCTAAGGCTTTTGACCTCTTCTTCTAAAATCAAGTTAAAACAAAATGTTTGAGCACAGACATTGAACTCTTATATACAGGCACCTAAAGCTGGAATGACTTTTAAAGACACTGAACTTACGTCATTGATAAAAGGGAGATCAAAATCTTCAGTAAAAAAGTCAGTTAAGTATACATACACAGAAAACACAGAATACTTTTAGGCACTATGATGCAAAATACCAACCTGATTTTTCATTTGCTTTGGTATGTTGTGATTGGAATTGGCCAGATTTATGCAGTCAAAAAATGTGTCTCTTTCTCTCCATCCTGCCACTTTGGAGCAACTAATGTTATGCATGCGTGCACACACATATATAACATTTCTCAGTCAACAGAAACTGTCTTACATTCATATATCTGTCATGATATTGCATTTCCAAAGTCATATTGTATTTCTGAATATGAAATATGAGCTCCATAATCCAGTAGCTACTGAGAAGCTTGGTGAGATTCTGGTGGCTTTTGGTATCACTGCTGAATGGTGAGAAGCTGTGAAACTCACAAGAGTTCCATCACCTTCAGTCCACGGGTAAAAAACCATTTCAGCCCAGTTTGTCTCAGGACGAAGTCTGCTTTGCATCATGGTTACCAAAGTGCCAGGCTGTGGTGCCAGCTGGCTGCCTGGACTGTCTGATGTGCAAGCTTACTAACACCCACACGTGTAGTGTAATTCATTATGGTTGGAAGTCTCTGCTCCGAAGAGCGAGACTGCAGCGGTCAAGCAGCCTAGACTACCTCAGACATTGCAAATTTGTGGCTCCCCTAACTGGAGGTTGCCATAGGCTGGAGAACTTGGAAACCGTTGTCCTTGAGCAGTAGAATCAATGAAGCCCTCATCTTGTATTAATTTGTGTCTTGAAAACCCACAGCCCCATAACTACAACAAGGAGGTTCCCCACATTCCGCCTACAACATCTCCCGTCTCCACCAGAACTCCTCATCCCTCAACCCTCTCACAGCTCCAGCTTTTCTACCTCATTTCCCCTTTAACTGTAAAAGAAATAGCACATGTCATGATCAGTTTGCTGCTGTCTGGACAAATGGACAAAAGGAGCTTACCACTTTCATGTTGATGGTGGAACGTTTTGCTCTGCGACGCGTTATTTTAGGGCTCTCGCTCTTTCATACAACCACTTTCCATGAAGTGTGTCAGATTTAACTATCTTTGAGACATCTTAGTGAAAGCTAATTGAAATTATGCCAGCAGATTCAAAAGTCATTAGGAGGGGATAAGCAGACAGATGGATGGAGAAAATTATTGCCTAAGTCTTGTTTCTTAAGGAAATTATGCTAAAAACGGGCTCTTCTCTCTAATTTAACAGAAGGAAGTTATTTTAATGTCAATAACTACTTTAGAAAAACTTGGCAAGCCCTGAAATGTCCATGCAGACTTATCTTCATGTGATAGTGCTCAGAGTCGTGACTACTTAGACAGGATTTATCTCACTGTGTGTAAAAGTTGCCATGGCAACTGCACTCTGCAAATAATTGTATAAATAATAAATGAAAGATTTTATGAGCATACATTAAAGCTGCAGTTCTCATATAGACTTCTTTTGCTACACAAATTGAGGAAAAGGGTCACACGAAGTTTTTCTTGGTGCACATAATTATTTACCTTGCTCAAGGAAGTAAAACATTTGCTTTAGGAGGTGAATACTAAAATTTTTTAATCCAGAAGACAAATACTAGCCAAACCCCAGCTGAGGGATAATAAATTTTATGTTCCTTAAAGCCAGAGGTCAGAAGCACAGATTCTGAACCTCTCCCAAAACTGTAAAGCAAATTAAAAGCTGCCTGAACAAGACCCCTGGGATTCCACCTGTACAGACAAATTCCCAGTAGGTGCAGAACCACCAGAGAACTGCTTTAATATCTTTCTTTACATCCCAGGCAGAGGCTGTGATCGCGGAAAAGGTGCATAACTAATATATCTGGTCTTCCTGCATCTCTGGCTAACTTAATCCAGCACACGCTGGCGAAAGCTAGTATAAATTAACCTGCTCCCTTCCCTTTTCTGGTCTTTCTCCAAGTACACACCTCTACTCTCACAAGAGGGAATCTGAGCATTCATCCACATATATTTCACATGTTCTCAGGGCCATGTCCTGTAGCAATTCTCAGTACAGAGCTCTGATTGAACACATGCAGAATTGTCTGCACAAAGCACAGGGTAACTGAGTGTTGAATATTTTCTTCAGAAGGTACCCAAGTCTCTTCATTCAAACTACATTTTTTTTGTGTGTAGGAGTGCTCTTTAAAACTGAGAAACTGAGTTAGTGCTTTGGCAGGAGGGGCAGGGGTAAAACTATTGTTCATCACGTAAAACTAGCCAGGAAGAAAATGCACGTATGTTTTTTGGATGGGTTCATCAGTGATGACTGCTATTTCCAGCAATCTCCATGAACCAGGAGGCTTTATTTTCATGTGCAGCCTGACTGGCTAACATTTTTCTATATTATCCTCAGTATTTTGGATTAATTAAGTGGCAAACATGATGTTTGACTCATCAGTTCAACATTGCAGGCAATTTTGAACCATGCTTTCCTTAATTGTTTCTTTAGGCCTATTTAGAATTACAATAAAGACTGTTACATTAAGTAGGTGGATCATATATGTTTGTGTACATATATGTATATTTATACATATATTTATATTTTTATATCTATAATGTCTATATAGAAAACATATAAAATGCACAGTTAATAGAAACAAAGAAAGATTAATCCAGCCAGGTCCACTTCTGAACTTCAAATCATTTGGATGAAAAAATATTCTGCTAATGTTTTGTGACTTTTCAGACTCTTCCTAGTAGAAACAAAGATCCACTTTTCAACATGGCTTTAAGGTCTAAAAAAATGCTTTTTTTGGACTAAAGCTGAAAGTGATTTCAGAGCCAGGATTTTCATAAGCATTGTCCTGAAACCAGCTCCCTGTTTCTTAAGCCAGGAGACCAACAGCCTAAATATCGCCATAAAACAAAGTTGGCTGTCTGTCAGATAAGCAAATCTCAAATTCTTTAGTGCAGGAAGCCTGAATCCAGCAATGTGTCTAGCTTGAACACATGAGTAATCTCATTGACCTTATATTGTTAGTCTAAACAGATATATGACAGTCCTTCCAAAAATAAGCACGAGACCAGTCCAGATTGTTAAGCATTGCTGTGATGACCCTACCGAGAAAATGGTAGGTCTTTTCTAGTTCAGGCTTTTGAATTAAGGACTTTAGGTGATCAACTGAGACGGAAAATCATAGCTGACAGTAGTGAAGTCTGTATTTTAAACAAAGATGTGTATCTGGTTAAATACAGCATCTGAAGCCCTGTTCTTTCAGGTGAGCAGCATCCGAAAGTGGGAACTCTTTTAAATTCATCATCTTTTCATTTCTTGTGGATGATTCTCAAAATGTTCCATTAATTATGGGCCTAATTCTGTTTGCTAAGTTCGCTTCGCGGTGTCATATGACAGTAAGGGACTTCTTGGATAAATGTGATCTAGATGTCCCCAAACCAAAAGACATCGAACCCTCCCTGATCCCACATAACAGTCTTCAGACCGCTAGTACAACGATTGGAATTTCACAGAAAAAAAACTTCCTGCAGGAAAGGACTTAAAATTGAGACATATAGAGACGTTTCTGGAGTGAAAATGTCCACTTGATTCTAGGAAGTGGACCATGCTCCACATGACAGAAGGCAAAAAACACAAATCAAATGTCCCTGACTGTATAAGGTGGCGGGGGGGG
>VZSC01002025.1:624479-637151 GCA_013398225.1 Steatornis caripensis
GGGGGGGGGGGGGGGGGGGGGGGGGGGGGGGGGGGGGGGGGGGGGGGGGGGGGGGGGGGGGGGGGGGGAATTCCTTCCTGTGTCTAGTCACACAATTGGTTTAATCCTGAGTGCATAAACAAGACACACCACTGGCCACAAGGCAGAGTTTAGTGTCACTAAGAGCAGATGCTCATGAAATGTCCCTTTGCTAGCTGTGGCTGGTCTTCAGTCCTTCAAACAAGTAAAAGAACATATTCCTCCTCACTCTTCCTCAAAGCCAAGTTATGTATCTGCAGTAAAAAAAACCCCAACAAACGTCTTGTCCCTTGCAGGTAGTCAAGAACCCTAAAATACAGCACTAGTTAAAAGTAGTAGCAATATGTGAAACAAGCATACATGACCAAGTCTCTTCCACCCTCACTTGCATCTACTAACAAAGTCAGCATTGAAAATCTTAATTGCAGGATTGAATTACAGGCTCCAGAATTACTCTCACCTTGTCATAGAAATCCTATCAGTAAGCTATCAAGTTTTGTCATGAAGCCATTACAGATCTTGTCCCCTTTCTCTTCTAACTGGAAGGCTGTCCTGGAAGTGTGTTCCTTCAGTGTTCAGAAACCTTCATCTTTGCCTGTCCTTCCTCTAGCAAGGATCTGCTAGATCCACAGGAAAGCACAGTATGGTGATTGATGTGTAGCAAGGCACAAAGCAAATACTGTAAGCCTCGACTGAATCTGTGTATTTTTGTACCCTTCTGGTCTGGTTTTGGGGACGTTACTTCAGCAGGTGAAACTGCAGCACGCTGTTTCCCCAGCTACGTCTGCTGGGCTGGCCTGGCTTGCGTTGAGACCAAAACACATAGCAAAAAAGATGTAAAGATTCTATCAGTACAGTCCCTAAAACACCATGCTGAGGGAAGAAATATGTAAACTTCAGAATGAAAAGCCACAGATTTTTTTTTTTAACATAAAAATTCCTTCCAGACCCTTTGTTTTATTCCAGCTGCTCTAAACTCTGCTAAAATGTTGTGCAAGCAGAGGTCATACCCGCTGCTAACTGACAGTTCGCTTGTCCTCTGGAGAAAGAAAAACTGTGCATGCTACATGTAAGAAGGAAAACATAACATAACCTAGAGTCCAGAGTAGCTTGAATTTCTGCAAATCCACTAGGAAAGAAGCTTAAATACAATACTGAGGTGCTGGCCTAGGACTTTCGTGCTTCTGACTTTTTCTTAAACTGATCAAATGGTTTTACATTTGACAGTTTACTCTGTCTAGTACTTTTCCTCATCTATTACCGGTTCATGTACCTTTGGCTCCCCAATGCAAATAAAGATCCTAATACTCTGCTTTAGGGAAGAACAGTTTAGATTACTTTTCCTAAAGAAGTCGTCTTAAAGAGAACCTAGCACTATTAATGGCAACACTAAATTATTTATTACCTCAGGCTTTCTTTTTATTTGTGGTGGTCCAACTCGGTGCCTGTATCATAACACTGATTCCAGCAACAGTCTGTTAACAGCGCTCATGGAAACCACAGAGATTAGATAAACATGTACAGGTCTAGATCAAATAGTAAGTAGCAGAATGTCAAATCACATTATAGAAAAGGATTGCATGTACAGTGTTTTTTTTTTTCCTTTTGCTCCTTAGAAAAGCTTATATAAGCTGGCTAAATAAGCTGACAAATTCAGATTTCATATGTATGCAGCAACTCAACAATAAACATTTCTATACACTTCCAGCTTATTGGATGTGTTGAAATTGCTTTCAAGTGTTTTTACATTTGTTCTTTCACACATCAGTTTTCCTAGCAGTTGTGTTTTTCTGGTTTCCCACAGAGCTGGGTCCAGCCCTGGGACTCTGGTCATTGCTGTCCCTGGTGCCCTCAAAGCAATGATAATAAGCCTGAGGTATGATATGTCTGAACTATTGTGGCAAACACATCACAAATCCAGCCCTTTTTTGCACTGTCATGGATGCTGCACATTTCTAATGCTGTATTTAAAAACAAATCTTCTTACTTTCTAAAGTCAAGCTGGGTTCATTGCCATCCCTTTCAGTATTTACAGGTTTGGATTAAAATCATGTAAGCATATCCATTAGAGACTGTGCACATTTTGAGGATACTTCTGCCAGAGCATCTATTCAGCACTTGAGGAGAAGCAGCCAGTTTTGACAGGGCTCATGCCAAAAAAGAATTCTTCCAGAAAATATATAATGCTTGCAGTAATTTTCGATATTTATCTTACGGAGTTTATATCTTTCGATAACCAATGTAACATACCCTCCATTTTTCCCATTAAGACCTTGCTAACGCTGGCTGCCTTTCAAGGATCACCAGGCACATTGCATTACTGCATCACTTCTGCCACTTGGATTGCCATAAAAGTCACGCATCTGCCTCCACCATCACAATTCAGCCTGTTTGCAAGCACGCTGTGCCTCAAAGGAAGGTCCAGGAACTTGGTCTTCTGAAAGAGCGACTAGCATTTGCTTAGGAAGAAATCCTCGCACATACAGCCCTCTGGGGAATTGCCAGACCCCTTGTGAACTCCTTGTCCAGCTACCCTGTGGGTGCTTCCAGAACATGTTAGAGGCAGCATGCACAGAGCCCATACTCAGTAGGTCCATCAGATCTCTCCTGATCTGTTCAAATCTGCTGCCTTTGAGGGAATTACTGTATAGTGCAGCTAGTTTCCCAAAAGTACTGGACTTTGTGTCGGCACAGCACAGCATGTACCATGCACCATAGCTGCAGCTGGGCTCCATGCTGTAGTCATATCCGGAACACAGATGTCAAGTAGACAGGTGACAGACATTCAACTTATAACAGCTACCAGACTTCAGGAAAATCTGGACTAAAATACAGAATCTCTCATAGGATTAAAAGGAGATGCCATGTGAAAAACATGAAATGATTTGTCACTGACAGCCTTAAATTTTTCTCACCCTGAGAATCTGGAGAAACCCTGCCGAAGGAGCAGAGCTCCATGGCACGCTTCACAGAGATAAAGCCATAGTGAAACTCATAAATATAGCTTCTAGGGAGGTGATGGGAGCCACTGCTTCGTCAGTCAGTTGCAGGTATCATGACCACAGGCAGATGTGTACCCTTCAGTGACTCTCTAACAGCGCGCTTCTTTCTGTAGTTAAGAGATTTGCATGTAGTTGCTATCCCGGCCTTTTCAATACTAGAGAAGTTTCACCAGAGGAACTGAGGAGATCCGAGAAATCAAAGCAGAGGTACCTGAAAACTCCGAGGGCTTGGGAGGATGGTTTGCTTTAAATGTCTTTTTTTATTATTATTTTATATCTTTTTAGAACTGAGTTTCAATTTTAAAATGTCCTGGCTCAAAGAGCCTCCAAATCTGACAGGTAAGTGAAAAATACTGCAATATATTTTGGTAGACCCTGAGACTTTCCCGTGAAACCTGTGAATGTCGTGAAAGAAGGCAGAGGTTCAGAAATAACTATTTGAAATGTGTGTTCTTATGTGACAGTTATGTGAGCTAAGAGATGACCGAACTTTTAAGAATGACTTTATATGGACAGATGGGTAGTATTCTAAGATGTCGTTTCTCGAAATTTTGAATGATCTCATCTATCCAACTTCTCCCACAGAGTCTTCATTGAGCTCAGAGCTTTGCCAATGTCTTCTGAGACATTACTTGTCTTGTTATGATTCCTAAATACAAAATGGCATAATTTGTAAACCTGAGAGAATTTGTGAGGAGTATTTTGGGGTTTGATTTATGCAGCCTGAATTCATTCCTTGCGATTGAAATTAAAAATCGCTACTCTCAGAAAAAAAAAAAAAACCAAACCAAACAACTAACTAAAAGACTGGCAAAGAATTCTAACAGTAACAAAACAGGATTGGAGTCTTTAATTAATCCTTGAAGATTCCAAATCACAAATAACAAAGCTACATAGAGCAGGATCTTTGGACAGTAGTAATCAGTGCAGTACCAGAGAAACTGTTGATCTGGATGATAATCTTTAGTCTTACAAATAAATGATGTGTAAAGACAAAAGAGCCTTAAGGTACATTTCTTCCTTGTGTACCTGTGAAGTCCTGAATCAAGGAATCCATGTTTTTCTCTTGAGCAGCTCGTGACAGATAATAAACCAATGCATGAAAACAGAGGAACAGAGATGAAATCTCAGCAAAAAAAGAAATATACTTCTAAAAAAAAAAAAAAAAAAATAAAAGAAAAAATCTTGTGGAGAATTTCCTAAATTGTGTGATATTATAGTCTGAACTCTGTCCTTGTAGTATTGTATTTCAGAAGACATGAAATCCAAAGATGGGAAAAGTTTGTTGTTTGTAATCATTTCTACCCCCTTCTGTGGGTATGTAAGTGTGCCTTTTTCTGCACCTTCAGACCACTATGTATTATTTTCAATCTTGGTGCTACTGACTGTGATAAGGGAAATATAAAATGGTGAATTGGTCAAGTGTAGAAGATGGCAAAGGGTCCTCCAGGTGCGTACTTTTCATTTTATAATTGTTGGAACTACAAATACTGAGCAAATTACCACCTTTTAGACTTACACACCATCCACAGGAAAATCAACAGAATTTCCCAAATGCGACAGATCACCTGGCTGTTTGCAAGCGAATCCAGAGTGGAAGTCACCCAAAAATCTCACTTGTGAGCCCTTCCTGTGGGCAAGCAGAGCTGGAGACACCCCTCCATCAGCGAAGGGGCATCTCAGGCCCTGGGCTGAGACAGCCCAATGCCATTCCCCTTCTGTGGTGATGGTGCACAAGCAAATCAGCTTTGGGACTCCCCCCATAGCTGATGTTTGCATCCAGTTTGAGGACAGAATCTGAGCCATGCTGGTTTGGATTTGTTATAAATTATTTGCAAAGCTCCTTTTAATACGCATCTCTTTTTTTTTCCTTCTTCTCTCTACAACTGAGTCTTTGAGGCTACCAGAGCACCAAAGGGATAGATATGAGAGATGCTACTTTGTCTTCTCAAAACATCCCCTGGAGTTATAAGCTGATTAAACAGCTGAAAACAGACTCTGTATCAAAGGCAATTCATTTGCATGGGCTGTACTAGCTAGATAACCAAAGCAGTCCTGTTTTGGAGTATTTGTGCAACCAGAACACACTTTCCAAAAGTCGTAAGTGTTCTGGCAAACAGCTGGAGGGGCAAGGATGAGTCTCACTTCTGACAATCAGGCTTTATTTAAACCTTCATCCTGTATTTAGCACCTGTTTCTGATCTACACCTCATCTTTACACTGAAATGATAGTGCATGTAATCTACAGATACACCCTAAATTAGCTTCTGTCATAGCACTGAAGGTGATTTACTTGAGCACGCATTTGAAAGTCTACAGTGCACACGGAGCCCGTATCTTTGATTCCTCGGGCTTCCATGGGGTGTTTGGTCTGTGCCAGGAATGAGGCATGTGGCTGACTTGAATAATACCGAGCGATAACAGGCACATCTCTGGCTTGAGTTAAACAGCTGCCTGAAGAACTTCTCATCACCACACTTAAAAACTGTCTCTGAGCAAAGAGGCAAAACACACGTGTGCAGCAACAGCCCGAGGGGCTGCGTGGTGTCAGCGGGAATGCACGGATACCTCACAGATAGAGAGCAAAGAGTTCCCCGGAGGTATCAGTTACGTAGCTGCTGCTCCCTTCTTACCCCTTCTGTCCTGCGAGGGGCTGGAGGTCGGATGGAAACCTTCAATCAAGGCTTCCCTCCTGGCCTCCTGCTATCAGGCTACAGAGTAAGTAAAGGTGCTAAGGCTGCTATTGGGCTGGAGCTGACTTTCCTTTCTTTCTGTGTGACTGGAAGGGGACTCCCTCCTCTCTGTGCCACTGGGTACTCGCAGTGGGGTTCTTGCTGGAATGCAGGCACCTTGACTTACCTCCAGGCAGCTCAAGAAGGCTGAGACAATTTGTACCAGCGGAGGATCTCACCCTGTATTTACAACTGATGCAATTCCAAGCGTAGTCCATGTTAACAAGGCAGACAGAAAGCTGGAGGAGGGCAATAGTTCTTACCTGTGCTCACGAAATATTAGTTCTATGAATTATGCCAAGGACAGCACAGAAGCTGAATAACTGATTGAGAATATGTGTAAGCCAATTTGTCCCCAAAAGCCCCAGAATAAATTGCGTGCTTCTCCATCGCGATAAAATGAGAGTTGGGGCTTACTATTGTTTAAGGCAAAGATCGTGATTTATCTGTGCGGCCTTGGATTGGGTTTTCTCTAGCTAGTGGCAGCTAGCAGCAGTGTTTGGGTTTTGGTGAAGGAGAGGGGAATGCAGGACCTCCCTCCCCTTCCCGCCAGTGAAAATATCTTTTCAAGATTTACTGGCACTACCTGTCCTGAACTGTAACCCAAATGCAGGAACCAGTGTTACTGTTAAAAACACAACTCCTGCCTCCAGCAGAGATCCTTGAGCAAACATAGATTCCGAGCGGAGCATTTGCCACTCTCTCCCCAAGGGTGACTGTTCAGGTTTTCCTGCCCTGTCAGGGCAGGTCAAATAAGAAAAAGAAAATCTGAATTTGCTTGTCAATGGATAGGGACTTTTCCTGAGTGTTTCCTGACTGGTTCTCTGCCAGATCGTCCTGAGAGTTGGGGCCCAGCTCTGCAGCAGTAAGCCTCACAACTTCAAAGCCCGCAGCACCCTGGGAAGAAAATCAAGGCAGGTAAAGTCTTCCAGATGCCGAGCTTCTTAGTAGCTCTGCAGCCAGACAGCTGGAAAGCCCAAGCAGATCAGGGAATCTTGTCAATTACCGTTAGGATTGTTTTGACAGTGTATAGCATTTTGATGCACTGAGAGAAATTATGGATCTCTTCCCATGCAATAGGAAATTCCATTTTGCTGGATGCTGTTCTGATGTAAAATTGCTTGGGTGGGTGTGGGGGAGGGCAGGACTTTCTGGAGCACATGGATTCTGGGCTCTGCCTTCCTTTAGGAGACAAGCACCCAGAGTCTGCTGCCTAGGACGTTTCTCAGCTTCCTGAAAATTTTTCTAGGTGTTTAATCTATCTTTGAGCACTAAAATACATTAAGGCTCTAGTTCTAGGGATCAAACTGACTTTTGCTCAGCTCAGCTTCTCTTTATACTCCTCTATGAGCAAACATTTGGCAGGTGTTTTACAACTCTTAGGTACACCAACAAAGCAGAAACTCTGTAAGATAAACTGCACTTAGGTGCAAACGCCATGATTTTAAAAGTATGAGCATCTACTCGTGAAGAATAGGTATATTTCCTCTTTAAACCAATGGAAAATATGTCTTTAAAAGTTTGAGCCGAAGTTCCTACACTTAGGTTATTCTCAGCACTATATTTTGCTGTTGGAACGAATCCATTTCTGCTCTCCTTGAAAATGCATAGCCCCACGCTGACTTGCATATTGTTTAGACAAGCCTAATGCTCTACACTTTGTCTGGTCTATTTAAAGAAAATCAATCAGCATTCCTCTGATGAACTTCATGGGCACTGGTGCTAGGCACTCACTTAGTCTTGCCTGCTTAATGGAACACATTCTTATTCCAAGCACCTTTTTTTTGAGTAATAATGAGACAGCTGTGAGTTTACCAAAAAGAGGTCATAGGTGAATAACAATTATTAGGCAGGAGAAAAATCCTTCTTAGGCAGTCACTGATTGCAGGTACGAATTCCTTTCAAGATGGAGCAATTTCAAGACAGAGCAACTGCCTTAAGCACCTACGCTTGCACACACACTGGATTAGCTATGCACCAGATAAAGAAAAGGAAACAGATGCCGAAAAAATCAAGGAAAATAGGAGAGGCGAGGCAGGCAAAAAAGCTGCCAAAACAATGAACATCGCTCTTAGATGTTTGGGAAATAATTGAGTTAAAAGCAATTCCTTAATTCACCTTTTGAGTTTGTGCTGAACTATACATCCCATAGCTTCCCCTCCCTAGCTTTCTGCCCATCTGTCCACCCTTTGTGACTTCTATGGGTAAGGAATCTACCTTCCTATCTGTCTGGAACTGCCTGGATTTAATTTAATCTCTAAAACCTGTCACGTCTGGACAAAGTGAATCTATGCAGATAATTTGAGGCCTCAGACCTTTTGGATGAAGAAATCCACTTCCTGTAAATTGGCTCATTGAAGCAAAACAGTAAAGTGGCAGCATGCCTCCGTCTGGTTGTTGTTTAGGAGTGTTTGTCGGCGTGCACAGTGCGGAATATGCCATGTACAATGCTATCCATGCATCTCAGCATTTCTAAACTTTAAAACTATCTGGTAATTGCACGAATTTCAAAGGAGAAACATTTCTGCTTTGAAGTCAGCGGGAATTTATTTTGTCTGTATCTTTGCTTTCCTTCCACTTGTTTTCAACTGAAAAAAATAAAAAAACAGAACCCAAGAAAAAATAGCCTGCGGGTAAGCCCACCCCAATGAAATCAAAAGAATGATGACTGGTTAATTTCTGTAACAGGGTTTCTGCGTTCCTTTAAGTAGTTCACTCTGCGTTTCTGATGGTCTTTTAAAGCCCTCTCATTCTGCAAGCCATGATCATAACTGTCAGTTGTGCTAGAACCAGCAGGTGAAAGAAATTTTTGGGGGACATCACTCGAGTGGTGGTGCGCTCTGAGCCATTACACTCTCCCATGCAGAAGGATGGCAGCGGAGGCAGTCAGCCAGCAGTGCCCACCCTCCCAGCACAGCTCAGCTGCAGCCAGGAATTGGGACCGATCTCTCCACAACACTAGGGGTGAAGATAAACCTTCACGCACAGAGCCGTACAGCTCTATTAGTCTAACGGACAGAGTCTGTCCCTCTCACAGGCCCATGGCCACTGTATTCACACACACTATGTGAAAGAGAGTTGATAATGCGTCGGTGGGGGGCTTCTCATCTCTCATACCGTTGTCTCCTACGCACTGCAAGTTGATACAGTCATGATATGAACAAAAGCATCGATAAATGAGAAGACGATTGTCTCAACAGTCTCTCTTTTCTAGGGGATCTTCATAGGCTTTGCCTTTGGGGAGGAAATGACAATAAAATTGTGATTTTGCTTTCAAGCTGAATATCAAGGAAAGGAAACAAATATTAAGGGAGCTGCTGTTTGAAAAAGGCTATGTATCTCTGAAACACTGTTGGGCCAGTAAGTGGCAGCTCACAAAAATACAAAAGAGTTTGTCACCATCAGCTGAGTCACCGATTAAACACCAGGAAACAGGGAATGAAGTGATCATCTGAGAAGTTTTAGCTCATTTTCCTTGGGGACGCTGCCAGCTGATGATCCATATGATCCACATGAACTGAAAACGGAGGAGTCATAATGTGCCGAGTTTCTCTCAGAGCAGAAGTCCAACAGTGAGACGAAGTCTAGTGGTTCATTGCTTCAGGGTATCCCTGACATCTAGCCACAATATATTTGCTTGGACATGTTACGAGGTTGTTCCTGCACGTGCATGAAATGTGGCAATAAAACAAAAAAAAAAAGAAAAATAAACTGGTCTGTGTTGAATGAGACAAATATGCAGCATGAAAAGGGTGTAGGGACAAGAGCTGCTGAGAGAGGTCAAACTGCCTGGGGCGGGACTGGGAGAAACAGGTTGAAGGGGGAAGTGCTGTACAAGGAGAAATGGAAAACAGAGAAAACAGAAGTGGGGACGTAAAATGGTGGAAACTGTGGGAGGAGTAAAAGATTAAAAAGTTGCATGTAAGGGAAAGGGCAAGAAAGCTATATGAGAGGTCAACTCCATCCTGCCCTCAGCAACCAACCATCCTGATCAATATTCTGTGCCTGCCAGCAGCTGAGGGCAAGGGCTTTAAGCCAAGGTGAAAGCCACCTGCAATGAACTATCGCATTGTGATATGACTAAGGAGAAGTTTCTTCTTCGCTTTAGCAGGAAAAAAGTTTACATAAGACGTATCTGTTAAAATATTCCTTTTTTTAGAATTTTTTTATTTTTGTTTTTTAGCTCTCCTCCTACCATCACATAGAAAGATTTCACGTCAGCAATTGCTTCATCGCTCCATGTGGACGACGGGTTTGCCTTTTAGTGACAGGGGTGACCAAAGATGCATAAGCTGTAAAATGTGGAGACAGCACTAACCCACAGACTGTTTTCAAACCCTGATATATGCAGTATTTTCTAGTTAACTGGTTTTATATTGCTTCTCTGCATGGGGTCTATATTTTTCTGATACTTAAAGACACAGTTTTTCCTCTCTGTTTCAATGGTAAATTAAAAAACTACTTAATGAAAAATGTTAATATTTCCTTTCAGTATGAGTTACCTTCTGCTCCAGCTTGCATTTGTCACTATTCCGGCTACTTATCTAACTCCGGTAGGTCTTTCCAAATTTCATCTGAAACTTCTGGTTTGGTCGTTAGTAGCATTGACAACACTGTCACCCAATGGTTAATTAATTACAATCAAGGAAAGAAGATGACAGCTGGTTTAGCAGAGTGACTATAACATTGTTTATTTTAATTAAGAAGGGAGCAGCAAGACTATATCTTTTGCAAAAGAAAGAGGGAGATGCATTCTGAAGAAGAAGATTAAATCTGTGGAATCGGAAAGGAGGATTAGCTATGAAAGCAAATATGTCCTATCAGGAAGTACTTTTCTCTGTGGTGGATGCAACCTGAGACAGAAAAAATGCAGAGAGACAAAAATCTCTGAGCAGGTAGCCTTAGGAATGTCTACAACAAATCAGCCAGTGGAGGAGTGAAAGAAATCCCTTAGATTAAATTAAATAGAGCAAGCATGTTCTTTTCTTTCATTTCTTGACCCATGTCTATTGTAAACATCGGCAGCTGTGTTGTCAATTTTGTTTAAGCAAATCCATTCTTTCCACTCTCTCCCCCACCATTTTACCTTAACTTGACTTGAATTAAGAGCAATTTTGGCTGACAGCAAAGCATTCCTTCCCTGGAAGTTTGCACAAATTTACAAACTGGGGTAGTGGGTCACCTTAACCAGACATCTCTTCTCCACCCAGTGCGTTTCCCAGCCTACCCCGTGGGTCAGGAACCCCACTAACCATGAGCCAGGACACAACCTGGTTTCATGGGGTCAGGAGAGAGGACAGACACTGACAACGGTAAGCCAAAAGGCCCTTCTAGCATGCAGAGACATGTTCAAGAATGTGCCAGCATCAAGTCAGCTCTGCATGATACCACTGCAAACCTGAAGCGGGACGTACAGTGCCACTTGTCAGTTCCTTAAATTCATATTTAAGCACTTGAAAGGATATACTTCAATGCCAGAGCATCCAAATTCAGAACAGAGCACTTTTACATATCTGTACACTTACATATCTGTATCTCATTGGGAAATTATCCAGGATCCGATCCCACATACACACGAGCAATTATAACCTTTCTTCTTACCGAAGGCACCCACAGATATTTAATGGAAGCTCAGAGGGTTCTAAGAAAATAGCTTTTTTTTAGACAAGCAGCTATAAGTAGTTTATTATGCACAGTCTTAGACAGACTTGTGTTTCTTATCTGTTGAAGGGACTGTGTGCCCAAAATGTATTTGTGTTGCCCAGCCTGGTTCACTGATCTTATCAAAGCTATTACATTTCCCTAGAAACCTGCACTTGCACATATCCTGAGACCCATCAGAGCTATTGAAACCCTGTAATTCTTAGCTGCCTATAGACAGACCAGGAATTTATATATTTAGGCTTGAGCAGAGAATAACTCCATTTTTAGGAGGAAACACATGCTTTGCTTCGATTCCAATTTGAACAAAAATCTTTGCTGTTTAAAGGGGAAAAAAAAAAAAGAAACCTGGGAGAAGAAATTACTGTTTTCCATGTATCTCTGGGAATCACATCTCGCTTGGCTGGCCTCCTTCGAGTCCTCCCCAGGCTGTGGGCACCAGCACCTAGGGCTGCCCAACGTCCAGGCACCCACCTCCCCTCTGAGGCAGAGGAAACCCAGCCGGTGAGCTGGAAGGCAGCTGGCACACTTCTGGTCAAGTCCAGCCAGGCCTTTGGTGAATCGTTGTCAAATTTGGACAGACTGCCACTTGTAGTTTTTTCCATTTTATTTAAAAAGAAAGCTTTCATTTTTTTGTTGTGTCTGACCAGGTTGTATCATATAGGCTGGATAAAGATAAATCTTCGCAATACGTCAGTTTGAATAATGCTCTGAAGCCAAACATCTGGAAATACATATTTTATCAGTGTAGGCTATGTCAGACAAGCTAGTGTTGATACTTTAACTGTTCCTACCCTTATTTCCAAGACCTGGATCATGTTATGGGAATTGCAGTGCTCATGGCAAAATGACTGATAGGAAACTGCAGGAATTTTAAGCCCTTAGGGGGTAATGGTATGCTTTAGTAATCCGATGCAGAACTGAGCTTCATGCTGATTAAGCAGAGTGGCCATCTTAAAATGATTTCCAGAAAACATTCAACTTCTAAAACGCTTTTTCTTACAAGAACTTTGTGGAGGGAGCAAAGGCTCTACTTCTGGCTCGAATTAATAGTGAATTGCCTGGTGTGTTAACAAAGGCACCCTCGTCCTCTTTGTCCCTCCCTTTGGGCATCCCTAATACAAATTCATCACTCGCTATGTTGCCCTTTCTGACAACATAAAGAGGTTGTAACTTGAAATTATTTTGCTTTTCAGTGTAACCTGCCCTGCTCTCCTGTTTTTCAGGGTAGACTGATTCATAGAATCATAGAATCATAG
>VZSC01002026.1:0-55232 GCA_013398225.1 Steatornis caripensis
AGACTGCCAGGCTCATGCACATCTCCTGCCTCTCCTCCCCACTGGCCCCTTGCTGTCTGTCCGGGGGGAGGAAGCACAGTGGCTCCACAGCCATGGGCTGGCTCTCACCAGGGGCTGAGCAGTCGCAGCACTCCCTGTTCCCAGGCATGCCTCTGATCTCCTTGATGATGGCCCGGGTCAGCTCCTCCCAGCTGCTCTCCCCTCCGCCCTGCGCCTTGCTGAAGGCCGTGTTCAGTACCTCCTCCTTGCTGTTGCTGAGGACCGACACCCAGCTGCACAGGCAGAAAGTGGCTTAGGAGCAGGGGTCCCTGCACCCGCGCTCAGGCTGCAGGGTGAGGAGGGCTGTGGGGTTCATCCCACTGCTGCAGGAGAGGTCCCGCTCTGCCCCAGCCTGCACAGCAGCCACCAGACACAAAGGTCCTGCACGAGACTCCAGCAGCAAGCCGGGTGCCAGGAGCCTCCATCAAGTTCCACATCCTGCTTGCAGCTGGCCAGCCTCCCTGAGTGACTGGGACATAGTCAGGATGGGAAGGGCATCAAACGAGGGGCTGTGGCATGCTGCTCAACTAGCCAAAGAGCTGGCTCCTCATCGGCAGCCAGAGGAGCAATTTTTGGTCCACAGCGGGGCACTGGCAGTACTTACGCGACACAGTCCTGCTCGTCCTCTGCCAAGAAGTGGTACGTGCGGTTGTCTGAAACACACAGAGCCGGTCTCCTCTAGGCACCCTGCTTGTCCATCTCGCCTGCCAGGCTCACAGCAGGGCGCAACACGCCTTCGCTGGGCTCTGCAGAGCTGGGAGCAATCTCCAGCCTGGGCAGCTGGGGTGACAGTCACTTCTGTTTCACTCAGCCCCTCCCAAGTGCACCCCAGGCAAAGGGACCTGCTCCTGTACCAGGAACGAGGGATGCTGCAGCCCAGGAACAACACTTGCATGGTCCCCACGCACCCTGCATTGCCTCACAGCAGTGCTGCCTGTCTCACACCCTGCATGTGCATCACTGCTCCTGAGCAGAGCTGCCTCCTGGCACTATTACCACAGGGCAATCCCTCCAAGCTGGCCTAAAGCTGCAGAGCTTCCCCTCATCCCCGCCCATGCTGGCTTTCTGAGTCCAAAGCACTGCCGCCTCTCCAGGCCCTTCCCGCAGGAACTGAACGGCAGGCACCAGCACTCACGGGAAACCAGATCGAAGCATTTCTTGTCATCCATGTTTGGCTTCACCTGGCAGGTCAGTAAATTCAGCTTGGCTGGTGGGCGGTTGAGCTACGAGCAGAATGAGGAAGCATCAAAGGGCTGTGGTCCGGTGGTGACGAGCAGCGCCTGGCTCTGGAGGCAGAGCCACAGATCTGCCTCATGCCCAGCACTTTGTCTTTAGCTCCGCTCTCAGGAGCAATGCAAGAAATAGCAACGCCGACCTTTTCTTTCCCAACAGCCACCCCATGCTTGGAGCCAGGTCCCCAGGCTCATCCCCCTCCATGCACACAAGCATGCGAGGGCCTCCTGTGTTTGTCTAAAGCTCTCTCGGGTTGCAGGGACTTAAGTCTCAACAGAAAGCCTCCTACACCAGGAGAACCCAGTGGGGCAAACAGCAGCACGAGGGCTCTGACAAACCCCAGGAAGCCACCGGCATGCCTGGCAGTGGCAGGCTCTGCAAACGCTGCAGGGGCAGACAGCAGCTCCCAGGCCGGAGCAGAGCAGAGTGGAAGAGGCGGTTCTTACCATGCTGTGAGAGATAGTCAGGTAGCCATTGCTGATGGTGCATTTCCGCTTCTGCCAGACTTTTCTCAACCTGGAAATGAGTGGAGGGTGAGCAGACATGCAATGCAGCGCAGCACTGGCAAATGCAAGAGCCACGCAAGGCACAGCACGGGGCCGCAACTCTCATCAAACACGTCAGCTGGGCTGCCACGGACAAGGTTTGTCACTCTTGGTCTGTTCTGGGCTAGAGAAGGACCCGTCATATGGCATAAGACAGGCTTTTACAGACAAGCAGCACAGCTCCTGTGATGGTGATGCAGGTGCAAAGCATCAGTCGGGGCACCAGGACCTGCGAGCAGAGCACAAAGCCCTTTGCAGAAGCCCTCAGCAAACATCCAAGACCATCACCTCCAAACAGCTCCCAGTCTGGCTTTCCTGTGCCTGTTACTTGGGGCAGCCCATAACACAGGGGACAGGTGGAAGAGATACACCCGAAAGGCGAGAGAAGCACCGACCCTTCCCCGTCCCTCCCAACACAAGAGTGTGGGGTGTTGGATGAAGGTGAAGGGATCCCTGCTGGAAGGAAAGACAGGGAGCTAGTTCTGGCTTCCCGTGGTGGGTGCGGAGGTCCTTGCCCCCAGTGCTCACAGGACTTGAAAGGACATTGGGGAGCTTTATGGGAGAGGAATGCCCTCAGACCTAAAAGACGGACACAAGCTGCCTGGATCTTTTTTGAAAGTTGTTGGAGGCTGGAACCTTCATGCATGTTTGTCCTCTTCCTCTGCCTTGTGGCCATGCCAGGGAGAGGAGGTTGGTCTGGGTGAGCCCTGCTCTGGCCCCAGGTCACCAAAGCACAATTGAAAGGGGCATGCTGGATCCCAACTTACCCATCGCTTTTCTTAAAGAGGGTCCCCGACTTCTCCGTGCCATACTGCTTGTTCCCTTGCAGCTGGTGCATGTTGTACCCTGCCTGCTTGTTCCTAGGGTCCTGGCAGAAGGAGAGAAATAACAGAAAGGCCCTACCCCATCAGTACCACTGGCAACCACAAGCATGGCCCCATGGGACAGCCAGGGACCCTGTGTTCCCCAGGAGCTCACCAGAAACCCTGCAGCTTTCTGCATTGGCAGACAGACGTCACAGAGGCAGCTGCCATGACACGCCTTCTACCGGCACCACCCCGTGTTCCCTTGCAAGAAGAATCAGACTTTACCTCTTTCTGCTTCAGCTGCAATGCTGTTTTCAGCTGATCCCGAAGGGTGCAGAGCTGCTTCTTCTCCTCGTCCTGCCTGACCTTCATCTGAAAGGTGCCAGAGCACAGTGAGCCGCTCACACGGCAGCAGGAGGCTCCTGCCTTGGCTGTGGCATCCCACGCCTTCTCCCGGGTGCAGTGGAGGTGCCCCCAAGCCACTCTCTGCCCTCATCACCTCCCTGCGTCCGTGGGACGCTCAGAGCCCCATTCCTACGGTGGGAGGTTGCCACTCGTGCCCTGTAATGCCATAGTGTGTAGCAAGTGCAAGAGGCACTTCAGAGGAAACTTCGTTGCGGGGAGGGAGCAGGCATGTCCCGAGCGTCAGGACTCCTGCAGTGTGAGAGCGCAGGAGAGCAGTCTGCATTTTACTGAGAAAACAGCGGTTTGCAGCTTTCCACTGTGTAAAAACAACCAACAGCTTGAAGGTCACTGTGGTGGTTGGGGTTTTTTTCCCCTTTGTACTGTCAGTAATTAAAATAATTGAAAGGTTTCCAAGCCATCAAAAAGTTGATGGACCTTGGCACAGGAATGTGGCCCTGAAATGGAGCCTGGGCGGTTGTCTGCATGAGGGATCCAAAGATGCTGCTTGCTGTGCTCAGTTACCCTGCTCCGGGGTGGCGCCTCCCCTCTTTTTGTTATTTAAATAATGAACTTTAAGAAGAATTATTAGAAATTATGGAACAAGCAGGGTAACACCCCTAAAGCAGATTAATTCAAATAAAGCAGCAGATGCCCAAAGGAGACCTGCATTACAGGACCAGGGGAGACGAGTACACGTGATGCTTACACAGTATCTGGGCGAGGACCATATTCCAAGCCTCTGCGAATCTTGACTTGCAAGGAAGTATGGAGAAAGACAAGCAAGCCCAAGCAAATTGGAGTGGAGGTCTAGAAATGCTGGGAAAATGACATAAACCCTCTGCAGCCCTTGGAGGACATCATACCACCTGGGACACGAGTGCTCAGGCTGTCTCTGAAAGCCTTGCCGCTTGGAAGAAAATCCTTTGTGTCTCTGGGCTGTGTATGACTGACAGGGTCCAAGGTCAGAGCCAAAGCTCACAAGGCTTACATGACCTGCCTCTACAGCAAAACAAAGCCCCCGAAGAAATGCATTAAGAACTTGAGTTGACAGCAACAGGCATGGAAAGCTAAGAGCACAAATGAGAAATCTGGAAGTCTGCAGAGCAGCTAGGGCTTTAGCAGATGAATACATTAGTGCCTCCTTGGCACCCATGTTTATGCTTGTTCTCCCTACTCTGTGTCCTGGGGTATAGCACCGTAATTTTCCTGCTCCCAGTGATGGCTGCATTTCACCCCTATGTGGGCCACTGTGTATCAGAGGATCAAGAAATAATGATTAATAGACGTGAAGAGATGCAGAAGTCCTCAGTTCTGCTTCTGCACAGGAAGAGGAAGAGGAGGGCCTGGGGAAGACATCCCTGCTCTTCAACCTGCTCCTGCTCACCTTAACCATCTTCAGATGGATACTCACACTCTGCAGCTCTGGGATGAGCTTCTCTGTAAACTGCTTAAGTTTTGCCGTTGTGTTTAAACATTCCTGGAAAAAACTGAGAGGAGAAGCTAATGTAAAGACACATCCTGAAATCCTGCTCTTAACAGTGGCTGTGAAGCCTACAGATCCCAAGCTCCCCTGAGCTCCTGCCTCAGAGCCCATCATGCCTTCAGAAGGCAGCGATTTTGCTTCATAGTTGAAAAAAATCTTTCTTAGGAAATGTATTTTAGAAAGACTTGGAGGCAGTTAAATTCAGGGAGAGTGTTCAGCACTCTGTCTTCTTTGCATCCCAGGTTTCTGCTTTACACTAGCTTATGAAAATGTTAGACTAAAGAGAGGAAACACACCCCGTTGAGATCCTTGCCTCCAGCACCTCCAGGAGACGAGGACTTTCAGCAAGTTACAGGACAGGCCAAGCCGCGTGCAGAAACCCAGGTCCTGCAAAGTTAAGCCACCCCCAGGTCTCCTCTACAACCAGCACTTCTGGAGAAAAAGGGCATGCAGGCAGGTTACCGGTCGCTCTTACTTGAACTGTGAGCTGCAGTGCTTGATGTGGTTTTGCAGTAGGTCAATCCCTTTCTTGGTTTTGATCTCATTTACTTTGATTAGATACTAAAGGGAAAAGGACACAGGGAGTGAATTTGTAGCTTAGAGAGAAATGACTTTTATGCGCTTTTTGATGGCCCTGCTCCCAGTGTGTTGTGGTCCATCCTGGTAGTAACACCCTGATGGGTGCAGCTTTTATGGGGCTCATGTGGCTTTTATGGGGTGAGAAGATGGTGGTAAGCGGGGCCCAGTGCTTTGATCTGGCCAGTAAAGTGGTGGATCCACGGTGGTGGCACGGACCCTGGGCTTGCTGGGCTGTACTTATGCAGGGCAAACACTCAGTTAATACACCCTCAAAGACTCACCATTCATGGTTGCCTTCACTAAAGGCACCATCTTTTCTATAGACTTTCGAACCTCATCGCTTAAGAGCCAAGTTCCTCCAAGGCTCACCAGACTTGATCCATGAACTTCACCGCATCCATGTGACACTACCGACAACGTCAGTGCCGTGAGCCTACCTGCCTATATCCTACACACAGCTGGCATCTCAGCCTGCCTTGAGGACCTTCAGAAGCAAGTCGAAGATTTCAAGCCCAAACTTATCTGCCAACTAACACCCAACATCACCCATGAAACCAACATTGTCTCTTTCAGTCAGTGGACTGACATCGTGAAATACTGTGTTGTGCTGTGAAACACACTGAGTATTTCTCCATCTGTCTCTGGACTTCTACACCAGCATTAGCTCTTTTGACATTGCAACTAATGTAAAAACAGCAACCTACAAACAACCATTTCCAGAAGACCCACAGGGCAACATACTAAATCACCTTCCAAAATAAATGTTCAATATGGCCAGCCTTAGACTTCCCTGTATTTATTCTCAGGGGATCATTGAAAACACCCTCAATCCATCAGAAGAAGTGTGTCCTAGAAGACACCCTCTCAGGAACCCAAATGCCACGTGTGGACTCGCATCAGCACAAAACAAAACCCCCACCTGGCCTACTGGCTCAGTTTAAGGACCATGCAGCTCTGTAGCACACGAGCTTCTGATATTTGAAATAGGACAACAGTTTCAGTACAGAAACAGCAACTTTTTCCAAAACATGGTTACAAAGAGCTGGATATTTTGAATGAAATCAGTATCTTTCAATCTTTTGTTCATGCTGTTGGTTGTGACGTGTGGCAGTGGGAGCAGGAAATCCTGTTTGAGGGGAGTTGGTCTGAGTTTATCCCAACAAGCAGAGGGAGGGCTATGGTGGGACCACCTGAGAGGGAGCAGGGACCTCAGTGCCAGCAGCGCCCACCATGAGCAGTTGGAAAGAAGCCTGGATCCAAAGCCTTTGTGGGATTTTTCCCAAGTTGTTATCTCTACTTCCAGGTTAATATAGGCTCAAGCTTTGGCTAAACATCTTGATCAGCCACTGCCCCACGTTGGCCTGAGCTTACCACAACCCAGGCAGCTCTCCAACTGCGGGAAGATGACCCTGAATGAAAAATCAGTGTGGATTCACACAAATAAGATGCTTTGACACAATTCCAGGTCAGAGGGCAAGTGAGAAACACCAGCATGAGAGTCATTGCTGCTGTTTGCCCACTCCACACCAGGCTCTCTGTGGCTGTGGCACAGCTGCTCTGCACCATGGAAGGGAAATTCATCCCTTGGATGCCAACTCAGCGACTCTAACACCTCTCCATATGGCACAGGCTAGTCCCTGTCCTTACCTCGCACATGTTCAACTGGAAGGCCCTGCGCTCCTTCTCCATCTCCTCGGCGATCTCCCCCCCGCTCACCTCACTCCGCACCATGCCATGCTGCTTTGCGAGCTCACGCTTCTCCTTCTCAATCTTGGCACTCAAGAAAAGAGGAGAGACATGTGAAAGGCTCTGTCCAAATGCTTGCCAGCAAAGGCAGACAAAAACCAGCCTCCAAGTCCAGGCCTCGGGGTGAGGGAGCCTGAAGACTTACAGTTTGCTCTCATAGTCTTTGCAGGCCTTCTCAAACGGCTTCTTGAACTCCTAGGAAGAGCCAAAGGCATCATTTAATGACTACAAACAGGACAAAGCCTTCCTTATCCTCAGCATGCCGTGATCCCATGGGTCACCCTAGCACAAAGGCCCTTGCAGACCCAAGACATGGCTGTCCACAGGAATGTTCCTTTCCAGGAAGGTCCTCACCTCTCCTCAACACACAGCAGACAAGTGCACTCACCAGTGCAGGTTCACTTACAGGCATACGCTCGCACACACACACAGATACACACAGGCCCCAAAACATACATCACGCGTACGTATATCACATAGGTATGCACATAGCAGTACCCAGCTATAACACCTTTCACAGAGTCACAATTCGAAGGGCAGAAGGAATTGCTCAGCCACGCACAAGGCAGAAAGTACCAACCAGGTTCTCACCTGCTGAAGCCAGAAGGTTGTGTTTAACCAAAACACCACTCAGAGACACCAAAAACCCACACAAACCTGGCAACATCAGCACACTCTGATTCTTCCCTGGGTATTAATTTAATGGTGAATTAGTCTTGCTACTAAAAAGCCATCATTTGTTTCTCATTTGTCTTTGCATGACTTCAGCTTCTCTCCAGTGGTTACCATCTTGGTATGTTCTCCTGCATTTGTCCATTAAATGCATTTACTCAGATCACCCTTTTTCTGCCCTGTTCCCACCACTTACTGCTCTGCAAACCTCTGTGTCAGAGAAAGACAGAGTAAATCAGGTTGGAGGAGACTTCAGGAGGTCTCTAGTCTGACCTCCCACTTGAGGCAGAGACGACACTGAATTCAGATCAGGCTTTGTGCAGGCAGATGTTGAAAAACCCCACGGATGGAGATACCACAGCCTCTCTGGGTTCCTGTCCCAATGTCTCTCTGTCCCCTGAGGTGAAATTTCTTTATTTATGTCAAGGCAGAACCTTGTCAGAACAGATCTTGCATTTATCTCCATTCTAATGAAAATGCCAAACTCATTCAGGTCAACCTCTGATTCCTGTTGGATTCCTTCAGCTTAATCATGACTCCTTGCAGGCAGCTGGTTTTTCCCCCCTCTCTCTGCCTGTTTTCTTGGTTTCCAATCTTCTTGACATCATTCTTAACAATTGAAATACTGGATCTTTTTCCTTGGTAGTCTACATTCTTTTATCAACTCACTTCACACCAGAAGCTCCAGAATTCACACTCTCCTTCCACTTTCACGTTCTTGCATAGCACAAGCTTTCAAATAGATGCTAAATGCTCATAACTGGTTTCAGTATTTGGCAATTAGTCCTTTGGAAGTCCCCAAACCCTGCCACAGTTCCAATCCCTCTTTCTGCAACTTGGGAGAAAACCTCTTTCTGAGCTGGGAGAAAAAGCTGGGAAAAAGTCTACAGAGTGGAACCATACAAGATTAAAAAGGTAGAACTACAGAGTTCAGGTTGTTGAAACAGGTTTGTTGCTAGCTCAAAGATTCAAGAGAAAAAATGGTATCACAGAAAGAAGAAAACACAGGAGGATTGTCAGAGTATCAGCAAGTCTGGTGGAAGACAGCAATGACCCATAGCAAGAATCTGTTGTAGGGAGCAGCAGCGCTGTCCCTGCTCCTCCTGAGCTGGTCTGCCTGGCCAGCACAAGTCCTCAGGTGTCTCATCATGGTGCTGAGCATATTAACACCAAGTTCATTAATCCTAACAGTCTTGTGTGTGCCTCAGCTGACAAGTAATTGCTTTACTGTGTGAAGTCATACATACCCTGCTTGGAGAGTCTCTGTGCCCAAAACCACCCAGAGAAAAACGGTGCCGGGTCACAACTGGCAGCTGCTCCACCACATTAGATGCAGGCCATGATTGGCAATCCCTCAACAGTGACCTTGCTCCAGCATCGTGATCAACATCGATCCAGCCTCTTCACCTTGAACACCCACAGGCATGGGCACCCCTATGCAGGCAGAGGCACCCAGGGGCAATCACGCAGAGCTAATGGCCTGAGTAAAGCCACGGGCACTTTGTGGTAGGAACACGTGTGCGGACTTGCCAAGGACCATGATAACATTCCCATTGGTTGAAAAAAGCAAAAGTTAAATATGAGTTTGATGCTTTTCCTGAAACCTACTCTCATGAGTGCTGTGAAGCTCTCTGATATCTCTACAGTGTTGAAGATCAAATTGTGTCGTCACTGCAGTACTTGCTACTCTGCAGTCCCTGAGAGGTACCTGCAGCTGGTAGATACATACATGCACGCTCAGATTCACACCAACACGCGTGTGCTCACACACATAAATGCAAGAGCCACAGGTGGGTCTGCAGGGGCAGGACACCTCACTGGGAAGTGGTGGGGGAGTTTGTGCACTGATGGCCAAGGAAGATATCAATATTTGGTGCACAACACCCTGCTTTTTCCCTACATAGCAAATGCTATCATCAGATTCCTCTGGATTCAGCCAGGTGCCTGAAAATAGGCAGAGGTCTCAGCTAACAGGTGCCAATAGCTTGACCTGTGGTGTGAGGTGCCAGCCTCAGGAAGGGGCAGGATCCGGCACACAGGAGGTGGAGGCAGACCTGCCCCTCCAACACATATCCCTGCCAGAGGGCAGGACATGAGCCAGGGATAAGAGCCCGCAGCTGGTACCCAATCTGTCTCCAGCCCAACCTCGGCACAGCCCTTTCAGCCCCTGCTTACCCCTTTGAGCTCTTTCATGTCACCCTTTATTAATGACTCCAGGGAAAAGTTAATGTTGTGGTACAAACTCTGCCACTGGAAAGGAAAGAGAGAGATCACACTGCTAGCACTGCACCCATGCACCACTCCTCATGCAGAGGAAGCAGAGCTATTTGTGAGCTTGCAGAGGAACCACTTCGGAAAGCAGTCAGCTGAAAGCTTCCATCCTTGGAAATTACCAAGCTGGAAAAAGCCACAGCCAGCCTGACCCAGTGTTGATGAGAGCCTGGCTTCAAGCAGGGTGTTGGACAGGAAACCTCCAGAGCCCTCAGAGGTCTGCAAGGACAGCTCTGGCCATGCAGGCTGCGCCACTGACTCTGCAACTGCACACCATGGGCTCCTGCCTCTGTCTGGGGAAGGGGATGAGTCTCGACCGCCAGGCTGTGGCCCAGAGCCTGCTGTGTTTCCTGGGGACCCCCGCCAGCATCCCCTTGCAAGACAGGGCCCCCACTCTAATGTACATGCAGGGGACAGAGCGGCCTACCAGGCTCCTGACAGCGGTCAGCAGCTCCTGGGAGAAGGCAGCAAAGGTGCTAAAGGCATTGGCCAACTTCTCTTCGCCCTCCAGCTGGTAGTTGGCTGAGAACTTCTCCTGGGCAGCGATGTGGGCTTCAAGGTGGCTTATGAGGTCTGGAGAAACATGGATGGTCTCCAGTGAGCGCAGGGGGAAGGCCAGGATGAATGCCCAACCCCTGCCTCCCCCCTGGGAGCCACCCTGTCCGGTTCTGCTCATGCACTCAAGCCAGATCCTCTTGCCCTCTGCTGCCCCCACCCAGCTATAGGGACCCCTGAGACCCATATTCCCTGCTGGGGTCAACCTGACCTGCAGCAAGGACTCCCCTCATCCATCCATCGCCATCTGCCCCTTCCTGAGTCTCCATTCTGCCCTGACCTTGTCCACAGCTGTGCTCCGCTTTGGCTGCTTTCCTCATCTTCTGCAGCACAGCTCGGTCAGCATCCAAGGCCTAGAAATGCAGAAGAGATGGTCACTGACTACATCCATATACACATTTCCATAACCCACAGGGCTTAGCACAAGCCTCAGCATCCCCAAGCTGGACTGTCCTACCAGCAGATAGGTGATCATCTAGTAGCCCGTGTATAACTTGAATATCTGCAAATCTGTTCTTCTGGAAGGAGCAGTCAAGCATTCAGAGAGAATCAGCAAATATATTAGAAAAAGGACCATACAGCATTGACAGAAAACATGGATTTCAGTGGCAAGAGACTATTATGTTACAAATTATATTTACATCACTGTCAGTGTCATTCCTGGGCTGAGAGGAGGCATAGGTGGCTTAGGGGAAATGTTTGGAGGTATCTAAACTCTCTGCCTATGAAAGACTGGATTACAGATGATATTTCATACAAATACTGCTTGGAAGGGCTCTCATACAATCTCTTGTTGGGAGCAGGAGTATTGTCAATACCAGATCAGGCTGGCTGTGCTTTGCTTAGTTGGGCTTTGAAACCCTCCAAGGATGGAGGTCACCTCTCTAGTGACTTCTTGCAGGGCTGCACCACCCTCTGCAGAATAAACTTTTCCTAACACCCAACCTGAAAGTGGATATTGCTGCATGTTATATCATTCAATGCTGCCCAAAAGATCTTTACACCATTGCCTATAACTGCCCTTAGATGAGGTGTGGGCTGCTGTCAGACATCTCCTCTTCACCTAGCTAGACCAGCCCAGCTCTGCTTTGCTGTTACCATCCACTGACCCTGTCTGGTTTCTCCACATTGCTCCTGACCGGGGACAGTGTTTCAGGTGTGACCCATTCACCAGGCTGATGTGAGCCCAAACAGCTCCCACATTGGGCTGGCCCTGCAGGGAGTGATAGGGCTTCGCTCTGAGTGTTGTCCTCACAGCGCCAGAGCTCGAAGACAGGGCACAGGCATCTTCTAAGATCCATGAACACTGATTTGTGGGACCAAGCAGTTTTACAGCAACTTGGGAATACAAAGAACAGCTCAGGGTGGGCTTGCATGCTACAGCTAACGTTAACAGCTAGGTGGATGGGTACTCAGGGGAGTGGTACCACCACTGGCTTTGACCTCTGTTATGCACCAGCCAAGCCACACAGCTGAACCCATGTAATAGAGGAGGATGTGAGTCAGGCTCTGCATGGGTCAGCACAGTCAAGACTGTGGTGTGGAGGGATGTCACCATAAACATTTACGTACCCAAGGAGCAACAGTGCTGGAAACATCTGCCTGCATGTTTCCAGAGTTCAGTGTAGCAGGGATGCTGGGAACTTGGGTTATGGACTTATGCCGCAAAATAGGAATTCCAGACTTTCTGCTCCCCAGGGAAGAGCTGGCACCCTATACTTTCAGCACCTGCACCTTCTTGTCCAGCCCAGTTTGGGACTGTGCTTTCCAGCCAAGTCCTCAAATAGACATTCCTGGGTCAATTAACACAAGACCTCTAAGACCAGCAGAACGACGCTCACACTAAGCATTGCAAATCCAGGGAATCCAGTATTATGGTTCAAAGAGATCCCCATGAGTCAAGGTCAGAAAGGCAGTGGTGGGATAGGGCACCTGGAGCATCTGACCATTGTCCTTTGGCAAAGCTGTTGGAGACACTCATACTCCCATATTCAGAAAATGACCTTAGGTTAATCCAGGACTTCAAGGACTAACATCCTCCTCACAACGACATGGTTATTGTGAATGCCACTGTGAGGTAGGCACAGTCCGCTCCTAGTCCACAGCTCCCTGCAGTTGTCTGAGCCATTGCATGTGGGATTCATCTGGCTAACCTTAGGCATCCCTTCACCCTTCTTCAGCTGAAGCCCTTTTGGCTTAGGTGAAGCCCATCTGCCTCACAGAGGCTCCACCAGGGCAGCTTTTCCTGTTCCAGATGTCTCATCTCCTCAACCCTACAGCAGACTTTTAGTCACACAGCTGGATTCGACCTCTTCCCTTCCCTTGTACATTGGATGGGGAGGGAGCAATCTGGAGCCTGCTGCCACTGAGACCCTAATCTCCAACCTCCCAGTGACCTGCAGAGCCTCTCTCCCCCTTACTCCCCTCTGCTCCTGGGAGACACTTTGGCCACGACAGCTACCTCCTTCCTGAAATGTCCTTGGAGCCTGCCCAGGTCCCTTGTGACGCCAGTCATGTTTATACTTCATCTTTTACCAGAAATTCAGCTCCCCTCACACAGATGCTCAAATCTCCTGCATCTGCAGCCTTCCTCTTCCTTTCTCCTGATAATCCTCTCCCTGAAGATGTAACCTTGGTCCACAAGTGACCCATCCCCACCTTTGGGACCATTCCCTGCCTACTAGGCCAATGCTCTCCGGCCAGGAAGCTTCCCTGCTTTGGAGGAGCAGCACCAGGGTGAGACTGCTCCATGGCATCCCAGAGGCCATCACCAATAGGCACATCCAGCAACCTGGGCTCCCCTCATCCAGTGAGCCCAGCTGCAAGAGGCAGCATTCCCACCAAGGATCATGAAGTATGTACGAGTACAGTTGCTGGCCACAAGGCAGGAAATGACATATCCGGCGCTTGGTGCAGGAAACCCCAAGCTCCCATCCCTGCCTATAATTTTACCTGTGTTCCTTTGCATTGCAGGCACGGATCTGGTTCTGCACTCGGCCGAGTTGTGAGACTTCCCCTTTGGGGACCTGCCTCCAGTGGTGGAAACCGGCTGACGTCCTCCCCCTGCAGCTCAGCACTCCTTCCCTCTGCTGCCCGCACCACCGCCGGGCTCAGTGCACACCATGCAAGGGCTCTCCTTGCTCAAGGACAGGCTCTTGCTGTGTTTACCATTTTATCCCTGACTGGTGCTGCTCTCCCTTACAAGCATGCACCTGCTGACAGCTGTCTGCACTAAGACTTCCCTGTACAAAGTTCCCAACATTATCAATAAAAGCTGCTGGCTGAACCACTGCAGAAGTCACCGGCACCAGTATTTCTGCCTTTCAGAGGTGAGACCAAGGAACAGAAGGACCCTGTGGCTCCCACTCTTCCAGATCTGTTTTCATCCCTGGCTGTGATTTCCACAGTGCCAGGGTCACAGCACACTTCTCCCTTCTCACTAGTTTTCAAGAGCGCAGAAAACCTCAGATTGTCTGTCAGCTCATATCATCTGATCACCTGCTTAGGCATGAAATGAACACTCACAACACAACCTTGCATGAGCCTATACCCTGTGTGGCACTCAGAGGTCTTCAGAAAGACATCCAAGCTGCATTTAAAGAGGATGGAGACCAAGCATTTGCATCACCATTTGGCCACGCACACCAGTAGTTCATTAAGTCACTGCTAAAATATTGCGACTAATTTCTTTTTGCATTTCAGTTTCAGCTTCAGCTCCAAGCTGCTGACTCTCTCTTGCTCTTCTCCAGCACCAGAGTCTTCCTCCCAGTGAAAGCACACAGAAGTGGCAGCCGAGCTACTGTACAGGTCAAAAGTAATGAAGTCCCAGGTGAGAGCCCGGTCAGCCTCACCTGGCTGCACAGTGAGAGCATGTCTGGCTTAGGCAGGAAGCAAGTCAGAGGCCAGCACTGATGCAGGCAGAGAGGACCTTCCTCTAGGACACGCAGATCCTGCCAACAGCAGCACGCAAGCAGGCGCAACTGGGGATATCTCATGATGTTGGAATTTTTCCTTGCCATCTGCTCAGTCCAGCCCTGATCTGCACCCAAAGATGAAATCATCTCCCTATGACTCCTGGCTTATACAAATGCTGCTGCCTGGCCAGCGCGGCTCACACCATCACTTCCGGCTTCCGCTGCAGCAGATCCCCTGTAGACTGCGCTGTGGGTTGCTGCCACGCAGCAGCAGGAGTGTGTCCTGGGTTTTACAGCCACACTGACATGCGAGTCCCGAGGTCCTGCTCTGCAAACACGAACAAGCTCAGCAGTGTTTCTCTCTAACCACAGCTTCCTGATGTAGCAGCTCTGTTTTAAAGGACTGAAGTTTTAGCTTTGCTTGAGGTGCAGAAGGGCTGGAGTAACAGTTGAAAATTAAGCAACACAAGGAAATTGCCCCATGCCCAGAGGCTTCTGGGCAAGTCCTGGCCTCTGGAGGCCTGAGAAGAGGAAAAACCTCAGTGATCACCACTGACAAAACAATGTACAAGAGCACAGCTCCCCATCTGCTCCAGGCCTGCAGGCGCTGGGGGACTTCAGGGCAGCTCAGCAGCCACAGCCCACAGACAGGCCCTGATAAGTCCTGAGCACCACCCCCTCATCTACTGAAACTACAAAATAATGAGAGGTCACATGGTGGTGGTGCACTTTGGTTGCTCCGAACACATTCACCAGACCTACCTGGAGAAGGCACCAAGAGGCTTGGAGCCCTCTGGACTACCCTATGGAGAGCCCCACCACAATGGCAGCATCTCACAGATACTTTCCACAGGGGGTCAGGACTTTGATTTGTCCAGGTACAGGCCAGCATGATGGTTACATTATACTGGTCATAGTTTTCAGCTAAGTCCCAAGGCTAGGTGGGTGGTGGGATGCTCTCAATAGGAAGTCTGGACCCTTCACTGAGCCCATCTTGCCCTCACTCAGTCTTCCCAGGGTATTGAGCTCTGCTCCTCACTCCCTCATGTACCAGCAGCACACAGCAATCCCTTCCCCTCCTGCACCACACCTGATGATGCCTATCAGGGTCCTCTGGCTTTTGCCATCAGTCAGAAAACAAAGGCTTTTTTGGCCCAAATAAGTTTTGCATCAGATGCTGCACTGAACAGCCAGCTCTCACCCCCTGGCGCTCTGAATTTTTGGAGTCACTCATGCATTTGGCCTCCAAACAGCCCACACCAGCATATCCCACAGCTTAACTCTGGACAAGTGAGGAAACCATCCTGCCACTCCCAAGAACTTTGATTTTTTTTGTTTGCTTTTATTTTGATGTTTGTCCGGTCAAAGGATTCTGTCCTCTCTTTACTGCGCGGTGTGAGCCTGGTATGACGTACAGCTTTCCTGCAAAAACCTCTCCCGCTTTGCTCATGTCCCCACCAACTGACGCCTGTCACCCAGCCACCATGACCCAGCCTTTGCCACATCTTTGCTTTGAGTGCTTTGCAAACACCCAAAAATGCTTGCACCACTCTCCGCTCACACTGACAAATTATATGGTGATGCCATAACCGGGGTGCAGATCCTGCAGGACCACAATGGGGATGTCCCCCCCAAACCCCGCGGCCTGCCACCCCTACTCACCTCCTCCAGGCTGTTGGCAGTGGCCTTGCAGCGGCCCATGTGGCTGGTGAAGGCAGAGGTTGTGGGTGAGCTGAGGTCCTCCTGCACCTGCTGCACGAAGTCACATGCCGAGATGAGGACCGCCATGGTGCCGCGGCAAGGGAGCACCAGGAAGGGGAACTGCCAGCGGGAGCTGCGGTTGTGCCGGGGCTGGGCAGGGGGTTGGGGCGGGAGGCTGGGGTCACACTGCTGCCACCAGCCAGGGCAGGAGAGAGCCCCTTGGCTTGCACACCCACACCCCAAACAGACAAACGCACCCACCTGCACACCCACGCACACAGCAGCACAGCTACAAATCCTGCAATTATAAGCTGAAATATTTTGAGGAAGCCTGAGGCAGACATACTTTGAGTCACAGGGAGCCCCAGTCTGGTGGTGCGGTGGAAAATTGAGCTGCGCATGGCTGCAAGAGCCAAGGGGCTGCCTGGGGATGTGCGCTGGGTGTGCTGGGATGCACTGAGCATGCTGGCATGGATCGGTCACTGCTGGGGTGTGCCAGGTGGGCTGGGATGCACTGGGCACTGCTGGGATGCAAAGGCAGCATCCCACGTGACAGGCTGTGCAGAAAGCTGAGGGCAACGCAGCACTGGGAGCAGCACTGTCATGCCCCAGGGCCTCGCTCTCGCCCCGTGCAGGTCCTACATGACCTAAGCCCTTCGCAGCCTGTTTCCCTCCCCCTGCAGCCCAAGGGTCCCCTGGAAGAGCACTATGTCTGCCCCACACTCACACCTGGCTTCAGGTCCAGCCAGAGTCCTCACCTGCTCCTTACATGCCTGCCCGGCTCTGCCCAGTTAGTTTTCTCCCCAAAACTTACTCTATTCCTGCCCCATTCAACAGACACTCAGGCAGCCATCTTCACTATAAAACCCTCTTGTTAGTTAATTACTTTGGAAACGTAACGGTCCCTCTGAGCATGATGCATCATGCTCCTGCATCAGGATGAGACTCCTCAGAAGGAATCTGTCCTGTCAAAATTTAGGGTGAAGCACCTCCACTTGAGATCAGGTCATGTCAGGGCTGGTCTGTGCAGAAGACAGGAACCCTGGGGTACTGGCGACCATGCTGAGAACACGCCTCATTTAATTTACGTCAGCTCAACACCACAATATAGATTCATGCTGACGACCTCATGCCAATGTCCCAGAGCCATGCTATCCAGGAGGAAGGGTGAAGGGACATTAGCAAAGGCTGCCTGCAGCAGGCTGGCCCTCAGCTCCAGAAAGCAGCTACAAAACACAAGCAGCATCAGAGAGAGCAGCCAAGGAGCTTTTATTTCTGTGGAAATGAAGAGTCAAAATTAAGTTTGAAGCAAGCCTGAATCCAACCCAGCACATGCAGGAAAAGCTGTTAAGGAGCTTGTAAAGAGTGACCACCAGAAAGTCTGTGTCCTGGGGAGTGCCACCACATCCAGAGCAGACTCTAACTCCAAGAGCTGTGCTCTTGGCACAGCAGTAAGTGCATGGCTACCTTGATTCTGTCATCCTTCTTCCTGTGGATCCCCATTCAAAGGTCTTCCAGGTCCTACCTCCACCAGGACCCTACAGCAGACCTGCCTTCCCCCTGCATGATGTGTTTTGAACTCTTCAGGCGAGACCTGGGAAGTGACAATTGTTGCCAAGCCAGGGCATGGATGGGCCTGTATGTCCCCATCTGTGCCAGAATCACTCTCAATGGCAAGAGCTGGTTTCAGGTGCCACATCTGTAGAGACAGTCCCAGCAGACCCCATTTTCCCCACTCTCCCACCCCAGTCCCACAAAGAACATTTTTTTTCCCAAAGCTGTAACTGTCCTTCAGGAGTTTGCCTTGTTTAGTAGGTTGGTTACGTGGTTTCTTAGCATCTCATGGGTATGAGATGTGACTCCTCAAAGAGAGGCCACTTCTGCAGGTCTCTCACTCTGAAGGTTGCCTCTGCATCTACAGGATTTACTTAAACTTTCCAGTCCAGTCTCAATTCCTGCAATAGTCATCCCTGTCTTTGAGTAGTCCTGTGCTGGAGCCTTTATCCATTGATGATCTTCTCGCTGATGTATCCGGGCATGGTGTAGATCAAAAGAACCAGGAAGATGGTCAGAACAGCAACAATAAACAGCACTATGATGTATTTCTTGTACCGCTTCCAGATAAAGAACACAAAGGTCTTCATAGGATTCACAAACCAGTTGAAAGAAGTTTTTGGTCGGCTGAAGCAGGAAGGGAAGAATAGATAAGAACAGGCTCAATCCACAGAGCAGCACATTGGCCCCTCTGCTTTGGTGCCCTGCCACCCTCAAGGGTCGCCAGCTCTTTCTGCTGCTTCCAGACAGGATCACCCTAGGGGCTGCAATAATTACAGGGCCTGTGAAAGTGCTGGAGACAACACGACCTGAGCCTCAGGACAGCTCCTGCAGAGCTGCTCTGCACCCATGTGGCTAACAGGTGTGTTCACATGGTTTAACCAGAGCTGCCCTTTTGTACAGCAACGTTATGGCATAGCTGCCTTGAGTACCTGATGGAGATCAGCCCTGGGCCAGATGCTGCAGCCACAAGTTCTGTTGGACACAGAAGCCCTGGCAGCCCCAGTCCTGCAGACCCCGCTGCCCAGGGCCTCAATTCTCTCAGCTTCCTGACAAGCAGATGGTCCCTGTCTCCATGCAAACAGCTGCTGAAAACATGGCACTGTCCATCCGTGCTAAAGGTGATGATAACACAGATACTCACTTGGGCTTTTCCAGGGGTTCAGGATCTTTTCGGCCCAAACCAACAGGACTTTTCTCAGCCTCTTCCACAGTCAGCAGCTGGAACTCCGCTTCTACCTTACCCTAGAGGGAGAACATGTCTGAGCCAGAGCCACACATGTTGCTTCACGGACCAGCCTGCTGACCACATGCCCTGCCAGGACTGGGCATTTTTCTCCCAGTTCCACTTACAGATGCTCAGAGCAATTAACTTTTCTCTCCAGGCGTTAGCTACAGAGTCTCTCATTTCACAGCCAGCAGAAACTGTGACCTGGCCAGAAATTGTTGTGCAGACAAGGCACTGTATTGTAACACACTCCCCAGCTATCTGGATTTGTCTGCAGCCTCCCATGCTGGCACTGAGCAAAACTCACCCTTGAGGACAAAAAGTGTTCCACAAGCAAGGCCACCAGCAGTGAATCTGCCCTGAGACAGTTGGCACCTGCCTGTCTGAGGTAGGCAGAGAACCTAGGATGAGCTTTTGCTGCTGTCCTATCTGGTTGATGGGGAGCCACGTACATCTTGCTTTGCTCCCCTCACTGAGCACTGCTCTATGGGCAGCTCAGAGGAAGCCATGAAGTTGGACATCCCCTGCATGCTGCCGCAGCTGGCACTTCTAGGTAGGTGAACTGCTGGATTTGCAGCAGATAGGACAAGTCTCCAGGACTCTGCACAAAGTCCTGGGCAGCTGGGTCATTGCTGCCTCTGTAGGTTATGTGCATGCAGGACAGGTTGCCACGCCAAGGCAAAGGCAAAACACTGGCTCTCTGCTCACCTGTGCCAGCACCCTGCCTTACCGTCAAGAGGTACTTGTTCCCACTGGGGTCTGTGAACTCGACATCCTCTGGTTTGACTGAGCTGTTCCGCTTCTTTTTCTTCTTCTTCTGCTTGTCCTCCCTCTCCTCTCTCTCCTCATCTTCTTGATCTTTCAGTTTGATGAAGGGCCACCAGCCCCTCATGCGCTTGTTTCGGAAGATAGAGAAGCGAGGTGTTGCATTCTCCTTGGCCATCTTGATGGTGCAATGCTCTGAGCTCTTGGCTGCCCGCACCATGTCATGCAGCTTCAGTTCAATGGAGCCTGCAGGCACAGTGAAGAGGAAAGCTCATGGTGAAATCCTGAGGCCAGTCCCACACGCCATTTGGCTTTCTGTCTCAGCCACACTCCCAACGCCACGAATAGGTCCCAGCTGCTGCAATGATCTAGCAGAGTCCTGCACATTTACAGGTGGAGAAACTGAAACTCAGCATAAGAAAGGACCAGCCCAAGAGTTAGACTAAGAAGCAGAAGCCACAGGTCTAGTCTTGTCTCTGGCGTGGCCAGTTTGGTTTGCCTGTAGCGCACTGGGTTATTTTCACTCTTTTACTGTGTCCCACCCTGCTCTCCTCACACACGCAAGCTCCTCCTCCCCTCTCATTCTTGTAAAAGTCAATAAAAATTCTAAAATCTGGTAAACTCTTTAAAGGTTTCAAGTCTGTCTTACATCTGAAACAGCCTCCGTTCATTTCCCTGCTTGGTCTTGTGCCCCTGTCCACCTTGGAAGGAGCTCTTGTACCACTTTGGCACTGAGCCCTTGCAACAAATCAGTTTTACCATGTCCTGGTCTGTACTGGCAAAAGCACAGCCAGCAACCAAAGGATGTGGGTGTTCTCCTCTGCTTAGCTTTGGTGAGACTGCATCTGGATACAGTGTCCAGTTTTGGGTCCCCAACACAAGTAAAGTGTCAACTAACTAGAGAGTCCAGTGGCTGAGATGGTCAAGGCAAGAGTATGTGCCACAGCAGGATGGGTTGAGAGACCCATGCATGTTCAGCCCAGAGCAGAGAGGTCAAGGAAGAGTTCTTACTGCATCTCTCACAGCCTAAAGGAAGCTATAGAGCAGATGGAGCTAGACTCTTCTCAGAAGCGGATGATGAAAGCACATATGGCAATGGACACAAGCTGATGCAAGCAAAAAAAAAAAAAGAGAATTATGAGAATGGTGCCACCAGGACAAGAGGCCCAGACGGGTGCTGGAATCTCCATCCCTGGAGATACTTCAAACTCACCCAGACAAGGGCCTGAGCAACCTGACCTACATTGCATCTAGCCCTGCTTGGGCCAGAAAGTTGGCAAGAAAGACTGCAGAAGCCGCTTCCTGCCTAGAAGTTCCTGAGACTGTACATGCCAGGAATCACTAGGATAGCTGTCTGACACTTTCTTCAGTGCCTGGGTAGCACAGCTGAACCGATCACCATTGGAAGGATCTCATGGAGGTAAAACCCTTTAAATACACCATGGAAGGCTGATGAATAAAGAGAGTTTTATCCTGCCCAAGAGACAGCAGGGAAAAGGGTCTGCTTTTTAATGGGGAGGCCAAAGTTTGAAGAAGCGAGGGACAACTGAATGGAGTGTTACAAACTTGGAGATGGCAGCAGAAGCAGGAGAGAAGCAGCAGTGTTTGTGCTAGTGTAGCGTGGGCAGAATCACCACCAGCCCAGCTTCATCACCAGGCCCTGCTGCACGCCCAGCTCAGCAGGTTCTGGTTACTAGGAAGCACCAGAGCAGCCAGAGAGCTCCAAGGCCCCAGTGATGGGATGCTGCAGCTCAAGTGCAAATGGTCTCACAAAGGTTGCCAGTCTCTGTGCCCACAATGCAAGCTCCTGGGAAAGCTGCTTTTAGCCAAGTTTTGGGATCCGCAGATCTAAGTGAGAGCAGTGAAAATGATCAAGTTTATCAGAAAGGCTGTGAAGAAGCAGAACCTGGAAGTCCTGTGGTGTGACAGGCCTTAAAAAAGGACACCAAGACCCTGGGACAAGCATGCAAGCTCAAGATGTCTGTGTAGGAGAGGTGCACATCTCCAGGCTCTGCCTATAGCTCACATGTGAAAAACCAGCCCAGGTGAGTATTGAGCTGAAAAGCTTGCTCTGATGCTCCTGTTGTCCCTTCTCAGGGAGCCAGGCCATGGGTGAAACGCTGTAATACTCCAGCAAGGAGAGGAACAGGTCACCCCACTTCCAGCAGGTCACACCATACCTAGAAAGTCATTAGCTGAAATCCTGTCGTAATCCCAGACCTGGAGGACCAGAACAGCTGGTTCTCGAAACTCTGATTCCTCCACAGAGAAGACAGAGTCCTTCTTCTTGTAGGTGATCTCCTTCTCAGTTGGGAGATAGTTGAAGCGGAAGATGAACCTCCAGTTGAAATTGCCCTCCCCGGTCAAGGAGTTAAAGTGAACATCCGTCTCCTGCTTGTCGTGGTCAAGACCCTTTATCCAGCTGCAGGAAAAACTCAGTTATCTCCTACCCACTTGTCAGCCAGCCCCAAAGACAGAGCAAAAGGATGGAGGGGCTGAACCCCATGAGGTAGCAGGAAAGGAAGAGTCAAAGAGCCAAACCGGACCAACACCTGACCAACACCTTTGGGGGTACAGCAGTCCACGCAGGGGACTGGAGTGGGGCACCTTGTGCTGAGGCAGGGAGGAGCAAAGGTTCAGAGGAGGCAGTGAGGCTGTGAGGCAGGGCAGGGAGCAGGACAGCCAGGCTGTGGCCTCCCTCTGGCTCTCGTCAGACCTTTTCACATAGATGTCGCTGGAAGGTTCTCCTGTTATTGGGTTGACATCATCAAGGATCACATCATCTGTGTTCCAGATAATCACACGCAGCTCATAGCTGTGGGAAGGACGCAGGGGTGAGTCAGACACATGCTCTTGCTCCCTGTGCCTGGGAGGGCAGGTAAACCCACACTGGCAGAGCAGCAGGACTTGAACCGTCCTAGCACTGTTGTCCCCTGCCAGGGCTCCTCTGGCCAAGCACAGCCCAACAATCTCTCTGCCATGCACAAAGCCCTTCCTGGGCTACAACCCCACAAGACAAACACCCACAATCAGAACAGGCAGCTTTTGCAAAGTTAATCCCTGATGCGTGGGAAACCCACCCAGCACCATTTAGCCATAGGAGCACAGAAAGGCTTAGGCAGGAAGGCACCTCTGCAGTCTCCACTCCAATCTCTTGCTCTAACTTCATAGTAGATCAGATTGCTCAGGGCCTTGTCTGCATGAGTTTTGAATATCTCCAAGGATGGATATCCCATCACCTCTCTGGGTCACTCCGTCCCTATCCCAGGGTAGCTTCACTCTCACTGGGAAAATATTTTCCCTATTTCCAGAAGAGTTTCCCTTGCTGTAATTTGTGTGTATTATCTCTTGTGCACCTCTGAGAAGAATCTGGACCCTCCACCTCAATAGCTCCACTAGATCATCAAAAACAGCAGATCTCCTCCTTCACTTCTCCAGGCACCCAGAGGACATCTGTCTGCTAGCCAAAATTGAACTAGATGAGTAGCTCTGGCCTGAGTTTCTATTACCTTCATGTTCAGCCTTAGAAAGATTAACTCTGCCCTTCACAAACACTTGTGCAGCTGAAGCACTTACGCACCATGCTGATACACCCAAGAGACCATCCCATGGCCAGAGCTGAAGAGGAGGAGAAGGGCTGCATGTCAGAGTAGCAGAGCATCAGCCTGTGCAGGGCTCTGTGGCACATCCCACCAGGCATAAGGGACAGAGACCCTCCACATAGGCTCACCAGCCCCAGCCCCGCTCCCATGGGTGTTACCTGACAGGCAGTCGTGGCTTGATATTGACAGGCGGCGGTGCTGGGACATCATTTGGAAACATGTCAATCCACATGTGCAAGGAGCCCTGATGAGAGAAGACAGCAGAGAGACTTCAAAAGACAGACTACCCTCCCACTCTTCAAGGAGCAAGGGCTTGGCCCTGCAAGGAAAGCTCTCACCAGAAAGCCACTGCTTGGCTCTCTCCATCCCCAGCACTTCAGACTGATGTGTGACTGGATTTTAGATAGGTAAAAAATTAAAACTACCAAAAATTGCTCATTTCCCTCTGCACCCTGCTCCATTTCAGCTGAACTGAGTTTGTTTCAGAGGCAAACACGTCCCTCTGTCTTAAGAAGCAGCATATGATGATGCAACACTTCAGCATAACCAAGAAAATTAAAAAGTGATGGGTCTGACCCTCCCCTCCCAACACGTATTTCCAATGCAGACCACAGCCAGAGTGACTGCAGAGCTCTGCTTTCTTACAGACCTCTGGTATCCGAGGGAACAGGAGATGATCAGTGCAGGACACTGAAATGTTTGAGCTGAGATCACTGCACTGCATAAACCGAGGGGGAATGTTTCTCCTCCAGCCAGCAGTTACATCATGCCCCCAGGGAGAAACCAAGGGGGCAGAATGGGGCTCTTGCAGGGCAGCAAGGCATCCATGGTAGGCAACAAAGCAAAGGAAGAGGCAGGGATAGGCAAGAACACTACCACCCACCATGGTGCATGGTGGCGGGGCTCAGAAGGCAGAGTAGGTTCCTTGCCACCCACACAGCATGCTCATCAGAGCAGTGCTACATGGCCTGAGGAGACAGAAAGGACTCTGGGCCACCAGCATTGTGACCACAACATCAACGGACAGAGGCCCCTTGAGGAAAGGCTGTTCAGAAGCACCATGAGAGGTCAGAGGGCAGATCAGAGCAAAGGACACTCAAGGCCTCACTTCACAGCAGGGCCAGCCATCCACAGACACAGCTCCAGTCACCCACACAGAAAGGGGCATGGGATTCATGCCATGATGAGGAGACAGAAGAACAACAGGGGACCAGTCAGGGTGCTGGGAACCAGCTGCCCTTGAAGTCCTTCCCTAGTGCAATGTCTAGGCTGGGCAAGGAAACACATCTCACCTGCACGAGTCCAGGGTTCTCTGGGTTGTACAGGGACCGAATCTCTACATGCTCTGGTACCAGCTTGTACCCGTATCCCGGCATCTCTTCCCAATGCTGCAGGACGTACAAAGCCTTATGCTCATCATCCACTGACCAGTTCTCACCTGCCACTCCTCTCTTGTTCCTCACAGAGGCCTCTGCAGCAAGACACAGCCAGGTAGAAGATGAAGGCATCTGGCTGGCAAGAGCCACGTCAGAACATAAGTCACAGGCACAAGTAAGGGAAGATGATGGAGGAGACAAACAAGCACCTCCCCAGAAAAACAAAATGGGGAGAAGCAGGAGGGTGAAGATGAAGAGAATGGTTTCAGTATGTTGCAATGATGAAGAAAACTGTAGGCAGGAACACAAACAAGCTAAGAGAAATAAGAGGAAAAGGGCAAAAATTAATTTACTACAGCCCTGGGAAAAGGATCCAGGGGACACCAAGGAGGACGTGACCCTCTGGGGCAGTTTCAGTCCCCACGTCTCTGTGATAGTGTCAACAAATCCATCAATGAGAGGTTTTGCCCTAGAAGTGCTCCAGGAAAGCATCGCTTGTCACTTGGCAGTGGCACACAGCTGTGTTTGCCATTAATTAACAGTCTGCATGATTAATTGACTCATTTGGCACAGTGAAGCTGAATGGCAGTTCAAGACCAAATCCTGCTGGTGAGCAGAAAATCAGGAACTAACAGGTGAGGAGACAGTGACCCATCTACCCCTGGGTTTATGGAGAGCATCTGCCCTTTGGAGATCAGTCTGAGAACAAAACCATCCCAAGCAGTCCCCAAGCACAGCAGAGGTTCACAGGACACCAACTACAGCCATGTTTGAACCAGAGCCAGTTCTCAGGGGAACACCAGGAGAGCACCTCATTTCTCCCTTCCCAGCTACCCAGTGACCTGAATAAAGGGGAAAAGGGCTTTTGGAGGCTCCTTGCTTTCTGCTGAGAAGGATTTCTTTCCCCTTCGTGACATAAGGCATAGAGGCCAGCAGAAAGCTGAGGAACAGCAGCACTGAAAAGAGCAGAAGGTAAAGTTGGCCATACATGAAGGTTCCCCCTCTCTGGGCAGGATGGGCACAGGGAGCATCCCTCCTACAGGCTACACAGCATTATCTTGCAGGACTCAGCCATCCACAAGCAGGTCACATCTGCTCCATCCTTTCCTCCAGGCTGGATTTGATTGCACAGGTGTTGGCCACTGGAGGGAATATGCACAGCAGGGAAAGGCCTGTGCTCAGAGAAGTTCTCCATCACTCTTGGCAGAGGGCAGGAAAGGTTGCTGTGTTCTTGGACATCTGCGGCCCTGGCTCAGGGTTTGTAACACCAGTGAGGAGGAAAGAAAAACAGCAAAGGAGAAGCAGAAACTGCCCACAAGGAGGAAATCAACAGTAGTGAGGGGCAGTGGGGAGTCACCCAAGGCACTCAAAGCCACCAGAAGCAGAGAGCATCCCTGGAGGTCAAAGCCAGCTAAAAACAGGGAAGGAGACTGAAAAAGCCCCCCAACAAAAACCAAACAAAAAAAAAGAATGCCAGTATCTTGCTGATGGTGGTTACAAGCAGGTGGAGGTACAGCTTTGTGCCAGTGTCAGCCATCACATCAGCGCCATGTAAGCGGGTTTTCTTTGCTCCACCCACTGCCTGGGAAGTGAGACCTCATCTCACTTCCGGGATCACATCTTCCCACAGCGCAACACCATCATCCACTGAAACCAGACCACTGAGCACCAAGGATGCTCCCCGTGGTGACCCAGAAAGCTAGGCTGCGCAGGGCACAGAGTGAGGGCAGTCAGTCTGGACACTTCAGGGAAGAGAGGCTGGTGGGTTCCCAGACCTCTCACCAGAACATGCACTGCTGAGCACCAGCAGCTGTTTAAGGCAGCAGTCATTGTTCTCCAAGCCCTCTGTACCTTCAGGAAAAGCCTCTGGAGGGACCTTGAATATTTTATTGTCCACTTTGACCTCCTCCCGTCTGTACTCTGCGGCAGAGAGTGAGTTTTTCTTGCATAAACTATCCAAGATCTGTGTGGGCTTGAAAGCATCTCGCCACATGTTGTAGCCATTTCTGCATGGAAGGGAGAAAAATCAAGAACATCTTCAGTTTAGACACAACAGGTTTTTTCCCAGGCTGTGAAATGCCCTGCCTTCCCTACAGCACAGGCTATGCCACCAGATCCCTGCTCAGATTTTCACTGAGAAAACCACAGGCACGCAACGCTTAATGAATGAAAAGCTTAACAAACAGAACAAGCCAGGCTTGCACTCCACAGAACCATTAGCTTCAGAGCAACAACAGGAGCAATTCCAGCTGCAGCTTGTAAGTGGGAGAGAGGTTTCGGCAGTGCTGGGGACTCAACTCCATGCCCACAGCTAATACTCCAGTAGCAGGGTAGGAGAAGAGAAATTTACAGAAAACTGGCCAAAGACACTAGAGAATCCATACTGAATGAGGCCAAAGGAAAACCGATGTCATAAGTCTTGCTGCTCACAGAATTAGCTACTGCCAGAGAAGCCGCTCTACTTTCTGAAAGAGGTCAAAATCACGTCAATGTCAAGTGAGCACTTTTCTCACAGAACACCAACATGAAAGCATTAAAGAAATTTTTGCTACTACATATGAAATATATTAGTCCGCAGTAGGAATTGGAGCTATGACAGGAAGCTGGTAGGAGTCTAAAGGAGATGGTTACCCATGTAACTTGTAGTGAACCTGTGGGGCACCTGCTCAAAGGATGCTGTGGATGCAAGCTCCATTCTGCAAAACTGGAGGTGCTGTTACCCACCCAAACAGTAGGCAAGAATGCCGTAATGTGTCACACCAGTACCTACATGTTGTACTGAGAAGCCACTCCACAGTTGGCCCTGTGCTTGCTGTAGAATCGATTCTCCAAGTCTATCTTGGTCTCCCCAATCAGATCATCAGATCCAACCAAATCATGATCAAATATTGCCACAGTGAGTTCCGATTCCATGGGAAAGGAGACTGTCAGCTCCACAACTCTGGACAGAAGCAGATAGGAAGAGTGCAATTAGCAAGGAGAATGGAAATTAAAACATGCTCTGCTTTGATCATCCTACACATTTAAGAATTGTATTTGACAGTCAAAGACCTCTGATTGAGTTTGGTTCTCCATAAGTTCAGTGCGTGCAGTTTTCAGTGCGTGCAGTTTTCAGTGCGTGCAGTTTTCAGTGTGCAGGTTCAAACAAAGGAGTTATTTTTCCAGGAATGCATGCCCTGGGATAGAGGTCCTGGAGCTAAGAAAAAAGCTCCCCAGTGCTCTGTTGCTTCTTGGCTGCTAGTTTTGTCTGTTAAATGAAGCCCTTGGGAGCACTCCCCTCCTAACCCAAAACACTTATGGCTCCTGTGTCAGCCAGAGGCAACACACGAGCCTGGGACCATTGTGTTACAGCACGAGATTCTCCAGCAGAAAGGAAGAAAAGACCACATGCACTCGGCCACAGCCTGAGCCCCAGATTTGCACTATTCCTATTAAACCTGCTAGATGAAAACTTCCTGCATACTCTCCAAACACAGGATTGAGCTGCTTTGGGATGTATCGCTCCTTTGTGTCCTTCTGCTCCTGCCCCACAGTCACCACCACGTAGGGGTCTGCTTTGCCATTGGGATCTGCTGGAGACAGGTTCGTAGCCTGAAATACACAAGAGGTACTGCCATATATCAGCAACTGCACATGCCTGAGACCACCCAAGCCCGCTGGTCAGTTCCCTCCAGCAGCTGCCCCGGCAGTGAAACAGGCACTTCTTCCCATCCAAATCCCCACTCAACAAGTCACTAATGTCTGCAGCTGTTGGCCCACCTACTTCATCACTGTGTCAAGGCAGATGAGAGGAATTGAGAAATGCCAATCTGGATTTTTAGCACCTCCTGAAGCTACAAAGCATGGAAGACTCCCCATGGAAAAGATGTAGCTGACTTCCACTGGCTGGCAGAACCTTCAAGGCAGGATTGAGTTTTTCACAAGTGCCACTGCTCATATTTACTGAGCAGAGATTGGCAGGAGGTCCATAGGGACAGACAGACCTCCAAGTATTACTGCAACCATCACCAGAGACTTACCTTAATGATGTAAACTCTTACAAGAACCTTGATGGGTCTGTTCCTTGGAACACCCTGGGAGACTTTGGGCTCTGTGCCGGCTTCTGCAGTGGGATAGACATAGAAGGAGCCCTGCAGAAAAGACATTGCAAGTAACAACTAGATACAAAAGAGAATATCTCAGATGGGATTGGAGCCACCAAGATCAGCTTCACCTGCCGACTGGAAAATCAGAGCCATTGCCCCATGCAGACCACAGACACCCCTGTGCCCATGGGGACAGTCCTTTCCAAAGACACTGTCTTCTCCACACAGCCCAGGCAGTCTCTGTTTGCAAGTTAGCCTGCAGGCTGTCAGACTACTGCCAACGCCAGAAGATCTGAACACCTCCAGGCACTTTGGACTGCCAAAGGCAGGAAGCACCAAAGGTTTTCTAGGGACCTTCTTAAATCAACTTTTGTAGTTGATATTTCAGAGTCTTCAAGAACTCCTGGGTGGGAGGACGATGCCTCTTTTAAACAAGTTTTACTAATTTTAAAACCAGTGAAGCTCACTTATTCTGCTGGCGCCTCTAGTATGTTCAGCATGCAAATAAGAATTAGTCATTTATGCTTCACGCTTTCTAAAGCTAAAAAATCTAAATCAGGTGCATTTATCAACTAACAAAAGACCACGGTATATAATTGTTTCAACAGGCACCAACAGTACCCTGGTCATGCCGCACCATGGCCTCACGTCACCTTGCACACTCATGCCCTCTGCAAGGCTTTGTTGGTGTCGGCATGTTCTGAAATACAAGTTGTCCTAAGGATTTTCTTCCATGCGCAGCACAAATGTCATTCAAATGATACAGTACCTTGTACTTCCCCACAAAATGTTCATCCTCATTTCCATCTTCATCCTCAGTTGCTTTACCACGATGAAGGGGGAAAACACACAGCCAGTCTTCAAAATTATCAAACTCATTTTCCAGCTCAGAGTTGTAGATCTGGAACAAGTAGAAAGTAATTTTGGGCCTTTTCATGCCGTCTTAAAGGGGACAAGAGTCAGAAACACCATCCTTTCCCTGCTTCAACTATTTCATCTGGTCCTACCTTACCCCTGTATTAGTCAGTGCAGGGTGTAATAGTTTCCCTTATCCCCACAGGTCCATCCTCAGATGTGCACACACATCTCAGCTTGGCTCTGAGGTCTCACTAGCCTTTTCAAAGCCCAGCAACGATGGGGGCCCAGCACACACTGCAGGTTGAAAGAGGCCAGATCTGTCCCAATAATCACCTGAAGGGTGGCAATGAGCTTCCTCTTGGGTCGAGCAGGTTCAGCTTCAATTACTGCCTCATCTTCTGCTTCCATGTCAATGGAGGACGCATTTAAATTCCCTCCATCTAGAAATGGCAATAGGAGATTAGGAAATGCTCTGATCTCTCCCATCATCTCAAGGGTCTGTCCATGCCATGAAATGACCCTAGCAACAGCTTTTGCTTTCATCCAGGGCTTTGACCCATGTCAGGGTAACCGGAGCTATTGCTGTGTGTAACAGCTGTCCTTACGGCATCTCAGGCTTCCCAGCAAGGCATGGCTGGATGGGCGGGGGGACAAAAATTGGCACAGACTTGCCTGCCTGGAAGACTACTGTTTAGGAAGGAAGTGGGCAGAGACCAAATGGAGAAAGGTGGCTGGACCAGCCCGCAGGTGCCGTCAGGGAAGGCACAAATGAGAGCTAACCCTTAGCTGATGGACTGCTGTTTTGGATGCATGTCCAGCTGAAGCATTACTACCACTGTGGGCACAGGCAGCTGTGCATGGAGAGAGCATAGCTAGACCTTTCTCTGGGGCACCAGCAACCCAAGAACAGAGAGGGTGCATCCTTGCCCCACTTCCCAAAGACGCTTGAGCACTAATGGCATGCAGGTACCCTCCAGCCCTCTCCTTAAGTAGGATTTACATCATTTCTATACTCACTGTCTCACCTCTCCAAGTCATTGCTAGGCGAGTCACTGCTTACACCTCTGCAAACCTGAGCCTACAGCTGTAACACTGTTCTCAGATCATCTATTAGCCTTCCTGTTACCTCGTAGTGAATCCTGTAACCCAGGTGAGTATCCCACATCACAGAGTGATGCCCAAACTCCAGTTTCGCCTCTCCACCACCGTCTCTCTCCATCCCACCTTTGCTTCCTGCTCTCACCCTGACAATCCCACGATCCTTGCAGATGATTTTTCTGCAGGTTTTGCTCACTCAGGAAAGCTCTTGCTTCAATGCAATTTTCCAAACTTTTCTGAGGCAAGTTTGATGTTTTCAACTTGAAATAGCCTTGTTAGCCCTTGCCAATATTTCCAATCTCTCTGCTCTCTTTTGTGTTGGTTTTCCTGAATGTTGCAAAGCCATTGCCAGCTCAGACCCCATTCCCACAAGCCCGGCATTCTCTGGGATGGTGCAAGTCCTGGCTCTCCCCACAGAAGAGCTACATATTGCTAGAGGACTCACCTGCATCATTCAGGTCGTCATTCTCAGCATCTTCCTCATCACTGCGTGTCTGAAACACACAGAAACAGTCACCCCACATCCCTGACAGTAAAGGCTCCTCCATCCAAGCACAGGACAGTATCAAAGCTTTCCTGCCAGCAGAGTCAGTAATACCTAGCCTGAGATAATTTAGCATTAACATAATTGCAGGAGGGTATCCAATGAGTGCCTTAATGACCTTTTCTTCTCTCCAAATCCTCCTGTTGCTTTTTTGATTGGGATTTAAGGGACACAGGGCAAGGAAGGAAATTTGGGGCAGACCTGCTCCCACAGTACATCCTGGGAAGACAGCCAGGACAGAGAGGAAACTACATGAAAGCCCCTGCATTGCAGTTAAAATCAGCAATGTCACATTTTCAGGAGTGCCTCAATAAAAGCCCGGTCGCATTCTCAAAACCACTTGGGCACCTAGCCTCATGGATGCTTCAACTTCCATTGCCTGCTGAAATCAGTCCACCCAGAGGATGCTTGATACCTGGCTACCTTAAGTGTGCTTGACACACAGAAGCCTACATCTTCCTGCAGATCCGTGCCAGGAGGGCTCCTATGACACTCAGCGCTGTTGAAAACATCTTCCTCAAGCCACTGCAGCCACTTTTCCCCTCTGCTGCCAGCTGTCACAAAAGATTACCTGGTTATACAGCTCCTTCAGGGACTCGTAGTACTTAGACCACCAATCCAGTTCTTCCAGCTCTGGTTTTTCCTCTTCATATTCATCCTCCTTCTTTACAAGCTTATTGAGAGGAATTTTCTTCAAAGGAGCCTCAAAAGAACAGAGAAAAGGGTTCAGAGGGAGGAAACAACCACCCAGGACACCTATGAACCCTACTCTAGTACCCTGGGAGCCTCTGGCAGAGGCTCAGCTTTCAGGCAGAGCACAGGAAGCGCAAAGCTACCTGCAGCCCTAGGTTTATGCTTTGCTACAAAAGCAGCAGTTTTCAAGGTACAAGGCAATACAGCTCTCCTCCCTGTGCCAGAGCCCAGACATGCAGCAGTGCCAGTGAATAGGCAGGGAAGAGACGTGTTTGGGTCCAGAGCAAAAACTGGTGGTTGAAACCTAACTCTGAACTTTCTCTTTTGTTTGTAACCTTCAGTTTGGCTTTCTAAACTTCAAAATTTGCTGTGCCCAATACATCACTCACCTTCACTAGACTCAGCGTGCGAGTGCTGGGACCTGGGTCACCAGCTGCCGGGCCAATGTTTACCACAGTCTGAGAGGAAAGACGCTGGGCTGAGACTTTCCAAGCTGAGATGAAGAGAAAGAGCTTCATGTTTCCATGTCTTTATTTCTGCCCACTGCTTCCTACTTTTTGGCCAGTTGTTATTCCACAGGAAAACTCTCCATGTTACCCCACTATAGTATGATTGCTTTTAAAGCTTTTGATAGCAGACCGTGCAAAAATATTTATTTGACATCCAAATACAGTGCTGAGACTGGCCACCATCATCAACATGCTTGTTGCTGACTCCCAGGAATTCAGATCTATGAGATACAGCTTCCCTACTCAGAAATGACCACAGATTGATCAATCCTTTGCTTCTTCCCCTTCGTGTGGGATTTATTTACATACTTCCAGATCAGAAGCTCTGGCTGTTGATATCACAGAGCTATTTAGTGAATCCAGTGAACAGACGAGATCCAACGATGTGAAAGAAGCTTAAACCTTTCAATCCTCTGTCCTAGTGGACCAGCTCCCTAGCTTGATGGAAGCTTCACTGGGGACAGCTTTCCAGCCCAGCTATGCAGAGGGTGGAAATAGTCAATACAATAGCGCTTCCCAGGCTAAATATCTCTGATTTTAGACACAAAGTTCCCACATGGAGAAGTTATTGTCTAGTATCTAGCCCCAGCTAAATGTTCTGCTGCACTAAGATGTCTTGACGAGCCATTCTCCCTCCTCTAGTTTCTACAAATGTAATGCAAACAGTGCCTAGGAAAGACTCCAAGGAGATACCACATCCACAGATGAACAGTCCTGCTGGTGTGCTGAGAAGGCAAACGTTAAGCTAACTTTGGAGAAAACAGTCTGCAAATTGCCCTTTGCCATCCCCAAAGAGGGATGCCAGCCCCAACACAGCACTCCATCACTTGGCTGCTGCTGCTGCCAGAACACCAGTCTGGAACCAATTGCTCCAGACCAGATCACAACCTACCTCCAACCCTAACCTGCCCCATACTGTGCTTTTGCTGGGCATCTTATGGGTCTCAGGAGAGGACTTTGCTACCTGGCTAGGAGGTAGCAGAGGGGCCAAGGATCTCTGCCACTGCCAGAACATGCCTGCTGCCTCCATGGGAACATCGCCAAGCAGCTCACCTTTGGGCATGTCTTCTGGTTCCTCCTCCAGCTCTCTGGGAGAGAATTTCATCACATCAGACACAACATGGGTACCCACCAGCACAGTGCGCCCGAACGCCCGCTTTTCCACCACAAAGATGCTGAGGGGAGGGTGCAGGTAGACCTGCTCTGGGAGCTCCTGCAAAAGAACCACATACGGGTCCACAGGAGCAAGCGCAATACCTGTGACAGCCCCACCACACCCAGGGAGGTCTGATGACACCTGGCAGCTCTGCCCAAAAACCTAAGCCTTGCAGTGACAGGCAATGGCTGAGACTGCTCCTGGTGGGCAACAACAAAACAAAAGTTTTGATCTGCAGCTGAACCATGTGGCCATGGGAGAGCAAAACTCTGGGGGCAGCTCCCCTCCTGTTACCTTGCCCCACGCAGACAGGCAGTGCAGGGGTGCAGGACGGCCACGGTGCACCCTGACATGGCAGAACCCCCCTTCCCACTCACCACATCCATGTATTTGACCAACTCAGTGAAGTTGGGGTTCTCTTTGTATGCCACGATCACCTCCGACTCCACCTTCTTGCCAGCACATTCAATGATTACTTGGGGCTGATCCACCTCAAACAAGTTCACCCGCTTCAGGTCCCGCAGGCCCCAGAACAGGATCTGAAGCACAACACAAAGCCACTGTGCTGCTCAAGACATGCCAGGCATGGCACGGCCACACAGCCTGCAACCCTGCCAAGTGCTGCCACCACCCTCACCCCACAGAACACAGATGCCAAGAGAGGCACAAGGCCACTCTCCCAACCTAGCCACGCCACAGTTCTGGCTGTTAAGTTGCCGAGATGGTTTCTCCCTCATGTCAAGCACCTCCATTTCTGGCATCTGCTCAGGCATCAAACCCAACTCCCTCCCCAAGCCCTGCCCTCTGCACAGAGCAGTTGTGCTGTGCTCTTGGGGCAGCCTGGTGTGGAGCCAGCCCAGTAGAAGGGAGTGTACCTCTATGCGAAACTCCTTCAGCACTGGGCGGATGCCCTCAGGGATGATGAACCGTCCAGCACGGGGGTCTCCCAGGTAGTCAGGCTCCTTGGGCTCCACGTCCTCTGGCACTGACGGCTGAACAGGTGGAGCCAGGTCACACCAAACAATGAAAGCCATTTCTACTCAATACCGCGTCCCATCTCCCTCCCCTCTTTGATCTGTGCTCACAGGCTCTGTCCCTGCAGCCTCTGTTCAGTTGAAAGCCAGATGTGGTTTTCAAGAGGGAATCCTCTGGTGGGTCCCATGCAACCAGCTCCTCGTGCACACAGCTCTCCCCAGAGAGCTGGCAACCATGTACAGCTTCCTACAAGCCAGTTACCTCCAAATAGCCACTGTAATCCAGCTCAATCAGCTCAAAAGTGGCAATGAGCTCTCCCGCTGCTTTGGTGCCTTTGTAGAAATCAAAGAACTGCAGGGCAGGTTTGGTGTACGGCTCATCGACTAGCTTCACCTGCGGGACTGCAAAGGCCTGTCCAAGGAACTCTGGGGAACCCTGCAGGAAAGGGGGGAATTGGTCAAAGCATCCCCGTTTTATCTCACCACCTCAGAGGAAAGACCACCACTAATTCCAGCCAACCTGGGACAGTACAAGACCACTCTTCCACCCTTGCCATCCTCTGCTTTGATTTCCTCTGCTCCATCCAGAGCTAGGAGCAGATGAGACGTGTCTGCAGCAGCTCCTCTCAACCTCCAGTCCATCTCTATGCAGAACTGGGAAAAATGGCCTGGGACCATGCACCAGAGGACATTAAAGCTAGATCAGGTTGCTGAGTCTTCTCCAGCCAGGATTTGAATGTCTACATTGATGGAGATCTCTCAAGCTCTGGGCCCTCCAGGTCCAGCATTTGAACTCCCTCTGGATGAAAATTGCTTCCTTGTATCAAGTTGGAATTTTAACTTGTTCCAGCTTGTGTCCCTTACCTGTCACCCTGCCTGTGGGTACCTGCAAGAGAAGTCTGACTCCACCTTTTCTACCCTCTCCCATCGGGCAGCTGCAGGCAGCAATAAGACACTGCCTTTGCCTCATCTTCTCCAGGCTGAATATACCCAGCTCTCCACCTCTCCTCACTCTGTCCTGTGCTCCAACCCCAACCATCTTGGTGGCCTCCTCTGGACTCACTCCTGTATGTCAGTGTCTGTCTTGTACTAGGGCCCAGGAAATGGACCCAGGAAAGCTGCTGAGCTACACAGGAGAATCCGATGTGAGTTATGCCATTCCCCTTACAATAACAAAGAGGCCCCAGGAGAGGATTGTGACTTCAAAGTACCAATGAAGAGAGAAAAGGGAGGACTGAGAAGGGATGGAAGTTGACACCTGGGGAACAGAAGGGAAGGAACAGCTCTAAGAGCTACATCGTCAACCCCTGGCTACGAGCCCTCTGCAACATGAGCCTGCCGAGGAAGTAGGGCAGGCAGCTGGGAGGGCCTCAGTGCTTCTCCAAAGAGAACAGATCCCAGATCCATCAATCACTCGTGAGGCCCTGGCTCAGGGCATCTCTGAGCCATCCGCATGCTGCAGCCAGTGGCTTCACCCTAGCTCATGGCAGAAGTCTACCGAAAGTCTTAACCTCAGCCACAGTCCCCAGGACTCACCGCCACTGGTGGACCAGGATCAAGCTGAGTCATGGAAACCAAACAGAGATGTGCCTCCTAAGTGCCCACTTGCAGCCCCCACACAGAGCTCCTCTGCAGTCTCCTGTCCTGGAAATGACAGCAGGAGGGCAGCATGGCCGTACTTACAAATTTATTGTGGCTGAAAAGGTTAATTATAACGATGGGGGTCTCTGTTTTCAACTCTTCTTTTTTCCCATCAACAATCAGCTGGTCAAACAGAAGTAGCTCGTTCCACATGGGGCTCAGTGTCTCCTCCAGCATCTGTAGACAGAGACAGGAGGCTTGAGTGTAGCACAGCCACTGGAAACAAACCACATGCAGTTTGCAAAGAGAGTGAGGAACGTGGGCTGATCTCACCTCCCAGGCAGCTGCATGCAGCTGGTGCCTGGCAGGAGGGGAGATGGTAAAAGCATGAAATCAGCACTTGGGGCCAACTAGCACATGCCAATCAACCTTTGAGGCCATGCTTAATGATATATATGCTTTGTCAAACGTTGCCTGAACATAATCACGTCACCTAGAGCACACAAATACCTCGTGCCTAGAGTTACCAAACTCTCAGGATGACTACCACAGCACTGTCCTTCAACATGTCGGTGAGTACACAATGTTTTTTCTCTCTCCAAGTCCCTATGAAAGCAGAGGCGAGAGTTTAAGCGGTCTCACCCTGGTGGTCTGGCAATGAGTCGAAAACACCACTCTCGCAAATGGATCAGAAAGGCCATTGTCATCTGCAGGGAGGATCCCTTGTGCCTGATACACATGGGCTCGGAGCTGGAAATAGCTGAAATCTGGTCAGAAAAAGAGAAGAGAGGTCCCAGTTCCCCAATCCAGCCCTGCGTGAGGCCAAAAAATGCACGAAGAAGAGGGCCAGTCAAGCAGGAGTGGGCACATCCTGCAAGGAATGGGTACCACTTCTAGGGGCACTCATTGTGGTTCTCCGAAGGCCAACATATCTCCAAAGGTTTGGCCAAGAATCACAAGTTCAGCGGGCTCCCCAGACACCTCTGGGAAGGACATCACATGTGAAATGTGCAGTGATCTGCTGTGGAGGAGCACCACCAGGCCTCAGCAAAGGGGTAGACCTCATGCCCATTGCCAGTTCGGAAGCACATGCCTACGAATCACCTGTCCTGCCTGCTGCTCCAGCTGTGAGTGTGCAAACACACCCTCATGAGAGCAAACTGGACCTGCCTGTCCCAGTCATGCCTTGGAGATGACATGGAGATGACAGATCAGGTCTTACTCCTCAGACACTGACCCTGGGGCAGGATCTCTCATCTCTCTGTTCTCCTGCTCAAACCTAAGCCATGGAAAAGTGGCATCTGCACTCACCATCCCTGCTGAGCCGGCTGGGAGGACTGTACGTTGAGAGCTGGGCTATCTCCTGCCCACTCTCAGAGAGGTACTTGAACTCCTCAGGCAGCTCCGCCAAACAGTTCTTCGCATACTTGGTTACCCCAAGCCACATGTAGATTTCCAGTTTGGCAAAGATCTCACCAGTGTGTAAGTGAGGGACCTGAAAGCACAGGAAGTTTAGCAGGCTTCCCATCTCAGCCATGCCCGCTTCAGACCAAGATGATCACCATTAGCCAGCGACCAACCGAAGAGCACAGGAGACAGAGCGCCACACTGGCAGAGGCAAAAGGCAGTGGTGGAGCAAGAGTTGTCTTTGTGAGCTCCAGGATTTCAGGAAGGAGGGCTGGAAGCAGGGAGGGAGAAGCAGCATGAAGAAAGCAAGAGCACACTGTTTTGGTGTAAACCCTACCTTCATAAAGACAGTCTGGATCTTCGCACAGTCCTTGCCTTTCTCCTCTTCAACTACCGAATACAGGATGTTCTGTGCAGGAACTCTTGCATATGCCACACGCCTGTTGTTGCTGAGCATCCAGACAAGGACATCGGGGAGAGTGCACTGGGGCTGAAGGAAGGAAAGAGAGGAAAGTAACAGCAGAGAAACAGCACTTATCTTGTCCTCCCTCCACTGACACAGTGAAAGCTTTGTCTCCTCGCAGAAGGGACTGCTGGCTGCATGGTGCTTTGGAGATCCAGCAGCAAATGAAGGGCACATGCTTCTCAAAGTCTCAGCCCTGCAGTATAGCTCTGCAGGCTTCTTGGAGGGATCTCTGATCCACCTTGTTTTTCACTGCGAACACCAACAGGATGCACTCAACCCCATGCCATGCCAGGAAGAGGGAGCCCCACGAGACTAGAGAAGTGGCATTTTACCCCACACCTTTGACAGGAGCTCGAGTGCTGATCCATGGGAAGGAACCACATTAGCTGGCATCTCAGCAACATGAGTGCCCAGCGTAAAGCTGTGGTTTGGATTGAGAGTAGGACTTGTAATAAAGCAAATGCACAGATGGAAGNATCAGCACTTGGGGCCAACTAGCACATGCCAATCAACCTTTGAGGCCATGCTTAATGATATATATGCTTTGTCAAACGTTGCCTGAACATAATCACGTCACCTAGAGCACACAAATACCTCGTGCCTAGAGTTACCAAACTCTCAGGATGACTACCACAGCACTGTCCTTCAACATGTCGGTGAGTACACAATGTTTTTTCTCTCTCCAAGTCCCTATGAAAGCAGAGGCGAGAGTTTAAGCGGTCTCACCCTGGTGGTCTGGCAATGAGTCGAAAACACCACTCTCGCAAATGGATCAGAAAGGCCATTGTCATCTGCAGGGAGGATCCCTTGTGCCTGATACACATGGGCTCGGAGCTGGAAATAGCTGAAATCTGGTCAGAAAAAGAGAAGAGAGGTCCCAGTTCCCCAATCCAGCCCTGCGTGAGGCCAAAAAATGCACGAAGAAGAGGGCCAGTCAAGCAGGAGTGGGCACATCCTGCAAGGAATGGGTACCACTTCTAGGGGCACTCATTGTGGTTCTCCGAAGGCCAACATATCTCCAAAGGTTTGGCCAAGAATCACAAGTTCAGCGGGCTCCCCAGACACCTCTGGGAAGGACATCACATGTGAAATGTGCAGTGATCTGCTGTGGAGGAGCACCACCAGGCCTCAGCAAAGGGGTAGACCTCATGCCCATTGCCAGTTCGGAAGCACATGCCTACGAATCACCTGTCCTGCCTGCTGCTCCAGCTGTGAGTGTGCAAACACACCCTCATGAGAGCAAACTGGACCTGCCTGTCCCAGTCATGCCTTGGAGATGACATGGAGATGACAGATCAGGTCTTACTCCTCAGACACTGACCCTGGGGCAGGATCTCTCATCTCTCTGTTCTCCTGCTCAAACCTAAGCCATGGAAAAGTGGCATCTGCACTCACCATCCCTGCTGAGCCGGCTGGGAGGACTGTACGTTGAGAGCTGGGCTATCTCCTGCCCACTCTCAGAGAGGTACTTGAACTCCTCAGGCAGCTCCGCCAAACAGTTCTTCGCATACTTGGTTACCCCAAGCCACATGTAGATTTCCAGTTTGGCAAAGATCTCACCAGTGTGTAAGTGAGGGACCTGAAAGCACAGGAAGTTTAGCAGGCTTCCCATCTCAGCCATGCCCGCTTCAGACCAAGATGATCACCATTAGCCAGCGACCAACCGAAGAGCACAGGAGACAGAGCGCCACACTGGCAGAGGCAAAAGGCAGTGGTGGAGCAAGAGTTGTCTTTGTGAGCTCCAGGATTTCAGGAAGGAGGGCTGGAAGCAGGGAGGGAGAAGCAGCATGAAGAAAGCAAGAGCACACTGTTTTGGTGTAAACCCTACCTTCATAAAGACAGTCTGGATCTTCGCACAGTCCTTGCCTTTCTCCTCTTCAACTACCGAATACAGGATGTTCTGTGCAGGAACTCTTGCATATGCCACACGCCTGTTGTTGCTGAGCATCCAGACAAGGACATCGGGGAGAGTGCACTGGGGCTGAAGGAAGGAAAGAGAGGAAAGTAACAGCAGAGAAACAGCACTTATCTTGTCCTCCCTCCACTGACACAGTGAAAGCTTTGTCTCCTCGCAGAAGGGACTGCTGGCTGCATGGTGCTTTGGAGATCCAGCAGCAAATGAAGGGCACATGCTTCTCAAAGTCTCAGCCCTGCAGTATAGCTCTGCAGGCTTCTTGGAGGGATCTCTGATCCACCTTGTTTTTCACTGCGAACACCAACAGGATGCACTCAACCCCATGCCATGCCAGGAAGAGGGAGCCCCACGAGACTAGAGAAGTGGCATTTTACCCCACACCTTTGACAGGAGCTCGAGTGCTGATCCATGGGAAGGAACCACATTAGCTGGCATCTCAGCAACATGAGTGCCCAGCGTAAAGCTGTGGTTTGGATTGAGAGTAGGACTTGTAATAAAGCAAATGCACAGATGGAAGCAGTGACTGCTTTTAAACTCTAACCTAAGTTCTCTTCCCCTTCTCAGTTTCCCTGCCATTAGTGTTTACACTTGTACTTGGTACTTGCACTTGCAGTTTTTCAGTACACAAGTAGCTGAAGCAATTTATCACCGATCCACACCAAGACCGCCAGCCTTCCAGCAGGGACTAAAAGTAGCAAGTGTATGTGCTGGGCTGACTCTACAGAGACAGCAACATTCCCACCTGATCTCAGAGAGCAAAATGGGAGGAGGTTCCTCTCTGTCTGGAGGATCTGTTGCAGCCAGCCTTCAAGGCTGGAGCCTGAGGACAGCTTCTCCTTGTGGTAGTGCAAGGGCTGACATCTTGGTTATGCTAAAGTCTACCCTCACATAGCTAAAGGTGTGAAAGTGATTTGACTTCACTTAGTGAAAGACTTCTCAAACTGCAACAACATCTGGCCACCTAACTCCAGCAAACATTGCATTCTGGTTTACACTACACAAATGCACTGATTTCCTGGAGTTACTTAAAATAGAGTCAATGGAGTCTCTGCTATGGATGAGTGATCTTATTTCAATGCAAGTTTGAATTTGCAGAAAGCGTCCAGGGTCAGACCGTTGTGGGAACACAGGCAGCACAGGCAAGGCTGTTTTCCCAGATTGCTGGCAGCCCCGCTGCAGTCACAGCCTCGGGCAGAGAGGGCAGGGAGGCGCAGGTGGCCTGGAGCTGGCCCAGCTCTGCCTCCAACCCACCGCTGAGCTGCTTAGACCCGTGCTCTGTCACCAACAGCCCTGCAAAGCTGCCAAGCCTCATCCCTCATAAGAGGCATTACATGAAATATGGTAACTTCCAGCAGCTGGAACTTGGGATTTTACATGGCAAGGAAAGACAGCAGAGGAAAAGCCCCTACTCAGGCTAGCGAGAGCCCCAGCAGCCAGACCAGTGCCTTCTCCTTGCCTGTGTCCTCTCCTGCTTGGAAACAGGGTGCCCTGGGAGCAGCTGTACCTCTTTAGCCATGAAGCGTAGCTTTGTCAGGATCCTCCTCGTCTCCTTAACCTTCTCCTTGACATTGGCTCGAGTCAGCCAACGCCTCACGCGGAGCCCCTGCTTTGCACACAGGATCTGAACAGAGAGCACAGCTGTCACATGCCTGGCCGTGATCCAAGCAGGCCATGCCAGCACCCCTCATGGGGGCTCTGCGGGGAAGCACTCGTGCTGATCGCATCCATCCTGCCCTGACCTTCACCACAGCTCACTCCCCAGCTGCTGAGAGCAAACCTCCAGGAACCTGTCGCAAGCCATTTAGTGAAGGGTGCCAAGAACTGGAGACTCTAGTAACTCATCAGCTCTGCCAATATCAGCTGGTAACAGAAGTCCATGAGCATCATTTGGGGCAGAAAGATGTATAATGAATAAACTTTTCAGAAGGTGGTGGTGTTCTAAGGCTCCAGACAACGCCTGGGGGAGGCTTTGCACAAGTACCAACTTGGAGCCATGGAAGTGTGGGAATATGAAGATGTAGGAAAATGGAAGACAGGGCTGGGCTTTCATATCCATTAGTTGATAGTGTACACATCTGAAGAGAGACTTCATGATGAACCAAAATAATGAAATCCAGAAGGAATTCAGGGTGCAAACCCAGTATGGACTGACAAGGCCAGAAAACTCATCTCTTGGGCTGGTTCTCTCTTTCAGAGAGTCTCAGGCTTACCAGAGTACCTTCACCATAGCTCAGGTGATGATGTGGTGGGAAGCAGAGGGAACAGAGCTGGGCCCCAGACATGCCTAAACTTTATTTCCTGCTGCTGTCATTGCATTTTGGTCAGCCCTTCAAAGCTTCGTAGTCTGATGGGGACTATGACTACATCTGTGCTCTGCTGTGCTGCGATGGAGGGTATGTAACTGTGCTCTCGTTTAGCCACCTGGCCTTGTCTGCAGGATTAGGAGTGCCCAGGTGTTACCCTCTCCAGGGACAGGCAAATGGATGGCTGTTGCAGATCTGCAGGATCTGACAGAGTACCCAGCCTATGGGCTGTTTCCAGGAGCAGTGGGTCTCAGTGAGCTCCCCCAAAATGGCCTGCAGGAATAGCCTGCACGAAAAGGTCTCTAACAACCTACTGGGCAGCAACATGCATGTGCTCAGCCACACGTGCCCCAGCCGGAATGAAGGATGACACCAGGGCACAGCATCTGCATAAAACTGGAGGCAGCCACGGCCAGTCCCTGCCTCTATTCCCTGTACTGGAAGCTGTATTGCTCTGAGCAGAAGCGGGAGATGCTGCAGTAAAAGCCTATGACTAATACCATGAGTCTTAGCCCCAAGTTTACTTCTTAGCATCAATTCTAGCTGGTCCTCCAGAAGCATCCTGGGGGATTACACAGGCTCCCACCACCACCACCAAGCCCTGCAGCTTACGATGTTGTGCATCAGGTATTTCGTCCGACATCTGTCAAGGTTGTTCGGATGTGCCATTGTTTTTCTTTCTGTGCTGAGTGAGTATTGCCTGCAATGAGAAAAGCATCACAGGCTCTGCATCCCTTGCACCCAGCAGGCAAAGCTCAACTCACATAGCACAGGCACAAGTTCCAAATCCCTGGTACTAATCTGGATGCATCAGAAAGCCCCCTCTCTCTAATGCCCTCTCTTCTGCAAGCTTTTTGATTTGGCAGGTACACTGAGGATTGCTCAGCACCTGCAGCTCCCCCTCTACTGTCACCATCACAAGGTTGTGGATAGAAGTACGTATCCGACCCTACTAGGCATTTGTAGTGATTGAAACACTAGTTTCTTGTCTGTATGATTGAAGAGAGTGAAAGAAATATCCTAACATTTAAGAAACACTCAGGAGTACAGGAACATCAAGGCTGCAGTCTGACCCCTGTGCTTCCCAGGACTACGGTCGCTTCTCCAAGCCTGAAGAGCTATGGGGTCCTTTCCCCAGGTGTCCTGGTTTCCTTCCACTCATCCACCTCAAGAGGACAAGAGAGCAGGCTGTGCACAGGCCAGACAGAACATGATAGGACCTCCTAAGAAGAAACTTAAGGAAATCAGGGACATGCTAACCTGCATCCAGCTACAAATTCCTCCAGCACCTCTCTGAGCCGCTCTTCTGCTTTAGCCTTTGGCCTTCTCATGAGCTTCTCCACATCATCCAGCCCCTGCGCCTGTGGGGAAAGCACAACGCTCAGGGAGCTTGCGCCTGGCTGTGGGCTCGGCGTGAAACATTGCAAGGATGTGTTTCCCGCAAATGGCTTGCGCCCTTCTGCAGAGCTGGGGATTGTGAGAGTGCTGCAGGTCAGCGCTGTGCTGCCCAGGACTCTTAACACCAGTTGTTACGCCACCTTGTGTCTCAGTCCTTGAGCAGCCACTGAAACACACTGGCAAGCTCTGCTTTCAGATTTCTAGGCCCAAAAGAGAAAGATGAGGCCCTGGGAAGAGACTGCACCCCCGCTGATGACAGCACAACGCTGAGAGTGCTTGCAGCAGCATCTCTCCAGTGCACACACAGCTCAGGACTGGCAGCAGAGGAGCTTTTTGTCACAGACCTCGTGTCACTTGCACCTCCAGGAGACAGTACCAGGCTGTGGCACAGCACAGGCACTGGCTCTGCACTTGCTGCCCTACCCCACATGTCTAAAGTGCAGGTGGGACTGAGGCCTGCAAGAGACATGGACTCGCATGGAGGAGGTGAGGATATTTAAGGCAAACCTCTTGCAGAGCAACTGCATGTGCTACAAGAACACCAGGGAAGATCGTGCCCTAGACAGACACCCTGAACATTCTACCAGGCGCTCTGCCAGCTTGACAATCCAGTTGGAAACGCAGAGTCTCCAGGTGTGATCCTCCCAGTAGCTCCACACGTACACACAGGGTTTCTCATGTGTCATGGGCAGGCAGCTGTATGACCTAAGAGCAGCAGGCACAGGAGGTTATGGTTGCTGTTTGCAGAAAGCAATGTGTCATGCCACAACACAACGCTTGCACACCCAGCACAGGGAGCAGCATCTGGGCTCTGTGTTCCTCGCAGAGAACCAGCTGTTTGGGGCCCTGCACCACAGGCATTGATGCAAGCTGCTGGATCTGCCCTTCGCCATCCCAAATACAGGGCTTCTAGCAGAGCGAGCAGCATGTGCCCAGATGAATGAGGCTGACAGGAGTGTGGGATGCTACCAAGATTTCTTGCTGCTACGCGACTGAGTAGTAGCAGGCACAAGGCTCACAACACAAACATGAAGACATTGCCAGGCATCATTCCCAGAGCAAATATATCATCAGAAGAGTTTGTGTATGTGCCTTGCCTGCCCGGCATAGGACCGTATGTGCCAGAGTACTCCTCTCCTCCCTCCTCACTGGAATCAAGCCCTTAGGATGCTGCTTGTTAACCAGAAAAGGGACTGCTGTTATTGAAGGGTCAAAGTTCCCCTGGGACCCTGTCCGTGGCCACCTGCACACATCAAGCAGACACTGTAGGGCCTGTAGGGCAATAGTAGCCAGCTAGGCCATGGCAAGCTGCAGGGCTGCAAACAGGTGAAACACCTGCACAGCACTCGCATTGCTGAGCAGACCTCTGATAACATCTAGAATAACCAACCTGGCAAGCTGGAGCAGGACCAGGGCAGATGGGAAAGAAGGACAAAGAAGACTCACCTGTCATACTCCATGGGCTCTGGTCTCTGGCTCTTTGTCACCGACTTGTTCAGTGCTGCTGAAGCTGGGGCCAAAAGTTCAACTTCCAGCTCACCATCGGAACCATGGTCCAGCAAAGGCTGCTTTTCTTCTTTCACTTGTCCCTTTTCCACTTTTCTCCCTACTTTGGTCACAACCTCTTCAGCTTTGCCATAGTTTCCTTGAAGTTAAGCATTAAACAGTAAACAATTAAGTGGGATCACTGTTAAACAAGTTTGCTAGCTTGCAAAATCAGAGGGCAGTGTCAAGAGAAGCACATGGGCATGCGCTGCTTTTGGAACTAGCAGTTTGGTAGCATCCAATCATGAGAGCATCACATGGACAACCAGGAGGTCTGAGAGGGAGCTGGGCAATTGCAAGGAAGTCCTTGTGTATGCCTTCAAGTTTCATCAGCTCCACCAAGTGCCTACTAACTGCCATCCACACCCCTACACTGGGGTCAGCAGTAGTTACTCTGGAGTACTTTTCAGCATCAAGTATCTCCACTCATCCAGCTTAGCAGGTGGGGGCTTGGATCTGCTCTCCTACCATTGTTTCCCCATCACCTGCTGTCACAGCCTTTCAACCATTCTCCCCAAACAGGCACTTCAGACAAATACTGCAAGTCTCCAGTCCCATAGGAGAGCATCCAGACTTTTAAAGAAATTAAAGCACTGTGCACACTCCCTGGCCCCATCCTCTGCTCTTCCTGAGTTTCTGTTTTGGAGGCACAAGCTGTGCAAGGGCTGGTGCCTTAGGACCACAGTGCTGACTTGGGCTGTCAGAGCGAGATTCGTACTGTTCCTGTAGTTTCTGAACACAGGCCCCTGGGAAATACTCACCTATAGAGACTTCAAAGCTGACAGGCTTGTTGATGAGAGAGGAGTCCATCATAGTGGCTTCAAAGAAAGCAGCAAAGAGGAGGAATTCCTCCTTCCTCCCTAATGCATTCTGAGCAAGGAGACAGGAATCAGTCTGAAAGCCTTGTATGCCAAAACACTGCCTCAGCAGAAATTCAGAGAGCCCATCAGTAGGATGCTGCTGAGGTCACCACCGCTGGGCTGCCAGACAGGGGACAGGTTTTCTTGGAAATCCTGGGGGGTTGGTGCTGAGCCATGGCTTTGGCCAATGCTTGTGTGAAGCCACTGAGCAGGTTTGTAGGCTAAGGGATGGCTACTGTACCAACACAGATGCATCTTGCCTGCCTTTCCCAGGCCAAGTGGAGACCCAGAGCCAGCTAACAGCTCCCTGGCTCCAGGTGAAAAAAAGTACAAAGGCAGCTGTGTCCTGGGAATAACACCCACATGAGCGTTCTCCCTGTGCCAGGAAGGCAACACATGTGGGAACGTTCCAGCCTTAGTGTGGGAGGCAGTCAATTTTCCCTTTTTTAAAGGTAATTTGTGCATTTAATTTACTTAGTATGTCCCACCCTAATAGAGGCATCAGGCAATCTGGTATATAAAGAAATTGATGGGTCAATACCCTTTTCCCAATTCCAAATTTTAAAGGCTGGAAAAACTGCTGGTATTCGTTCGCCCTGTGGCACCAACAATTGACGTGCTTTTATCAATCACATCACCTTTACATGTATTTAATACTGAGTAAGTAGCTCCCACATCCACTAAAGATTTTATTTTCTCATTCCCCAACTTTACTATAACCAGGGGTTCTGTTGGGGAGACTTCCGATTCTTCCCCCGGTCCTCCTCAGCCTGAGTTTGTGTGTAATGTCATCGGCCTGTCTTGGCAGTTTCTCATAGCCCTGTTGATATAATTGTGGACATTCCCCTTTCCAGTGCCCCTTCTGCTTGCAGAATGCACACTGATCCTTTTCTAGAGGTATCCCAGCCCTTGGTACTCCACTGGGAAACCTTCTCCCTCTCGGGCCCTGACAGTTTTGATTTCTGACCCTACCAGTTCCCTGGGCTATGGCTTCTGCCAGCATTTTATAATCTCTAAACTTCTCTTTCCTCTGTTTTAACTCTTCTACCTGTTCTCCATTGTCATACACTTTCCAGGCACTTTCTAACATTTTATCCAATGAATTAGGGTCTGCGCCTACCAATTTCTGCAATTTCTTTTTATATCTGCATTACTATAACGCGGGCACTGGGGCTGCGGGTGCAGCTTCGGCCCTTGCAGAGGCTCAGAGAGCCCTGGATGGCCCAGCAATGGGCAGGCTGGGTTTGCTCCAGCACTGTTACACCAGCAAGTGATCCCGCTGCCTCCTCCCCATGAGGTCTGTGCATGCTGAAGGCCAGTGTGGGTCAGCCCTGCCAGCATGGCAGGACTGGGCTCCCCAGTTCAAGAGAGACGGGGAACAACTGAAGAGACTCCAGCAGAGGTCAACAAAGATGCTGAGGGGACTGGAGTCTTCCTCTTATGAGGAAAGGCTGAGAGCCCTGGGGCTGTTCAGCCTGGAGAAGAGAAGGCTGAGGGAGGATCTGATTAATGCTGATATCTAAAGGGCAGGTGTCCAGAGGATGGGGCCAGACTCTTTTCAGTGGTGCCCAGCGCCAGGACTAGGGGCAACAGGCACAAACTGGAGCACGGGCAGTTCCACCTGAACATGAGGAAGAACTTTCCCGTGAGGGTGCTAGAGCCCTGGCACAGGCTGCCCAGAGAGGCTGTGGAGTCTCCTTCTCCAGAGAGATTCAAACCCGCCTGGACGCGTTCCTGTGCACCTTGCGCTGGCGGTGGGGGTCACCTGCTTTAGCAGGGGGTGGGACTGGAGGATCTCCAGAGGGCCTTTCTCACCCCTACCATGCTAGTGATTCTGTGACTCACCTCGGGGAGTGGATGAAGCTCTTCCACCTCCACAGTGACCTCCCCAGGCTGCTCAGTCTCCTGAGAGTCCCCAGTCTCCTCTTCTCCCTGCAGCTGGCTCAGTTCTTTGGTTTTCTCCTTGGATTTCTTACTTTTCTTCTTCAGCTTCAGTTTGCTTAGGGCACCTTTTGTCTTGTCCCCAAGCTTCCTCTCTGCCACGCTCAGGCTGCTGAAGATATCCACCGTGATGGCCATGAGGATGCGCCCGCGGTAGAAGATCCCCTCACCCGTACCTTCGTTGAGGTCTCTGTGGATGTCCCGCAGAACCGAGTTCTCAGGGGAGCCATACAGGTTCACCCAGGCTGGGCCAAATGTGAGGTTAAATCCTGCAGCGACAGGGACAGGGTCTAATTACACTACAGGGTGCTGCTGCAGAGACCTTCCCCCAGGAAGACAGCCCAGGATACAGAGAAGTGAAGGTGCTTCAGCCACTCCTGCTTCCCACCTCCAGGAGACCACCATGGCCTAGCAGAGGATGCACGGCATTGGGCTGCCCAAGATGCCCTGTCCCAGGGGCAGCTGTGCCAGGCCTCACCATTCCTGGCAGGGTCCGAGATCTGCTGCAGATCAATGTAGTGTGTAGCAATGGCCACGTCACCAACATTAGCATCATCCAGCACCTGGACTTTTATCTTCCTGGCCAGAGGTGGGAACATCTCAATGAAGCTGATCTGCTCATTCCACTCAGGCTCAGTGGTGTTGGTCTCCACTGACGTTTCCCCCTGGGAAGGAGAAAGTGCAAAAGCCATGCAGTCCCAGCCAGCAGCCAGAGCAAGAGATGCCTCAGAACCTCTCTGGGAATGACATATTCTCCTGTCCTGCCCGCACACAGTCCTGAGCAGGCTCTGGAGGCGGAAGTGTCCCTGCTCCTGCCCCCGTCCCAGCAATTGCTCTCTGTGCTTCATCAAGAGGGGCTGTNGAATGACATGTTCTCCTGTCCTGCCCGCACACAGTCCTGAGCAGGCTCTGGAGGCGGAAGTGTCCCTGCTCCTGCCCCCTTCCCAGCAATTGCTCTCTGTGCTTCATCAAGAGGGGCTGTCCCAAGGCCCTGGCCACGCCCTTCACAGCCAAGAGAAACATTGGAAGCAAAACCACCAGACCCAGAGGTGTCGCAGGGTCCCCTGGGAACACCCCCGGGCCCACCAGGCTGCCAAGGGACTGATTTTTATCTCAATGAATATCACAGGACCAGAAACCCTGGCCTTGGGTGCAAGAAAAGGGCCATTAGCTCAGTAAACTCTCCCAAGGGGTCAGGTTGAGTCCAGCTTGCCACAGAGGACTTCTCCAGGATTTATTTGACCCTCTCCCTACATTTAGGGATATGAAATCTCTGCCTGCGCAGCCAGTAGCTCAGCCAGTGGCTGTGCTCAGGGTTGGGGCTGTCCCCTGTGCAGCTCTCTGCAGAGACGGAAGTCCCATAAAAGCCTGCTCACCCAGACACCATGCATCCACGGCCACATGGCTCAGGCCACTGCAAAAGACAGCAAGACTTGGGCTCTCCCAGTCTCTCTCCAGTGGGATTGCTGTGTCCCATGGAGGATCCTGGTAGCATCAGCCCAGCGCATACTGCTGCACAGCCAAGGGAGGATCAGCTTGGCCACATGCAGACCCCCCAGCAGACTCACCTGCTGCCCACAGAATGAGACCTGCACGTATGGGTCAATAAAGGCTTTTTTCTCCCCTATGATCTTGGAGAAACCACCCATGATGCCCGCGCTCATGCTGGGTAGGCCCTCGGCACGATACAGCTTGATGCAGACCCTAGCCCAGGGTCTCTCTGCAGGGACTCTCTTAGGCAACAGCAGGTTTCTGAAAAACAAATTCATGTTCTGGCTCTCTCCTGGAGTCCAGGAAACAGTGTTGGGAAGTGCCCTGACTGGCAGGAGGTTTGGATCCTACCCCACCACAGGTCTCTTCCCCTGGGTCTTTCCCCGTCAGAAGAGGGAAAAATGGGGCAAGAAACGTAGTGTGAAGAGAGACACAACTATTTTCCCCAGGGCCATGCAAGACCGCACTGTATCTATCTACCTTTCAATGTCCTCATCCCGGCTGCTGGAGGAGGTGGGAAGGGAGCCCACAATGTCCCCACGAGCAGTGACAGAGATGTTGCACTTCACAAAGCCTTTCACGCCTGCCCGGGTGTCCGTGGGGTCGCTGATAACAGCCCACTTCTGGAAAAACCTGTGATCTGAGAGGGAAGGGAAGGAGTTCCCTGTGGAGAGCCCAGGTTACCATATCACATCGCAACTACGTCTGCTTCTGCAGGCACAGGAGGTGTCACCAGCCCTCAGACAGCCGGTAGGAGAAGCAAATGTTGGTCCTCATGTGAACTAAGCGCTTTAAAGACAGGGCCCTCACCAGGCCCAGCAGAGCACAAAAGAAACATCAGTTTGAGACAAAGCCAGAGTCAGGGAGCAGGTACACAGTGCAGTTGGTCATACCTGGCTGACTGTACACTGTCAACACATCCATCTTGAATGTTCCTATGCACGTTCCCAGGAATGGTATCTTCTTTGAGTGAAACACCTGCAGACAGCACAAATCCCACTGAGCACCAAGAGATGGGGGCAGTCAGGTGACACATGCAGAGATCTCTGAGGAGGACATGACTGCTAAGAGATGCCTATTCCAATGCACAGTTCAGGTTGCAAGGTCCTCATGCACATTTACTCATCTGAATTAGCCCTGGGACAAACCCATTGCTGCCCAACCATTCCCACAAAGCCCACCAGTCTATAGTCAGACGTGGGCCAAGGCAAATTCATGTGCAATCCAATTCAGCTGCTTCTGTCAGCCCCAGGTAAGCAAAGGCCCTATGACAGACCAAGGGCAGACCTGCTTTCCTGCAGGGAGTCCTATGTCCATACCCTGCTGGGTCAGGGCACAGCCATGTCCCCACCAGGCTAGTATCTCTCCCAAAACCCTAGCCTTGTTTAGTGCTTGCTGAACCCACAGCAGCAGAAGCGGCATGCAGCCTTTCACGGGGAAAGTGCTGGAGATCGTGTGGTAAAGGAGGTGCTGGCTGGGTTTAGCTATCTTCAGAAAAGCCCCATGTCTTGGAGAAGCCCCTGTGCTTTGGGCGAGGGCATTTTTGAAGACTGCTTTCTGCCTGCCTGGGCTTTTCTGCAAGAACAAATCACTGCTGAGGTCCCCTCACACCAGTCATTTGCCTCCACAACCTTTAGGATGAGGCTCCAGGGTAAGGGACACCAGGGAATTGCCCCCAAAACAGCAGGGCAGCAACGCAGCAGGCAAAAAACTGCCCCAGAGGCCCCACTTCAGTCACTGGATGCAGAAGAAACCTGACACAGAGGAGGTGGGAAGGCAGCACTGCCCAGCATTGACTCAGAGCGGGGCTGGGTCTCTGCCTGGTACTGATACCTTTGCTTTGCCCATATGCAGAAGTGTCGGGCTATACCAGTTACCAACGAAGGAGGGTAAGAGGAGGACATACTTACCGAGATCTCTATGAGTCTATGGAATAAAATGTCCTTTGTCTCATGGAATTCGAACAAAAAATACTGAAAGAGAAGAACAAGACAGCTGAGCTCCAGGCTCCCAATGTGGCCTGCCAAGCGCCTGTGCCTGAGAGCGGCTGCATCCCGAGCATCCCCTGCAAGGATGGCCCAGCCACCTGGGACACCAGTAGGGCAAGGACAGAGCCTCTGTCCATATCACATACTTCATTGTAGAAGGGGCAGTTTGTTGACTTCTGCGTCGCCGTGTGCCTCTTCTCCTCTCCAACCTTGACTACCACAAAGGGGTTAATGTTCACCCCCACAAGCTTCTGCGCTTCAATAATATTAATGGCAACCTGAGAAAATGTGGGAGAAAACTCTTGGATCAGCACTCTCGTTTCCAGCTCCATCTTAAGCTTGTTTCAGCAATACTAGTACGCAAATGTGCAGCGCCCTCTTGCCGCAGGGGTGGACGCTCGGGGCAGCCAAGAGCATGGCTGCTGAAATCTGCTTATAACCAGGACATATCAGAATGGTATTTGAGATATTTGTTTCTTTCAGACAAGCAAGGAAATGAAGTGTTAAATCCCCAGCACCTTCGACAAGAGCAGACTCCCCAGCAGCACTGTCCCCATTCAGTTCCTGATGCCAAGGGGATGCAAACCCACTGCTCCCACATTGTGGGGTCCACAGAGCATCTCGGAGAAGATGCTCTTTGTGTCTTCTGTCAATACTTCTCTTTGAATGCTGTTGAGACCGACACCATTGGCTGTCTCATTGGCTGCGACTGGTTAGGGGTTTAAGAAGTGGGAGAAATGTTCTCACGTTTGCTCTCAGTACAAGCAACTACGCAGTTGCTAAGGTGAAGAATAATAGCTTCAAGAAAAGGATGGTAGGAAATTCTACTCCCCACAAAAGCTTCCTGCTTGGTGGACAGGACCCAGCCCTGAAAAGCAGGAGACCCAAATGTGAGTCCACATTTACAGAAAGAATTTAAATCCACAGCCAGGTTGGGAGACGTGCCCTGAAATCTGCAGAGCCAAAGATAGGTCTGAACTCTATTTCCAGACTTCACAGTGGTTTCAAATAAACCTGATGTCACAGCATCAGCCAGAGCCACAGCTTCACACCAGCCTCCCGGCAACTCCAAGAACACCCCTGCAGCAGCCCTCCACCCCCAGCCACGTCCCACAGATGTCCCTGGGGGCCCAGGCAAGGCCCTGGGGAAGCTGGCAGGCACCAGCCCTGGCTGGGTGCTCTCTGAAGCTCTGCTCAGGCGGTGTTTTGCAGTGACGCATGCTGTTACAGCTGTCAGGCTGATTCGCCTCTCCTGTACATCCATAGCTAACTACATGGCTCAAAAAGAAATTCTACTCTGGGCTGGCTGATGTTGGAGCCAGCACTCATGAATGAGTTCGTTTAGGGAATCTCACACCTTGCCCACGGATGCGGCACAAAGCAAGAAGGCATCTTCATGCGCACCCAATGCTGCAGTACCTGGAAGCTCTGCGGTGTTGGTGTGGCAAAGAGGTCCCGTGCGGAGCAAAGTCTGGAGCGGCTGCACACAAAAACAACCAAGGTGAGTAGGTGTCTTTATCCGCGTGGACCTGAGTAAGCCCCCACCAAGGGAAGCGACGGAAACCCTGGCAAGTAATGGCTCCTTGCCCTGGGAACGAGTAAATCCCCAACGGTGCCATTGGGGCCATTGGAGATTGAAGGTTTCTGACATTTTGCAGAAGCAGAATGCCAAGAAATGCAGGATTCCCCCAGAAACCACCCTATGAGCTGGCACTTTCCACCTTAGGGCCCAAGCAGTGGCAACAGAGAAGAGCATGTCACGATACCTCTTCACAGGGGTGAAGACAATGCCCGAGACCTCCATCTCGGACACATCATAGATATCTTCTTCCTCCTCTTCCTCATCAGTCTCCAGGCCTTTTGCCAGCTTCCTGCCCAGTGCCGCGGCCCTCCTGTCCAGTTCACTTGCTCTCCGCCCCTCGGTTGCCCTGCAGACCCCACCACCACATCACGCACTACATCGGCAGCCCTAATGCGGGTTGTGCGCTCCCCTCTACCCAGGAGGGTGAGCTGATATATTCAAGGTAGGGCTACTTACTCCAGCTCCTCAAATCCAGGATTGTGGATGATTAACTCCGAACTGTAAGAAAAACAGATGCTTTGTTGAAAAGACAAGTGTGTTGCTGCTGTTCACTGATACATTTAACAGTGCCACAGGCATGCTCCTGCTTGGCTCTTGGCAGGCACACGAGCGTCCTCCTAAGCAGTGTCCACTGTCCACCCTGCGTGCCTGCTGCTTTGCCTCTGGCACTCCAGAAGTGACACTCCCCAGACCTTGCTGCTGTGTGTCATCCTGTCTGCCCAGACACCCGCATCTCCCCTGGCTTTAGGCACTACTTGTGTGCAGGGTGCCTCAGGTTGCTACGGTCCAGAGTCACATTCTCTACAACTTTGCAACCACAGTGTCTTGCTCCTGTCAGCCAGGAAGGCTGCAGAAATGCTCTCGAGTCCGAAAGGACTCCCAGGGTGCAGTGGGTTGTTGCAGTCAGGGGCTCTTTGTGAAGACAAGGTGTTTCTTTCAAAGAGCCTTGCTCACTTATTTCTGCTGTAGAGCCGAGACATATCAGCCTGGCCAGAGGTGGAGAGTAAATGAGGCTGGATTGCATCCCAAAGGCCTCTACTGGCAAAGGCAGCTGTACAAGCTGCTGGGAAATTTGCTCCTCCCAGGATTTCAGTACCTGTCTTTCATCTGATAGACAAAATCCTCTTCAACCCAGGTCCCAGCTGAGCCATCTGGAGGCTGGTAGCGCAAATCCAGCTCAATGTAGATCTACAAAAAGAAAATGAAACTCCCGGCCCAGTCCACAGCCCTGGCATTGAGCCCTGGTTGTCCAGCACTGACTGAACCGCATCTGCACACCCAGCTGGCAGGAAACAGTTCATTTTTGGGTTGTGTTCATTTTCCACCCGCACAAAGGGACGATGCGAGCCAGGGCAGGAGGAGAGCTGGACCCACAGCGCAGAGCAGAGGGGCAGGCAGGCATCAGAGCCACTGGTGCTGCCCCAGACAATCGCTAAGCCATCTGGTTGGCACTGGTGGTTAACCCAAAAGCTCACCAAGGGTCCCAAGGCACCCTGCCAGCTCCCCTCACTTCACACCCTGCAGCAGCCCATGCCCACACACCGCAGGGTGCAGGAGGCAGATGAAATACTACCTCACATCTCCATCGCCCAGACTCGGGGAGGTTTTACTAGGCCTCATTCTGCTCACCCCGGCCCTTGGCAGGTCTCCAGGGCCCCCAGCCCACCCCACACACTACTTGATGGGCGTGAATTGGCTGCACCTCTGTACAGAGGGCACAAACGTTGCAGTGCTCCCAGGCTCAAAGCAGCACCTTAGAGTCCCCCCTCAGCCCCAAATCCACCTAGGAAGCACCACAGAAGGGTTCCCACAAAGCCTTCCTAATTGCTGATGGCCAGGTCGCCCATGGAGGACTTACATCAGTGACTCTGTGGTTCCTGTCAATGAGGGCTTCTCGGAGGATCAGCCTCCCAGACGTCATCAGGTGCTGAAGGCTGAGGACAAGGGTACCAAGAAGCCTGGAACAAAACCAGAGGCTGCAGCAATACTGTACGTAGCATCAGGGATGGGTTCCATCTGTCTAGAAAGGGCAAGGGGATCTTTGGCAACAGGCTGGCCAACCTGGTGAGGCGGGCTTTAAACTGAATGACTCGGGGGGTGGGGTCCAAAATGGCAATACTCATGCCATTGCAATTGACTGGGGAATAAGCAAGGACAATCAGGGCAGCAACATAGGTTTCTTACCTGCCTCCCAAAATGAGAAGCAGGTGGTCAACCACCTCAAGGATGAGTATGACGACAGTGGATCCTTGTGCGCCCCTCCAGGGAAGCCTGCGTGCTCGACTACCTCCCTGAAGTGCCTGTACACCAATGCACGCAGTATGGGGAATAAACAGGAGGAGCTGGAGATCTGTGCGTGGTCAC
>VZSC01002026.1:58012-75158 GCA_013398225.1 Steatornis caripensis
TAGATGATCTCTAGAGGTCCCTTCCAACCCCTACCATTCTATGATTCTATGATCAGTGCCTACATCCTGGGGGAAGAAAGTACTGGGATCTCTGCTCTCCTGCTCACAGCCCCTCTGAGCTGCGATGAAGGCAGCAAACTGCTGCAGCACCTTCCATAGGGAGCCTGGCAGCCGAAATACCCAAGACCCACTGACCCTGCAACAGGTCGTGCCTCCACCCTAGTCACGCCTAGGTAGCTGCTTGCAACCGAGCTGCCATCAATGGTTAAAGGCTTGTGCAGATCCAGTCCCACTGAGTGTGAGGGAGCTCTGCCCTTTGGCAGAGCTGGACTTCACAGGAGCCAGCCTGGGTTTGGGCACCCAGGCTGAGCTGGAGTGACCCTTCCCAGACAAAACTGGGAAGAAGAGGTTTCACACAAGAAATACAGAAATAGGACATAAAGCCATGTCTGCAGGGATGTCTGCAGCAACTTGGACCAAAATTCCAATGGGGCTTCTCCCTGGAGAAGGGTCATCTGGCTCCCTGCAAGTGGCAGTAATACACGTAGGGTCACATTCAGTCGCTCCTAACCCCACCTTGTGTTACTGCTGTCTGGAGCCTGCTTGTACATTACCCTCCATCTCCGCGCAGCAACTCTGCTGGCAGCCGAGCTAAGCCCTGCATGAAGCAGAGCTTCATTGCTGCCTGCTGGAAACCACCACTTTCACTGGTGTGGAATGTTTCACTGCCCATCCGGGATTGAGACACAAGGAATCATTCCCCAGTCACCTCCATTTCAGCTGCAAGCTGCTGATCTCTCATACCCTCTCTCACCTCTCTCTTCTCCAAGATGCGGAGCCTGTCTAGTCTCCCACCCCCAAGGAAGGAGTCTCTCCTCTCATCCCCCTCTTTTCCAGCTTTTCCAGCTCAGTGCTCCTGCCACAGAAAGGTTGTGCATGCAGAAGTTCAGAGACCACAGATCAATACAGTGGCATAACAAATTTTTCCCTCCTATCCTTCTGCACTCTCTTTCTAGTTATGTTTTATCACCCCTGTGTGCTGACCAACTGCTGTTAAACTGTAATGTCATGTCTGTCACCTGCCATTACTCTGCTCCGCAGCAGCAGAGGTGTGTGGATAGAGGTGTGTGGACTGCTAGTGCCAGTCCAGCCATTTCCCATTGGACTTCTTTGCTCGGCACCATCAGATCCCAGTGATTTGTTACTGTTTGTTTTATCTGTTTGTCCTATAGCTGTTTCTATTGACATTTCAGTCAGAGACAATTCCTCTGATTCAGCTCCCATAAGGAAAGCATCCAGTAAACAGTGACACAAAGTTCAGCCACATTTTCTGCTCTGGCTTTATCTTTAAGTGTCTCGCATGTGCTGAATTAATCTGTTTCCTCCACACCCTCTCTGGCAGGCTTGCGACAGCTTTGAAAAGGTCTGTATTATTAGCTGCCTCTAGAAAGTTGTTCCTGTTGATTTTCCTTCCGTTCTCACATTTTGCTTATCAGGGCTGGCACCCTTCCCTGCATCCTCATGTTTCACATGTCATGGAAGGAAGTGCCTCTGCTTCCTTGCTTGCTTCACCACCACCATCTGTCACGTCTACTCTTGGGTTTCCCTGAAGGGTTTTACAACTGCTGGAATAGCTGCTGAGTTCACAGTGTTGTGTCTGTGCCACCTAGGAGCACTTATAATTCTGGCTGATCTTTTATATTTAATTGCTGTCTTTTTTTTAAGGTTAAACCATACTCCCACAGTCTCAGGGCTTTTCCCCACTGGTAGGCACATTGAATTTGGCTGCAGCATGGTCATGGTCACCACATGGATCTACAGGGTGAGAGCAGGTCCCCACTCTGCTGCAAGTCCTGCCCTTGTAGCTCTATTTTTTAAGGCCCTGTTTTAGCTCTGTCCCACCTGGGGGTCTGATCTGGATCATTAGGTAGTCTTTGTTACTGCTAGCACACCTAAATTATTTCCCTTATTTAACTTAATATATACAGCATGGCTACCCCACCAGAACAACCAGCTCCATCCCTCTTCTATAACTTGTATCCTGCTCATCTTCCTTCCACCAAATTTCCAATAAACATTTTCTACTCCCAGTAGAAAATTTAAAGCCTAGTATGCCTTTCCCTACCTGTGCTGGTCACCTCAACAACCAAAAGACGTACCTGTTACTGAAAACCTTGCTGCAGTTGTAAACCTTAATGGACAGCATCTCTCCCATGACAAGCTTCCCATAGTGAGGCCAGCGAAAGAGCTACAAACAAAGAGAGCAGGAAGAGATGACAATTCATTTAAGCCACACTTTCCCATGTTTGGTGGCCGGTTGGTCTCCTCTGCAAGGTGACCGAACCAATGAGCATAACAAAAAGCTGCTGCAGTGGGAAGTTACTTCCTTGCTGTCTGGGGCAGACCCTGCAGCTGAGAAAGGAGGAAGGTGGGCAGGGGAGTGAGAGCCCCTCCAGCAGCACAGAGCTGCAGGTTGGCTGCTGAAGAACCCAGAGCATCATCACTCTGAAAGAGAAGGATGCTTGTGCCTGCTGAGGTCCCTGAGCTGGCAGGTTGTGGGGTGACACAGTGTATGGTAGGCAGAGGTACCTCAGAAGAAGAGATCACCCAGGGCAGGGAGCCATCAGGCTCAGGCACAGTGCAAAGCTGCACCCTGAGGCTGCGATTCACCTAACACCCAAACCTGCGCGCTGCCTGGCCACCCCTCCTGACCCCGATCCTTCTTGCCTTTCCCCAGGCGGCACAGAGCCACCTGGACGGGACGGGAGACGACAGATGGAAACCATCCGCCAGCCTGGTACGGCCGGGATTTTACAGGCTTCAGGGACATGACAGTGCAGATGATGGGGGCTGGAGGAACGTTTCCCGGCCCACCCCTACCCTGCCCACCCCGGTACCCGCTGCTGCCCAACGAGGCATCAGCCCAGACTCTGCCACATCCCGTCGGGGTGCTCCGCACGCCCCACCGCTTTGCCCTCACCTCCCCAAAGACGGCCTCCGGGCCGCCACGGATCTTCCTCGTCTTCTGGGTGAAGCCTTGGGAAGGAGAAGGGAGGCGTGAGGTGCCGGCGGGGCAGCACGGCCCGGCCCGGCCGGCCGCCAGGCAGACCCCATCCCTCCCTCCGTCCCGCCCGGCGCCCACCTCGGAAGCTGAGCTGCACCTGCCGGTCGCCGCGGCCCGGCAGCCGGGTGAGGCGCCGGACGCCGACGCTGAGCGCCATGGAGCCGGTGGCGGGCAGCGCTGCCCCACTCAGCCCCGCTCCGCCTGGCGTGACTCAGCCCCGACTCGCCCGGCCGGTTCGGCCGCCCGCTTCCCGCCCCGGCGCCCCACGGGCCTGGCAGCCCCCGCGGAAGGACTCAGCGGAGCGGGTGGGCAGCCCCGGCTGCTCTGCCTTCCTCAGCCCGGGGTCCCGGGCTGGGCTCTGAGCGGGGGATGGCCCCTGCGGAGCGACCAGCCTGACGCCCCGGGACCGCGTCCAGCCGGGCGGAGGGGAGCTCTCGGCCGCGGGGACCGCAGGGGTCTGTCCCTGTGCCCCGCACGGGCCAGGCCCGCGTGGCACCGTCCCCTCGCGCCCTGGGGCGGCGCCGACGCCCAGGCCGAGGGGCACAGGGGGCACAGCGGTGGCCGCTCTCCCTTCTCAGGGCCGGGAAAGGAAGGAGAAAGGAAAATCCCGCAACGGAGGCCTTGGCACAGCCACGTTTCAGGGCAGGCCTGATGCCCTGGGGGAGATGGCGGCTTCCAAAGCTGGGCCCAGAGGACGCCATCTGAGCGCTGCCGGGAGTATGGCCGGCCAGCCAGCTCTGCTCTCTCCCAGCCCTGCAGCTTCTCCAGTGCAAAATCACAGCTTCTGTGGTTAAAACCCTCCAAAGCAAACAGAGGGCGGGTGCAGAAGGGAAGCCAGCCGGGCCAGCTCGTGGCCCTCTGATTAGAAGGGCTGGGCTCCCTAAACACAAGGAAACTGCAGACTGGCATGTGCTCAGCAGCTCCCACTCACCTCCCTGCTGCCCCACACAGGAGCTAACACAAGGGACCAGAGGAGCTAAGCTGGTGGAGGTGGGACGCCAGAGAACGTTCTGGGGACAGAGGCTGCAGCCTGGGTGCCAGCTCTCCACAGGACAGAGACTAGCATTGAAATCCATGGGTGCTGGGGTGGGACCTCTTACTGCTCCGCAGGGGCTGGTCCCAGCCCCTCACAGCAGGGAGGGTGCAGGAGGGAGACCTGGGGCACATCATGCCAGGAGCCAGCTGTGCTCACAGCTGCATTCACTGGCTTGGCCTGATCCAGCTCATCCCACCTGCATGAGAACTGGTAAGTGAGACAGGCTGGAGCCCTTCTAGAGCACACATTTAGGACAGAATAAAGTGATCTTACAATCATGAGCTCAGCAGGATTTGGAAAGCATTTCTTCCTCCTGCAGATCCGTCTCCTCCACTGAGCACCCAGCACCACGCACCCGCATTCATGCACGCTGTACAGGGTTGCTTGCAGCAAGGCCAGGGTGACTAATGCAGCTCTGCAAACACCAAGGAGTGAATCATGCCTGTGCAATGCCAGGCTGCTTCCAAGCAAAGCCCTATGGTTAACTCCCTTTATCTTCCTCCTACACAAGAGCTTTCTGGAGCACCAGGAAAGCAGCACCCAGTGGCAGCGGAAACAAGCCACAGTGGGGAGGATGCCACTTCACAGTGCAGTAGCAAAACACAGCAGGCCAACAGTGTTCGGCACCACTTTTGTAAACCCAAATGTGGGAGCCAATCAGTTTAGGGCAGCACAGAAAGCTCAGTGCACTGACCCCACACGCAGTCATGGCTGGAGGCCCAGGGCAAGGGGTGCAATTTAGGCTGTTTAAAGAGATACTCAGATCACCAAAGCGTGCCGCTGATGGGTGGATCCACTATTTGCTCAAAGCTGACCAAAAGCCATTATCTCCCAGTGGAGCTTGTGTGGCTTCCTCAAACATTTGGAGCAGTCCCATCACTTGCACTCACCTGAAGATGGTGCCTCAGTTTTGGTGAAACCATGCCTGAGGGAACCAAACATTTTAGACCCCAAATAGGGCACTTAGCCCAACAAGCTCTCTGGGCAAAGAAGGGGGATGGAGATAACTCCCATAGAGGCAGGAGCTCTGTCAGGTAGCATGGCATGAAATTAAATGTCACCAGTATTTATTGCCAGGTGTCCTAGAAGCAAGAGGAACCCTCCCTGATGAGCTCCCACATGCAATAGCTTTTGATTTCTACAAAGCCCTGAGGCTGAAATACCACTGAGGACAACAAACACAAGTGTGCTTGCTCAATCTTGGCCAAGGCAAAGAGACTTCTTGAGTGTTCCCCATGCTTACAGTGGAGATAAAGCGAGAGTGTGATCTGGGATGACGGAGACTATGCACCGGCACTGGGTGAGAACAGTCTGTTCTCCTGGTGAAGAAAACCTGAGCTCAGATTTGAGTTCTCATCTACCTAGAGCGACAACCATGCCATAAACCTGCATTCCAGCTACACCCAGGGCAGCACAAGGCAGGAGACATAGCTCCCAGCCTCTCCCTAAAGCACCCAGCAGCTGCCTTCACTGCCTCTAAAACCAGGAGCCCTGGAGACTCAAGAATGAGATAAAACAGGCAGAACTGCTGTCCCGGTTCAGCAGCTTCCAAGCTTGACCTTCCCATGGCTTTTCACCCAAGCCCACACCTGTGCAGTGCTTGAGAACAACTGACAACCATGAGACTCGCGTCTCTCTGCTCCTTCAAATTTCAGCCACTTACCTGTGGTTAAGCACAGCATGTCCTCCAAATTCTCCTCTGCTCCCGCAGGCAGAAGAACTCCCTCAGACCTGCATCTATGACGTCTTGGCCTCTTCCTCCCCAGAACAGGGAAGGTCTCTCCGACAAGTCTAACATGTGGACACACCTCAGCTAGCTGCAGAAGAGACACTGGCTCCACTCCTCATAGCCAGTGCAGAGACAGAGGATTCACTCTCTTCCTTTTCAGTGGGAACTGGCAGTTTTAAAAAGGAGAGGTGAAATCGATTTCCCATTACATATTCCGCAGTCTCAGAGCTCAAAGCTGGAGCAAAGGAAAGTCCCAACGCGCTTCTGACATCCTGCCAAAGAAACAATTCACTGAAGCCAAGCACTACAGCCTGCCACCAGTATTTCTTGGCCCAAACAAGGGATTGATAAAAAAATAAAAGATACACACACAAAACAGCCTTAAGTTTGCTTGTACGCATAAGACAGGGAAGGAGAGCTCTGCTTACAGGTTGTAAGCAGCTGAAGACATGAGTACAGGATGCTTTCAACCACAGGGCAGTTTCTCAGAGAGGACTTGGCAGTTTTCCTCCCTCTCTTCCACGCTTCTAACACATTTTAGTTTAGGCAGCCACTCAAGAAGAGAGGTTCCTTGGTTTCCTTCAAGAATTTAAGTGCAAGAAAATTGCGTGCTGCAGGCTAGATATGGGAGTATTTCAGGACAGACAGTCCAGCTTTCTCTAGAGGAAGCTGTCTGCTGCGTGTGGAACCTGGGAGAACACACTGTGGTCAAAACTAGGTTTGAATACAAAACCAGCACAAATTCATCTTCGCTTAGCAGTGGTCCTAGACCCATGGCCCTTCAAACACAAGCTATGTACTAGTTTGGTGGCAGATACCATCCAGACCAACTAGCCTAGTTGAGGATGTGGATTCAAACCTAGGTTCTGCTTTCACACGGGTTTGTAACCTACCAGTTTCACAGCCTGAATCACCAGGGCATTCTTCCAATGTATTCTCACCATTTCCTGGTTTGCCTGGTAGAACAGACAAGTTCTTTCATAATTTCACAGTAAAGAAACAGCTCATGTTACTGCAGAACAGGGCTGCAGGATATACATTCAGCAGTCTTGGTGATTAACAGGTAACAAAACTAATGATGATGGACAACTTGCTCTGCTTTTGCAGCTGATCACACTCAACCTAGGCTAACTCAGATGCTGAATCACCCCCAGGCTAGTACTATAGCAAAAGCCTTTCATAAACCAAAACATCCACACTGCTGAAAAGCAAAAGGAAATAAGAGTCCAGACACATTATATAAGTCAAAGCAGATTATTTATTTATGAAACTGAAAGTGATGACCACTTGTAGCGCAATGACAAGCCCAAGTTTATCTCTATTTTGAAATGAACTATCAACTTTCGTCTCCCAAAACAATTGTGCTCTGCTGTCATGTGCCTGTTCCAGAATCCCCAGACCACAAAATACACACTTCACACTTCCGAGGACAAGGAAGCGCCCCTTCAGAGTTACACAGATCGTTATCTTAATTTCCTAACTTCTGTGACACAAAGAAATCACTCAAGGCATTTTTATTTCAATGTTTCCAGTTGCTGGATTTTGAAAGTCACATGACTCATTAATCTTACCACCTCCATTAATTATTAATCCTCATTAATCCCCCCCCAAATAAGCAAAGTGCAGTGTTCTTAAATTTCAACAACAGCTCCAAGCAAGAGGCCATCACATAAGCAATTTTTGCTAATAGAAAAATGTGATTAAAAAAAAGTATGGTCACTCAAATTTAAAAATAAACCTCTACATATAAAAATATAATGGCACTTCATGAAGGCACAACAGGAACTACCTCAGGCATCCAACCAACAGACTTCAGTACCAACCAGTACAGAAGGGTCCCCACTCCCAAGGCAGCTTGATAGAAGAAAAAAAAAACCTATCAAGGAACACATGGTAAGTATTATTACAGTAAACACGATTGCAATACTCCTCCTACCAAACTCAGCACTGAAGCAGTGCTGGGTGAGCAGCGCAGTGCATATGCCCACGCTCCTAATAAGCAGCGCGTGGGCTGTGTCAAGCAATGATGCGTGGTAAGATGTGTCCCTGTTGCAAGGTGGAAAACCAACAAAGTCTATTTTGTGTGACAAAAACTGCCAGCAGTTGAATTCTTTCCATATTTGCGTTTCTTCCAATAAGGAACAGGAAAGATCAAAGATATAGAGCACAAGCAGGTAAGAGAATTAGTGTGAACAGTACAATCTCAAGGCACTGAGCACCCACAGCGTGCAACGGAGAGCATGGGTGCAGACAGCTCTCTTGACCCCAGTGATACGGGTGGCCAGAGTCAGGCTGCAATCTACATCATCTTTATTTCTGGTGGTTTCACAGGTGGCCATCCCTGCCATTTATAGTACGATACCACCTGCTTGGGCACTTCAGCCAGAACCATCTGGGAAAGAGCTTCCCGGGGAGCCTGCAAGGAGAACAGGGAGAATAAATCAGAAATACTGCACAGAAAGGATTTACCAGCCCAGTGACAAACCCTCTTACAGAATTCCGAGTGTATCCCCCCGCCACCTGCCACATCTCACTCCCTGTTTTAAAGAGTTCTTTGCTGCGGTTTTAGGAGCACTTCCAGTCAGTCTCAGTGACCACTGCTGATTAAAATCACTTGTTCCCACCCCTGCATTGCTCCCACAGTCTTCACATGGCCCCAGTCTGGGTGGGAAACTGCCCCAACCACTAGCAATTTCTCTTATTTTGGGTTTTCATTTGACTCCACTCTGCAACCCAATTCACTGTGCAACGTGCGCTGTGCTAGTGCCAACAGCAGTAGCAGGGAGGAGTTGAGGGATGACAGGACTGCTTTCAACAGTAGGGAAGACTTATCTCAGCTTAAATCGCTCACAGGACTCAACATAGGAGACGGACAATATGATCTCAGTTCCTTGCCTAAACATTTGCATCCCAGGACAGAAAACATCTCCTTGATGCCTTTAACTCTGCAATAGCTGTGAGATAGCATACTAAATCAACGATACAAGAGAGCTCTTTAAGAATAAAGCTGCAAAAGAGCTGTGACAAGGCACACCATTTTGAACACAGGAGCAAACATCTCAACTCTCACTGGGAACAAGCACCTTGGACAGCACTTTGAGCACTCAGCCTGCTGCCTTGTCTAGACCCATGCTCGTTTTTTAGATAGAGTAACTGCATATATACCAGCACCAGGACTCTTCTGAAGTTAAAGACAACTTACATTTCTGAACTGTCGGAAAGGCACAAACTGGACAATGTCTCGTGCAGCTGGCTCTCCTGTCAGGGACTTCAGGACACCGTCGTCTCCATCAAGGAACTCCATTGCTTTGAAATCAGCTTCACCAACTCCAACAATAATGATGGACATTGGCAGCTTGGAGGCATTAACAATTGCTTGCCTAGTTTGGTCCAGATCAGTGATCTCTCCATCTGTGATGATCAGCAAGATAAAATATTGCTGAAAAACATTAGAAAGCACCCAGTTAGGGAGTTCAACACCAAAGCTCATGTAACTGAAGGCAAATGGAGCAATTTCCTACTCTGAGAAATAAATCAGATGGTGCTGTGGATAAGACAAAATGAGAACATTAAAGAAACTTATGTTTATTCCCATTTTTCCGTATGTATAACATCTTTCATCGTGCACTTCAGATTTCCTCTATACTAGAAAAAAGATAGAGGCTTAAATTCAACTGATAAAGAACAATTACATCAACTGGCAGATGTACTAGAGATGAGCAAAGTACTAATAAATCAACAAAGCCGCATACAAAATTCACTGATGGGATGCTGCTTTACTGACTGACATCTCAAAAAGGCTAAAGTTTAATATTTAATATCCCTGGAGTTTAACTCAAAAAGCCGCCTTTTTCAGTTACCAATAATTAACGTATTAGAAATCTCAAAATACAACAGTGACAAATGTCATGACACATAGACGCTCTAGAGATAATAAGGGGGGAAGAATACAGGAGCTTTTCTATAAAGAAAAAAATACCTCAAACCAACACATTAGCACGGGGAAGTGTTTAAAATTCCCTTCCTTTTCCACAGACTAAGGCTTAGCACCCAGTTCTGAAATGAGCAACCACTGTTTTACAGCAGCTATCTATAGTCTTAAAATGAAAATTAAAAAAATGAGACACACACAATGAAAATAAAACTGAATTTCCAATTTCAAAATCTGGTTAACACGAGTGTTACTATGATTGTACCCCAGTACTGACAGATTCTTTATTTAAGTAGTTAGCTTTTAATCTATAAGAAAAATCAAGAGATATTTAACACAAAGAGAAGTAACATGATTCCCCAAGTGTCGAGAAGGCTAAAAAATACCCTCAAACATAATAAATTTATCTCCCTAGACCAAGCATCTCACAGTGTAGGAAATGTATTTGACATGCACACAAACATTAAGTAGAACCAAAATACTGATGCAGCTAGACTATAAAGCAACTATCGGAATGTACATCAAAATTCCTTCTGATTGATCTGTCAAAATGAAATCAGTTAAATCTATCAGGAAATAGGAGTCCTCCATCCTTAAGCAAAAGGAACAAGTTTAAAGAAATGGACTTGAATTTTAACAGCAGCCATGGCCATGCAAGCACACAAATGAGACATGCAACACAACTGCAGGGTAGGATGAATGCTCTGCAATGCAATTAGCATGCTGATTTAACAGTTCTCAGACTCCTTGGTTAATCTGGCCCTCTACGATGTATCCTGATTCTGCATGCCACCATGGTGGGACAGACAGTCAAGCCCTCTGGTATTTTTCTTAGGGGCAGTCTTTGTGAACATTCTTCAGAGCAAAATTGTTTGGAATAAAATATATAAGGCCCCTCTATACTGTATGTATTCCTTCTACAGATGATTGGGCTCAGCAAGAGAAGGTAGAGCTTGGCAACTGCTGAGAGTCCAACTGGTCCAAAAGCCAACACAGCACCCCTGTATACTTCAATAATAAGTACAATGCCAGCAAACTGTGAAAAGGAGAAATAAGTATCACTTGAGCAATGGAAACTAATGCCAATGTCTAGCAAGTACAGGGTCATATCGATATGTACCAAGAAAGTACCAACAGCCTCTCTAGACTGCTAGGAGACGACCAAACCTGAGATCCTAAGGAAGGAAGACAACATCACTTTACCATTCCATTCTATCCCACCATGAACATGGAAACAGAAACATCAACCCAACACGGATCCACAGGAAAGGACATGCACTCACTGAAGCAGTTCCTTGTTGTGCCGAGTGCGCTGCAAACCTTGCCACGTGGTTTATAATAGGAGAGAAATTGGTTGGCCCATAGAGTCGGATCTGAGGAAGGATCTGGCGGTAGGCATCCACTATACCTTGAATCCCTGTAACGCAAGGAAGGCAGGTTGCTACAAGGGCCTCATACTTCTCCTATAATTATTTTATAAGCATTACTAAATAGTATGGTAAAAGGATAACAACTCTCACACAGCTGTGAACTCCTAAAGGACAAATAAGCAGCAGGGTAACAGCAAATATCCAAAGCACAGGAATGAAACCAGGGGACATCTGCAGAGACAGGATTTGGAGATTTCTCCCCCATTCTACGTTCTTCATGTTACTCTTTGCACCTCTAACATCATGGAAGTTGTGCAAAATAATTCAGTGAAGGCATGCTGATGACTACGTTTAACTTTTTCTTTCTGCCTTGACATCCAATCTGTCTTGTGTAATTGCTTATAGTCTAATTAGACAACAAGGTTAGAAGCTCTCTGGAACAGTAACTTTTTATTTTCCCCACATGAAAGTTGGACAATGATCCCTGATTCGGGATTCAAACGCTTCGGAACAGAAATAGCAATCCCGTAGGTTTTTCCCTACGCAAAAAGTTTTTCTCAGGTTAACTAAACAAAGTCTTTTAAAAAGTCTGATTTTAAATTGTGCATAGTCTGCTGTGGACCCATCTAAATTGGCCTATTCCTGGCTTGTGCCAACGTAGCTTCATTTGCCGCTGCTGCTTGCATTGTCCACCACGCAGGTTTTAGTGCAGTAACTCTCAAAACTACCGCACAAGGATCCTTAAAGGGCAAAGACACAGATCCCAATGAGGCAGACAACACTGAACTGACTGAGGAAATGCTACAATTTTAACACTGAATCTCAGAGTCCATTTTTTGTTGGCCTTAGACCAGAGAGAAAAACTGAACTGAGTTTAAGAAGCTTGTTCAAGAACAATTCTGTGTCACTGCATGCAGACAGAGTTCTTAGTCATAAAAGGTCATAATCCAGCTTAGAGAACAGCCATTAAAAATAGCTGGAACAACCTCCACTAAAGAAGACGGCTATAAAGAATATGAGCTTTTAAGAACACCCTTCGAAAGATAATATTCAAACATCTACACATTGCTGATGAAGTAGCCACGGTCTCCCAACAGCCTTAGCAGATGGTTGCTCTGTAAGTATGACTAGCACAGGCACATGGCTGATGTGAATCCACTGCCACCTAAAACATACTAGAAGTAACCATGTTGCAGCAAGAAAAAATTCAGCACAGACTAACAATCAAATTAAATCTAGACTCCTTCAATGAAGCTTACAGACCGCACAGAAGTCTGCATCAACACACGTCCACTCTTGTCAGCATCCAGGTGAGAGTAAACCTAGTTTGCTGCATGTCTTGGTGTTGCATCTGTTTTTCACTAGTTATAAAAGAAATAGAACACTTCAAATACCTGTCCTTCTTGGTGAAATACTAATAAAGAAGTTTCCTCACCTTGACAATAAGGGTTGCTAGGGTTGAAGTTCAAAGCAAACTCATGAGATACCTAGGAAAGGGGACATTACAAACCGTTAGGGAATGCAGACACGGACAGAGCGACTGCCCAGGGTTGTAAAGGCCCTACCTGCCAGCTAGGAGGAACCTGAGCTCCAAACCCAAACGCAGGAAACAGCTTGTCCCTGGAGAGAAAGGACAACAATAAGAAATGAGGAAGAGCAATTATTTAGTCATTCACTAGTCTTTTTTATTCCCAGAAAGCAGCTGGAGACCAAGGTTCAATTCCTGCCATAGGGAATGGGTACACCATCTAGCTCCCCATGGTCAGCCACCAGTTATCCAAGGGCTGCAGCCTTGGGCGTGACAGTTTCAGAATTTCCTTCAGTGCAGCACCCCACAGGACTCTCAGGGGATTTCAAAGCAGCAAGAGAAAAGCCAAACCAAGCACAGTCTGGCTAAAGGAGAGAGCTGACAAACACATTCCCACGGAATCAAACACGGCATTCGTGTTTGAAATTCACCATCAGGAACCAGGGATTAGTGATCAGCTAAAGCAGCATTACAGAGTAACCCAGGGCCAGAAAAGGGTAGACCTGGAGGGACAAATCAAGCAAATAGGCCGAATTACAAAGGGCTGCCACTACCCTCCCTGACAGCGACATAAGCAGGAGGAAGCAGTAGCAGCTCCTGAAGGGATCTCCCAAGGAAAGGTAGCACCTCAGTCATTCAAACGCTACAGCAGTGGAACAAGCTGTCAGCCTTGATCACTGACACCCACTGTAACACATTTTTGATGCCGTGGCTAGATCAGTTAAGATCATTACATACGTGTCATAATCCTGGACTACACTTCCCACACTCCAGATGGCAATCAGGTACTCATTTACCCCGTCTGGGCTGATGTAGTGAAGAGAATCTGGTGACCTGGGATCTCCGTTGGAGCCAGTGAAGTCTACACCCACCTAATCAGTCCAGATGATGACAGCAAGTCACCGACACATCACCATAAGCAAATGAGAAGAACAAACCATACCCACAAACAGGGTTAGACCAGGACCATATAGCTCCCTTTCTTGCAAGCACACAGCCAGCCCCTATACAGGGACAGGCAAACAAGGCTGTGTACCTTTTCCCACTGGGGTACATACATGTTTAAGAAGTAACAATCCTTTCCACTGATCAACTGAACTGTTTTCTCAAAAGTTTAAGAAACCCCAGTTCCATTAAAGTTGCTACTTGATAACAAAAAGTAAAACTACAGTATCATTTGTTTGCAGTCTTTATCACTGCAAATTCACACTGCAAATAAGAGTACTAAGCATGACTTCATTGCTCTTGTCCTGTCACCTACCAAGATGCGCAGTGGGAAAACAACTCACTGTAAAGTTAATCTGGCAGCCTCCCATTACGTAGTCCAGAAACGAATATTCTGTCTCAACCTAGAGGAACAGATAGGCAGTTACACCTCCTCCCCATAAGAACAGATTTCATCACAATTAGAAAACAAAAAAGCCAAAACCCAACAGAAATCTTCCTACCTTGCAGGAGTTTATCCTGATAATGCCAGAGTTTTTGTAGCTCTTTTTCTTCTGTTTTTTCTCAGGGTGAATGCATTCAAATTCCACCTACAGAAAGCAAGCATGCAAGAACCAAGTTCCAAAATATCTGCATTTAGAGCAGGGCAAATTACTGAGACAGAACAGTGTCAGACATCACACAATTTCAGAGTTACCCAAATATCTGGCAGAATTCTGAAACTTAATTTTAAAAAGGGTCACAACTACTTTGGCCACTATCTAGCAAGTTAAACAGGATGCTTTTGCCACCAGCGCTGGGCAAAACACAAGCAAAAACCTCAGAAAAGTCTCTCTCCTCACCAATATAACTGTTATTCTGTATGCACTTCTGGAACAGCATCATTGCATCAGAGGAGAAAAAAGTCAATCACAAATACGAGCACTTCTCTTAATATAATCAGGTTCTTTTTTAGTTAAGGGAAGGGAATGCACTCAAACAGAAGACGAGGAGACAAAATCTCAGGGTGGGGGAGGCCAAAAAGCCTAAATTGCAAGTTCCCAATGGCAGTGTTTCACTGTTTTGTTTCACTCGCATTTGTTCTGATTTCAGATGGGCTAGGGAAAAAGGCAAGAATCTTCCACCAGCTTTGGGATTACAACCAGTGAAATCAAGTCAGCTGGCAACTGGAAGCAGTCCTAGGCTACATATTGTGTGCAGATTCACCTGTCTGAATTCAGACGAGACATCTCCATGAGAATGAGAGCTCACATTTTCACTGCAGACAACAGAGAGAAATGGGCCCCACCAGCAAATGATGCAACTTGCTATAAGCTGCCTAAGACAACGCAAGAAGAGTGCCCCTTGGAAGCACTGCTTCTCTCCGTTAGCTAGAAAGGCAACCAGAGTGCTCATGAGGGTGACCAGCTAAAGCACAAATGTCATTACAGAGAAGCCCTACCCCTGGATTCATCTGTTACTGTGAAAAGGCCCTTTTATTTCCATTTAACTCAGCAGAGGCAAAAGCAAGCTGAACTGCTAGGAAAAGTGGCTGGAGGCCAGCAGGCAACAGGCTCAATGATGTCTTTAGGAATAGGAATGGTAACAGTACCTAAGGAAAACAGAGCAATAATTCTCATGCCAGACTTTATTCTTCCCAGATGTTGGTTTAGTAATACAAAGATACAGACAGAAAAACTCAATTTTGGAGGCACCAACTAAAAATACATCTCTGGGGTCAATATTTTGTGGAAGACTAAAGTATGGACTAGGTTAGCAGAGGGACAGAGAAAGCTCACCGGAGAGCCGTCACCTGCTTTCTGCAGCTGAGTCAGGTTAGTTTCAAAAGTGCCTATCAAGTCATGCGACCCGTCACTGTCGTGATCTGCACACTGTACCTGAAAAGGAAGGGAGAGCAAGCAATAGGTAAGCACCCTGCATCAGGGACAACAGCAGCTGCTCACCACGTGATCTCCTGCTTCTGACAGCTTTGCAGCAATGCTAGTGAACTCCCCTATCACACCTGAACTGGTGGTGTCATCCGTGTCACTAACTGAAACCTGACAGTAAGAGAGACATCCGCAGTGAATCTCAGAAAAAGGAAAATGTTCAATTGCTCACCCATTTAAGTACGCACAGATGAAGTTTTAATTGAAAGCTTTCCCCAGTTTAAACACAAGAGATTAAAAAAACCAAAACCAAAAAAACCCACAAAACCCCTCAACATTTCACAGCCCAGATGTATAAATGCAAAATTATTCAGGACAAGATACACAACTGGGGTAATGGGAAGAAGCAATTAAAATTTTGTTACCTAAGCACTTTCTGAATATACTTTTTTCTTCTGTCCAGCAACAGCATTGATTTACAAAGAAATTGCAGTTTCCGCAGAACACTGTCTTTTTCTGCATCTTATACCAATCAAATTATAAATAATTAATAACCAATCTTATTTAAATCAGCATGAAAGATTCAGAACTACATAACGCTAAAAAGCAATGCATTTAAAAATAAAAATATGCTAATAACTATGGCTTAGAGCAAACACGGTAAGACATATACTGTCAATAGCTCCCACGAAATCAACTATGAGGAGCATTTATAACGTACACAATACACACAACTGCAGAACATAAGTAATTCCAGAAGCAGTGAATCAAGAAACAGTTTGTGAACAGCTGCTTCCTCTCCCGTTGGAATTCACATGCTACACAGATGCAAAATCGCTCTCTTTCTGAGATCTACCTTTAGTAATCAATAAACTGATGTTACTCTACTATAACCCACAGTGACAGCTTTCCTCTCAGGACGAAGGGACAAAGTGAACCCATGGGTGACACCTTGATAAGGATGTCAAATTCAATGCCCAGATACCTCAATTTGAGATATGGTTCTTTCAGGCCTACTTTGATCTGCTGGGGATCTTCCATTGTTATGAGTGGGAAAACTGTACAAAAAGCCAGGTGAATCATGGCCTCATCTAGCCATCTACATTGGAAGCACTATGTCATCCTTCAGTCTCTTAATGGGAAAACAAGATCACCTCAGAGCCTGTGCCCCTCCTCTCCTCCTTTATTCTTCCCAACCCACCACTTTTCCACTCCTCTCTTCTGCACACTCCACCATGAAGCGACCCCCGCCCTCCTGCCTGAACTCCATTCTGCCTCTCTCAACAATTCTGATGTTTAAACATCACCCAAAAACAGCTGGATTATGCCAGGGAGGCCAACAAAGGAGGCTCTCATACAGAAGCAAGGGTGTGGACTTGTGGTGCAAGGTCTCCTTCACACCAGTACCCCGGGAGAGCTGCACAGAATTCAGCAGTTGCCACCTCCAAACATCTCCTCTCCCCTCCTGCTTGCTCCCACTACCCACCCCCGCCAATAAAACTGTATTTAAGACCAGTTTAGTTATTAGTTCACAGCATTATACAGCTTAAAACAAATCTTTTTGCAGGGGTTTTCTAAAACTGGCCAAGATTCAGCGTAGGCAAAACAAAATTCAACAAACAAAATTCAACAAACAAAATTCTGCTAGCAATACTGCAGGACAATGTATATAGTT
>VZSC01002026.1:81045-109471 GCA_013398225.1 Steatornis caripensis
CGCCACCGCGAGACGGCGGCGGGGGCCCCGGCGCCTTCCTCATCCTCCTCCTCCTCCTGCCCCCCCGCAGCTCAGCGGCCCCGGCGGGAGCGAGAAGCGCGGCCCCGCCGCCTTTGCCCCCGCCTCTTTCATTCACCTATTTTTACCGGGCTCTGCCCACTGCTCCCGGGGGCTCCGGCTCCCTATGGCCGGGCTGCAGGGAGGCGGGCGCCGGAGCGGAGGGCCCTTGCCTCCACCGCCCTGCTCGCCCCACGGCCCTGCTCTCGTCTCCCCAGGGGGAAAGGCATTTTTAAAAACCCTCTCATCGGCGCAGCTGTTGATTAAACGATGCCTGAAGCTCAAGGGCTGCCCGGGCAGATGCTCTCACAGCCTTTCCCTTGCCTAGGCAGCGCCCGCAGGCAGCACCGCAGCAGCAGCGCCCTCGGCTGAAGGGGCCGAGATGTGCTCGGCGCGGGGCAAGAGCTGTGACAGCCCCCCCGGCCCGCGAGACCGCCCGTCGAGCCTGGGGCACGGCGGCGAGAAAGCGCCATTTCCCGGCCGTGCTGCCTTCAGGAAAAACCGCAACGTAATCTTGCAACAAGGCGATAGCTAAATTTTATTATGTATCAAACGGCAGACACTTTGGTTTAAGGAACAGCGGTAATTCTCAAAACTGAAGTTAGAAGACAAGCCTTCAAGCATGAAAACATTCAAGAGACTGGACAGCTTGAGAGCCCTGACAGGGACTTTAAATGTGAATGTTTCACAGAGCAGCTCTTTCAGAGTTTGGGAAATAACTGTTTGCTCTTTCTAGTACCTGAGTATCCACATGGCTTTCTCCTGCTTGCAGGGTCTAAGTATTTATCTCAATGAAGGTACGAGCTTTTATTAGACAACATTTAATCCCTTAGACCTCCCAGTCTGCAGTCTACCCTGGACAGATGTTAACAACATCACTTAATATACTATTGCATGGCACAGGGACACTCCAGCGATGACAGCAAGACAAAACGGGCACTCAGTAAGAATTAGCAAAGCTTTACGCAAAAGAGGATCACAGTTCCGCTTTCTGCTAAGGTTGTCATCATCATCTGCTTTAACACCAGCATTTTCAAAGAGGCTAGTTTGAAGTAGTCCCGTCAACCGCTCAAACTATGAGTTAGAGCCATCCATCTTCCACTTTAGTTGCCTTCAACCCCAAATAAGAGTCACAAAAAACCCAATTGCCTTTAATAAATACCTTCCTCCTAAAATCGCAAGTGACAGGCACCAGGTTTTTTCTTTACCTACACGCACCATTCCGCCAGACCAGCTTACATCTCAGTCTCATGTCTGCACAGTCTGCAGTTCTACAGACAACTGTACACATTTGTATGACACCAGCTGTATGACAACAAGGAAGGTAAGACGGCCAGCCTTGCCTCCCGTGCCAGCATTTCTCCTCTATTGTCCTCTGCTGCAGAGATCTCTGTACCACCAGGAGACAGAACCAGGAGCCACCTTTCCTCCCCACGAGAGCACAAAGGACCAGGACTAAAGTTAACCTCAAAGGGACAGCTCCCCATAAGCTTTAGCATCCCCAAACAGCAGCAGTCCCTTTCTAGGAGGAAACCATTACTACAGGTATTATGCTGCACACAGAACAAGGCTGTACATGTTTGTTCCATGTTATAAAGACACCACCAAGGAAAAGTTAAAAGTTCGAGATGTGAACTCTTCAATCACACAACGAAGCCAGGAGGTGAAGTGACGCAAGTCCTCAAACAACCACCTCCCATTTGCTATCCGAATCTCTTCTCCAGATCAGCAGCAATGAAATCAGGAAAATCCTCCACTGTTTTTAAGGATTTATCTTTCAATACACTAACAGCCAGAAGGCTGTCTCACCCTACTGTTTTGGATTTTGTAATGGCACAGGATTTCCCTTAAAACACAGCCCAGATGTTCTGCTGAACCCCGGGAAGTTACAAACCACAGGGGATCCCTTTCCGCTCCATGCTGAGATTGCAGGGCACCAGCTCATGCACATGACAACCAGGATGCAACAGCCAGGCCGGCTGTTCGCAGCAGCTGAGCAGGAACTGTTCTTCTAACAGGTTGCACTCCCTCCTCACCAACTCGGGGGACAACAAGAAAGTAGGTTTAACAACTATAGACAGAACCCTTACGGAAAGAAGTGGGATAGCTCCTTAACAGATTCAGATTAAAAAAAAAAATCATGTTTAATCTGAAAACATCAGTTTGAACCTCAGCCAGCGATTGTTTATATATTGCTGCCTACAGACATCCCTGAAGAGCCCACACAAAGTTCTTTTTCACTTCACAGCTTTACAAATACACTGCATGGTGTTCTCCAGTTTCAATCCATTCCTCGAGTAACAGCAGCAGAAAATCCAGATCATAGTCTGGGTATCTCAGCAGCAAGAGCAAGGAGCAGGTGGTCTGTTAAGACGCAACATCTATTTCAGTCAAGCCTGAAGATCTGCTTTGGCTCTAGGTAAGCACCTTCACCCAGTTACCCTGTTGGCGCACTTGGTGGGAGAAATGCAAATCTCTTGAAACCTGCCTGCATCTGAAAAACTTGAAAAGATCAAAAGCTTGAAAAAAAACTTGAAAAGATCAAAAAAACTTGAAAAGATCAAAAAAACTTGAAAAGATCAAAAAAACTTGAAAAGATCAAAAATATTTTCATTCCCAAACACACACAAAAATACTGAATGGGATGAAAAAAAATAGTGGAGTTCCTCAGCAATTAGGAAAACTAGCCCCAACTTCAGTTAGCAGCTATTTTTAAACAGGATTTAACAAGCATTGGCTCAAATACACTCTTTTCCTCCCTAAAGCAAGAGTTCTGTAATTTACTTTCATTCTTCATAGTAAACTGTATTTTACTATAGTAATTGCATCTCTCTTCCTATAAAAACCTGAATCATTTATGTGAAATCTGTCAGTTGACTTTTGTCTCCACCTCTCTCCATAATGGCTCTGTTCACTTCCTCTGAGAGAAGTGACCATCCTGAAAGCTCCGAAAATGCCAATCAGCACTTGTACTTAAAACAACCCCACAGGTAATACAACCTCCCGTCCTGTTTCTCTGTAAGCAGAAGCCTGCAATGCTTTCTCTTCTCTCTTAAGGTTCTGTGTTCGGAACATCCACACAATCCTGCAACATCTTCTTGGCATTTCATCACTTTTCAAAGCTGCTCAGCTGGCATGTGCCAGCTTATTCCCAAGGAGCAAGCACTGCACTATCAGTACAGTTCTTAACAACATGGACTGAGCAGCAATGCATCACTTACCAGTGCTGTGTAACAAGACACATGATGAGAGAAAAAGGCTCTAGTGGTTACTATGCTCAAACAGAGCACAAAGGCTCTGATCCCAGGCTAAGCATAGTTTGGTGTAATTGAAAGAACTTGGGGTTTTATTATTTTTAATAGCCTTCCTTTTTCCCTTGGCATGCACTCAAACAACACCAATCTCATTCAGCTTACAGATTCAATGTTTCAAAAACAAATTTTATGTTGTTTCACTGAGTTTTTGTACAGCATACTCATATTTATATCCATTCATACACACAAAATAAATTTATGTTTTAGACTTGCAACAATTAATCTTTACTATACAGAGTATTATTTACATTGGTTGCAACACTCAAATTTTTCTATTTCCCAACAGTCCCAGAAATTCTAAAATTAATTGATTTCTTATTTCCCACCCCCCTGCACAACGACCCTTGGTAACTAGCACTGATATCTATTACTTGAAATTTCTGGTTTACAGAAGACAATGGACATTTCCAGAACAAAACCAGCAGCTAACTGCTTTCCATGAAGATATTGAAACACATTCAATTTATAAAGGATTTATTACAGATTGATCCTTAACAGCTTGCAACAATGACATTTAACAAAAAATCTCTCCAACTTACTTGCCGCTGGCAGATTAAGGTACAGCATGGTCTGGAAGTCACAAAACTATTCTAGCAGAAGAAATTCAGTTTGCCAGGTGAAAGTTAACTCCAAACATGGTAATAAATTCAAACTCTATTTAAAATATATAAAACAGGGCCACTGGGTGCATCCCAGTGTAGCGGGTTCGAAAGAAAAGGCAATGTAAGGAAGCCACTGGGTAAGTGCTGCTGTTAGAAACAGCCTGTAAAATCACAACTGATGTTGTTATGCCCCCACAATCAACAACGTACATTGACAATAGCTGCACACATCTAATCCAATGCTCTCACAACTTGGGATCTCACTGTTGAGAGGCATCACCTGTGAAGCTTCATCTTGAGCCGAATGCTGCACATTGGGTTCTCAAGGGAAGAGTTTCTAACACACAGCTTCGGATCCATCAGTCATGTGTTTTGGGTTTTTTTTTGCCTTTAGTTAGAATTGCACATGATATAACACCACATTTTGAGGAAAAATAATGTATCACCTACGTTATCGCTACAAACTCTAAAGCAAAATACTATCCACAGAAGTCTGTAAGATCCTGAGCACATACTCCAGACAAGTCTTTCACTGCTCAACCAGAAGTCATTCCCAGCTGTTCCAAGTAAAACACAGAACGGCTGTGGACTAAGTAAGCTTTAAGAAGTGCTGGACCAAACTGAGGTCCAGTTTTCCAAGACAGAATTATTTTTACTGTGCATACCACCTCTTCCCTTTAAAGGAGATCATGAACTCCTATAGTTGTGTAATACACACAGCAAGATAAATCCAGTATTTCCAACAAAGCTGTTCTACACTGAATTAAAGCACACCAGTAAATAAGTTGTCCTAAATCATCAAGCCAAGACCAAAAAATGCTACATTCTAGGCAAATCACACAGGAGATCCATGTCACACATTCAGAAGAATAAGGAATTACCTGCTACTTTCTGAACTTTTACATAAGCATTTCAGAACCTTTTTCACATGATTCTACAGAAAAATCAACTTCCTCTCATACAGAAAAGAACATTCTCCCATGTAAACAAACTCAACTCCATAGACAAGTCTAATATTAATTTATAGTTATTCTAAGTGATTCAGCTTAACCAAAGCTTAAAAGTAAATCAAATACTATAGAAGAAACACAGTCACCTATGCTTGAAGAAAGCTCCAGAACAAGAGTGCTGAAAGATTTTAACTGTCTCAATTCAAAGCTTTGGAGGGTCTTGCATTTCCCCAGAATGCCACACATCAGTGTCTGAAGCATGAACAAACTCCTCCGCACCTCTCTCTCTGCAGTAGGAGTGCCACCATTTAGTCAACTAAGGATCCAGTGTTGGACCACATAAGGTGAGAATTATTAAATTCCATTTGTTTTTATATGCTTCTGTACCACACTAAGCCTGAAATCCAGAGGCTCCCCTTTCCCTTTAGGCTGGGGAAGACAGGTTGAAGAAGGGGAGCACAGGTGAGAGAGGGGTTGTGACTCAGGTCACCCCAGTACAGCAGCTAAAATAACCCACGGAGTCACCCAAAGGACAAGAAAAATCTAGTAACTTCATGGCATCAACCACCACCAGCAGTATTTTTAGCAGTGCCAGCAGTGGTGCCTTTTGGAGAGAAAACATCTATTGCAGAATCCAGTCTTGTGGGTCAGCTTGGTTTCACTGCTCCACATCAGATGGAATGTAAGCAAGGATTTAGCACAAGACAACCTGCAGTTTGTTCCACATTAATCACACTAATAAATTCTCATCAACTACATCACTCTGTACAGGATACCCAACAAGCTCTACTTCAGTGTACACCAAATATTACACATTAATTTAAGAATTCTGTTAACTCAAGCCTGAGGCTTTAATACATGTGCTTAAGGACAGCTGACTTCCAATGAGCTTATTTTGTACTGGGCTGATCATAGCTTCTGCCTTACATTCTGCTTACAAACACGCCAGAAACACCAACAATCCTGCCAGCAGTATGTACCAACTGTGATTTTTACTGTTTTGGCCTTAGGCTACCCAACAGCTCAAGAAATACACCAACACATGTAACAGACCATCCTAGTTAATAAATCTTGCACTTCCCAACAACCTAACGTAGTCCCCTCCTTGTCCATTGCTTAGTTTAATTCCACATCTCGCAGTTATCATCCTACTTTCTTCAAAACAGCCTCTATCTTCTCCTGCTGCAACCCCTGTATGTCCAGACCATCAGAAGCAATGCCTTCTTGGATTACTAGTTCAATTTTCAGGGGGCAGCCTGTTACATTATAGGTTTTGATACTAGAAAGCTGACGCTGGTGCTAAGGTAGTGCCAGCATCACTTTTTAAATGTATTATCAAAATTCTAATGTGATCCTAGTTTCCTGAACCCCATAAGGCTCTAAAAGAAATAACAAAGGTATGTCTGTATCACCAGATGCTCTAAAAAGTATATTTTAAGCAGAGATTAAGAGTCTCACAAGGAAAACCACAGACCACAAAAATTATTAGTAAATGCAGCCTCTTTCCAGCACACTAAGCTCTTCCACGGGCTACGCAGCCTCAATGCCACAGCCCAGAAGCTCTGCAGCGAATATAAATGGCTACAATTTCTTCTACTATTTCATTATTCCTGGGGGGTTTGAAGCAGGTACAGTTAAGACCAGCATTACTACAGGCAGATAATAAATCAGTATTCTCTATGCTGTGTTCCAAGTTATCTGTCACCATATATTTTGACTGATAAATCAAAACTTTGCAGGAAGGGGGTTAATTAACTATTACAAATTTTACATAACACACCAAATTAATAAGAATAAAAGAATATTGAATGCAGTTAAGAACACCTTTCAAAACAAACTGTTCCGACAGCTTGATTCCGTCCTGGTAAGGAATGTCCATGGTCCATTGATAGCCTTTATTTCAGGGAGGACGACACACAGCAGAAAGCTGATGAGTGTTTCCCTACAGGGTCTAGCAGCGAAGCATTGAGGCTGTGCTGACACTGAACCACCCCAAGCCATGGCCAGAGGTATGCAGCAGCACGAGCCCAGACAAGCCTTTCCAAGCTCTGAATCCGACTACAAGCCTTACACAAAGGGGTTATCAACTACTGCGCACCTAAGGAAGTTATGACCTAGTTCTACTTACTGAGTTGTCTCCACATGAACCCTGAAGCTCCAGTATCACCATGAGAATTTGGGGTTTCTGTATCTGAAGGCAGCCCATGGGTACAGGTGCTGAGCTCCCACTTACAGAATCATTCAGGTTGGAAAGGACCTTTAAGATCATTGAGTCCAATAGTTAACCTAACACTGAGAAATCCACCACTAAATCACATCCTTAAGCACCACATCTACATGTTAATAAAATATCTACATGATAATATCTATGTATCTACACAAGAAGTTCACAGCAGTTTAAAAAACAAGCTGAAATAAAGCACAAAAGTCACAAATGGGATTGTAATTTCCAGCACAAAATGCAAACAAGAACTTCAGTCATTTCATCTTCTTTACTGCAGCTTTACCTCCGCAACGAACAAGCGCCAAGTCCCAGCTCTAGGGAAACACCACCTTCTTCTACAAGTTCACCTTTACACTGTTGAACGTCCACCTTTAACTTATGCACCACCAATATCCCCCTTAATCACAACCAACAAGGTCAAAGAAAGTCCTGTGCATGCCTTTACTATATATATCCCCCATTTTTCTGAGAAATAAGTAAACAAACTGATAGGTCAACATTGATTCTATTTCAAATAGTTTGTAATACATTAAATTAGAATGGAGGTTCAGATTAAGACCTGAACTTAAGCAAAACCTAAGTTACTTTCCCAAGCTCTTCATGCATAAGAAAATGCGTTTCAAAGTTATTCATAGCATTTAGTAGAAGAACATCAAAAAACGTTTTCTTGAAAAACTAACTTAAAGCAGCTTTGGAGTCAACCATTCATTTGGCTTAAGCTGGAACAGTAACTGCAATCCTAAAACTGCTCACTGACTTCTCCCACCAAATAACATTTTTAAAATTCCTTTCATATTCTTTTGTTCAGCTGCCTTTCTTTTTACGCCTGTGATTCTCAAATATTTATTACTGAAATGTAAAGAACAACTTAATTGGGAAACAGAATTAAAAGCTCAACCCCACTGACCCTTGTAACAACCCAAAACACACCATTTTACATTGCAAATCTTTGCCTTTCTCAAGTAAGGCCTCATTCTTTCCCTTAAAACTCCAGCTACTCCCATCTCACATACAAACAGTTATTCTGTCCTGTGCCCCAGATAAATCAAGCTGGCTATGGCTCCTCCACCTGCCAGTCCAAGCTCCTTAAGCTGAGACTGAAGACCACACCATATTCCTCCTCTTTGGTTCTTCAACTACTCTGCAGCTTCATCTGCAAGTACCTCAAAATACTTCTTACTTAGACACACCCACGATTTTTGAGGCGACATCTTGGCATTCAATCTGCTGATCCCTTTACCTCTACCCTTCACAAAGGCTGGAAATCTAAGCCATCCTATACTTACTCTAGAGCCCGTAGGATGTTACCCATTCCCCCAAACGTAGCCATGATATCACACAGGTGACTTGAAGCCAGAAACTCATTAAGGTCCATCTGTCTAGACTAGTACATACTGTATGAACAGCATGAGTTCAAAACAAGACTTTAAAAAGAAATATGCCAGCAATACATTTTGCCAGTCTGCTGTTCTGTCGAACAAATTCACATTACTGAAGAATTCTGGTGACCACATTACACCAACAGCCACTTAGTTAATGAAAAATTTCCCGTATTTCTTATTTGTATTGCACTGCTGAATGATCACCAAAAAAAGGCTGAGATATCCCAGATGAATTCTTCAGACTGTTCTCGGTTGCCCTGGAGTTATTACTGCACAGCAACAACTCTTGCCTAAAAAATGAGTAAGGACAAAGCAGAAACAATCTTTCAAGTTCTCACGTATTATAGAACCATAGTACATAATTCAGGCTTTCTTCTTTATGGACTTTAATCATGAATCTACCTCCTCCGGAAATAAGATCTGGAAAAAGTCCCGTAATATTGTTTCTGCAGTGCTCCTAAGAAATTGATTTAGTCATTGCAAGTTCAGCCTTTCATATGCCAACACTTTCAGGTCTTCTTTTTCCTTTCGAGTATATGCTTCTTTTTAAGAAAGAGATTCACATCCCCATAGTACTCTTCTGTCACTTCATTATTACCGTCTGTAATATGAACCTCTTAACTTCTCCATCCTAATCTGTTGCAGAACAATGATGCTTCAGAACAGAAAAACCTACAAAAAAAACCCACCATCACAAAAACATGACATCAATAAAGTAGAACAAAGGAAAGGATTTGGCAAGGGATTTTAGAAGTTGTTTTTTCTCTCCCCCATACAGACTAACACCACAACTATTTAAAGGCCATAAAATACCACAATGACCTCACATCCCTTTTCTGTTCTCCTCCAGATCCAACTTCTGCCAGCGTACCTTCGCAAATGCAGAAACCCGTAATGATGACAGATTAAAGCTAGTCTGCTTGTCTCGGCGCCAAGGAAAGGGGCGAAATGACTGTACAATCTCCCTGCATTAAGGGGGAGGAAATCCCACAATTTCAAATAGACAGGTATTTCCTCAAGTGCTTCTTCCACTGCAATACTTTTCAACCTATACCCTAAAAAAGTCTGTTGTCATTAAGTTTGAACTTGCTACAAAGGTGTTAATGCATGTCTCTGCAAGAACCAGAAAACCCCTGCAACTGTTAAGCCTTAGATTCTCCCACAGGTGAGCATCTTTATTTTCTCAAAGTCAAATAAATAATTCATCAATTTAATAAATATGACCAAACTAATGCAGAGAGAGGTTCTCTCAGCAAAAGCCTCTCTGACGAAAAATAGAGCAAATTTAACAGCTGTAAAAGCATGAACTGAATTACAGTTACTCCAAGTAGAGAGACTTGGAGTTACCACCATTAGGTGAAACTTGGAAACTCAGGTTACAAACTGCACATTCCCTGGGCAGCAGTGCACTATCTGCACAGTAAGACAACGGCTGAAAAACTGAGATGGGCAGCAGCCAGGACGAAACATCAGACAGGCTCCGCACCTCAGCAGTTTGTTCATCGCAGATTCTTCACCGACAGGGCTTTTATGTGTACCTAGCGCAGTAGCAGAGGGTTTTGAAGATCACAAGATTAAAGCTGCATCTATTTTCACACTATACACGTAAGAGACCTTGGAGTGTGGGCTGCTCAAAAACATTCAAAACAAGTTCTCACTACCTTTCCAAGACTAAAGACGACTGAAAGGACAGCTACATACTACACCACCACACCATGGCTAGCACAGATCTCGATTACAGGGATTCCTCTCACCTTTCTCAGTTACAGAATTAAATGATACTACAGTAGTATTCAGTCAAGTCACTGCACCTAAAAAAGCAGGTATTTCATACAAACAACATTACTGGCAAGCTCACACCAGGATTTCTATTACATTGATTTATTATTGGTTTTGTTTAAACCAAAGCATTTTTGGTTTCAGAAAACTTACTTTTGTTTCTGCTTGACACAAAAAGAAAAAAACACTGTCTGCACTCTCCTTTCTGCTCCTGGAGTAATTAGGGTAGCCAAATGCTACCTTCTCATTCAAAGAAATAGCATGACATATTACTTGCACTGCAAGGAAAAAAATGCCTTTTGCATTATCATCTTAACAAAAACCCAGTGTCAGTTACCCAAAGGGAGAGATGAGTGTCCAGATGACAAAAAAAGGCCTCCAAAAAATCCAGGACATTTGTGCAGTGCATCATGGTGTTCTGTATGTAATTTGTCAGATGTACTTGAAAGGTTTTGTTGTTTTGTTTTTAAGAGATGCATCCAGTTTACTCAAAAACCTTTTATATACACACAGGGGTTATCACTGACTGAAGTGACAACAACTACAGTTGTCTTTAAAAACCTTAAAACAGACTTGACCACCAAAACCAATTCTGATTTACAATCCAAGAATACCGAAGACTGCGCAGGGCTCATGTTTAACTGTTTAACAGCAAACCATTTAGATCAATTACATCTCATACATTCTATTCTTAACTGAATTTAAACTTCAGATTAGATGAAGAATTTAACTATCTGCTCACTCTTGTATTCTGTTCTTTGCCACACAAGCCCAGCGCTGAAGTTTCTGAACCATAAGCATTCTTTATTAGATATTGGCAGTTGGTAGTTTTTACTAAAGCCAAAGAGTGAAGGTTTGGCCTCAGCCTTTCAACTTCAACCCTACTGTCACTTCACTGACACTAATGCTAATGTGCCTTTGTGAGGATGAAAAGATTCTGCCACTGGCTTACTGGTTACTCGGAAACAAATTAGCTATACACCACCACCCTGCAAACACACTTACCTCATCTCCTAAAAGCATTCAACTCCATGGAAGAAAAGAGCTCTAAGTGCTATAAAAACCACTCCATTTATTCACATGAGACTGGACCTATAACACAGAAGACTCGCTCTGCAGCAATGCTGCTGAAATGTAGTAGGGAAATCCTCAGCAAGTGAATTAGTAATATATAACAACTCCACCTCCCCTCCCTAAAGGAAGGGGTTTCCCCTACATTCAGTCAACGAACCACCAGTGCCTAATTTTGCTTTAATTAGCCTCTTTGCTTTTGTAGCTGGTTGCACTAGTGTTCCTCAAGAACACAAGATTTATAAATACTGCCCTTTTATTAGAAGCATTTGGCTAATAATGAAATGGTGCCTGCAATCATCATTTTCACTTTCAAGTTGAACTTCCTGTTCAAACAAGCAGGGACTTCTCACATTCCATATCCATCCTCTCGTCAAAACAAGCAACAATGCTTTGGTTATATTGCTGGAAACAGAAGTTTTGTAAAAAGCTCACATTATGGAGCACATTATGACAAATGCCACCACAGCAAGGTGGTCACTAAGCACACAGGTGCTACACAGAGGCTTGAGAATTAAGTGACAGCAGTCCTATGAATTTTATCATAAAAGGCACTCAAAAATTAACTAAAAGGAATTCTTCAAGTAGTTTAGGTTCTGACTATATTGCTATTTTCCTCCCAAAATCTGCCTTTATTTCTAAGTGGCTAGAAATATTTCTAAGCTTCCTGCTGTCACACAGAGTAATGCTACATCCACATAGTCACATTTAACAGGAAATGGTTGAAAAGAAAGTAATTGTTCAAAACTATGAAATGGCTAGCTGGAAGTTCCACCTACCTTCAGACAGTCAGAAATCACAGCAATACCATCCTACCGATTCTTTGGTTAACAATACTGCAACTACAACATGGAAGATTTCAAGAAGTCACCAGCCTTCCAGAAGCAGTAAAGGTCCAGAAAGCCAGACTCTGCCAACCAAGAAAGCTTTAAGCAGGATCAATCCCCGTTACCCCTGTGCAAGCCTTCCAAACTCTAAATTTTCAGTTTTAAACTTCACAGAGAAATGCACTCCCTCAACTGTGTACTGCAAAGGCGATCCTTGCTCTACCCCTTGAGGTTATCCTGGCTGTGATCTATTATCAACTGAATAAGGAACCACAGTCTAGTTTACTGGTAACTCATAACAAAAGACATCCCAAAAGTTAGGGAAAAACAGTGAAGCTGATGTGAGAGTAGTAAATAGAGAGTTACAGAATTGATTTTGTGAAAATCAGACTCCTGTTGAAACATGTTCACTGTTTCTGAAAGTTTAATACATTTGGGAATCAACTGGTTAAATCCTTTGAACTTAAGGCTGTAGACATGACAGCATACAAGAGAAACACAGCCACAAAGGAGAAAGCTTTGACTCCACAGAAGCAGTAAAGAAACTCAGGTCAGAATTCATCTACTTGTTTCTTCCCGAAGCTGTGAATACATCTATAAAACCAAGAATGATAACAAAGGAAATTGCACAGAAGTGAGTGCCAGGGAGTGAAGAGACTCACAACTAAACCATCTGACACCCATGTTCAGTGTGGAGTTATGCAAAAGGAATGCTTCTAGGGCTGCTCTTTTTACAAACGGTATTTATACCCTGAGTGAAAAGCGTCCAAGTCAGGAAGGCGGGAAGCACTCCCTGCACACCCAACACCCAAATATTTCACACAGTAACAAAGCTCCAAGAAAATTACTGACAAAGTCATCTGTATAGAAAATAAGCTACAGTATACCTACCTGATCGTAAGACAGGGAAAGAGCAACAGACTTCAGTACATAGCCACAAACCTTAAGCTGAATGCACACTACCAACCAACAGATTTTCATTCTGTGGAAAAGCCAAATCTTTCAACTACAATCACATTCTCACTGCTACGAACAGATAGGAAGAGAATCCCTTGAGGTCACTCTTCCTGCAGAAGCATTTAAAAGACAGTTTCACTTCCTCTTCCACCAGGAGGAAGAGACATTCGCTCTGTACACACTCTAGCTCAGTTTTTCCCCAACACCATGAAAGATTATACAGCCACAAAACCAAATGGAGCATCAGCAAACCTGCAAAAGCACAAAGACAAGCAAATATATTTGGCAAGACTGCATCCCATCCCAAGGCACTGTTTCTGAAAAACCTCTTACTGCAACAGAATTTAGCATCTCTTTTTATTTTTTTCTTTTTAAAGACCTGCACAGTATCCAAAGCAGGAAATTGACATAAAACTAATTTGTATATGTCTCTAGACATACTAAATGTTTCCCAATATACCAGTCCAGTTTCAAAACTGCTTCCTTCCAACCATCTTGTCAAAGATAGAAACTAGTCTGCTGCTTGCACTAGAGCCTGTATTAAACAGGAATTGCAATCCTTTGATTCAGTCTACTCCATGCATCTGGATAATCATCCTACAACTGCTCTCAGAGTGGTCCATTGTCCAGCCAGAGTCTTTAAGGTGTCCGTAACACGTAGTAGTTTCAATTTTGCAGATCAGAAGGCCAACGCGGTTCAGAGGCACACACTGCTGAACAACACGCTGAGGACCGACAGCATTCACTGCAGGAAGCAGCAGCAGCTTCGGAACCACCACAGCAGAAGACTGAGGAGGAACAAAATACGGAAACTGAAATAGTTATTTACAGTTAACGCATGACTGGTGTGCCTAGGTAACTGGAAATTATTTTTTTCTAGACTCTGCAGTCTTTAGTGCATCAAAATAGTCTCAGTGAAACAAGTTCCTAATTTCACACAGTATAGGCAACAACTTCTTTAAGGACAACCTGAGCAGTTTAGCAGAACTGTCCAGCATATATGGTTGTTTAGAAAGTAGACCTTCAACATGAACTGGCACACAACTATCGTCTTCATTTTTGCATTGATCTTCCTCTCAACTCACAACAAATTCAGAGCATAGAGATTCAAAAAAAAACATTAAATGCTATGAGAAGAACAGTACTTCGAATAAAAAAGAAGTATCCTTCAGTTTTCTTTAAACCTACAAAGCCTCAAACCTCTCAAACATACATTTAGAAGGCGGCAACAACAATTCTTCAAGAAAGAGCTGGCTTTAATGTTGTCTGTGATATTACAGAATTGATGTGTTAAAAACAAAATCTGACGGCAACATTTATGGGTAACTGCTTGGTAACTTTGAAGTCACACTTTCATCTAACCACTGCAGCTCTTCCATGTAGGTCACAAGTTTATCACTGAATAATTTATTATAGTTTCTCTTGTGAATGGGACGACAAAAATATGCATGTTTAACAGAAATCATGTTGTGAATGTAACACTTTACCACTTTTTTTTTTTAACAAGTGGTACTTGGACACTAACACTTAAGGAACTGCCAAAAACACCAACTTAGCCAGTTACACAAACGCGAGTCCCTTCTTTTCGTAACTCGAAGAAATTGAGACATCAGTGTCACCAACCGCATTGTTCCAACGAGGCTAAGCAGGATGTCAGTTCCTGACACTCAAAGCATCAAGGTTAAAACAAATGCGAATTTGAGCAGTGTCCATTACTGGATCCTTTCTGCTGCTACCTCTTGTTAGCAGCCAGCCTTGAAGTGTATATGCAAGGGCAGTTACATACTTTCCACACTGGAGACAGGACCTCAGAGGTCCTACCCCTTATTTTTAAGGCTGTTCACAGATACAAACATGTGCAAAGTAAGCAATTTTATCAAATCTAGCCATGTAATCTGTTAATATAAGGGCATTGCTCATGATTTAGCACAACATGCAGTTTAAGGCCACTTCTAACATGAAAGCAAGTTGTTAAAGAAAACTTCTATTTGCAAGTGACACCTGATAATGAACTTTTCTCTGTAGATGCTTTAAACAATCAACCATAACTATTTGAAACAGCAGCTGTATTGTTTATAGTACATACAGTAACTCTAAATATGCTACTACTACCTATTTTTTTCCAAAGAGCCTACTCTCAAGGAAGGGGGGATATTTACTATCTAATTTACTACTAATTTATGCTAAAAGAGATGGAGCATCAACTGCTTAGCAAGATGAAGAGACCCTTCCCCACCCCAAATCCTCCACTTAAGCATTCCATCCATGTCAATGTTCCCAACACCAATGGCTTTTTGTATTAGTTTGCACTTCTTTTTAGATAAGCATTAAAACATCTTTAGACCATACAGAAAATCAAGAATCAGAAAATGAAAGATTTCCAAAACAAACCTGCACTTTTAGAAAGTCCAAAGGAACAGGCACACAAGCATGTTTCGCAGTATATGCTGTGTCTAACACAAACACTAATAACCCTGTATCCATTACCAAGAGGATCAAGACACGAAATCAAAAGACAGTAACACAGAACTGTGTATCTAATTCCAGACATCTGCAGTTTAATTACACTTCACAACAAGGCAAGTATTGTTGTGATTAATTTGAACTTAAAAAAACAGTTATCACCAGTTTCCGCAAGTCAACACACACTAATATCTTAAATCAATTCTGTGAACAATGAAGCCAAGTTTTCCTTCAGTAATTTTATTCTAATGTGAAACATGAAGAAACAATCACCCAAATAACTCCAATATAGTATGAAACTTTAATAAAAGCTGTTTAAAAAACAAAGAGCAAAACTTTAAAAATAAACTGAAAGGCTTGACTCCTAATCACACATCTTTCTGACATCAGCAAAAGTACTTTCAGACTTTCAAAGAAAAAAAAAGAAACAAAGATCTGCTGTTGAAACATTACTCCCAAAGACTGTTGAAACGCATAACATGAAGCTTCAGAGACAGACAGTTTTATTAACAGGAGGCTTAATTTTAAACAGTATATACAAATCACATGACTTTTCCAAAGTTGGGACCACCTAGTAATCTGTCAAAACAAAATTATGCTAATGAATTACAGAAGCATCTGTGTAATGCGACCGCCTCTTTATTGAAGTACACCTTTATACAATCCTTCCACATATTCCTGTACTGTGAAATCCTCTCAGGATGCAGCGCTGCACAGGTTTTCAAATCTCTCCTACACACCACATGAATAAAACTGTTGCCACTTGCACCTCTCATTTTTGCCTGACCATACACTTCAGTGTTCCATGATATGCAACACCAAAAGGCACTGATTTTCCTTTATCCAAAAAACAAAATGGTTTAAAGTTTACTATGTTTAAGTACAATGATTTGCAGGGAATAGCAGGATTTTTCAGGCAATGCCCAAGTCTTAATATTAATCATAAGCCAAGCAAGGATGAACAAAAAAAAATTCTACTTTTCACTTGTGTAATTACGTCCTTTCCAATTCTCTGTTTTTCCATGGAACATTTTACCACACACCAAAGGAAATGGCAACTCTTTACAGACTTTGAATACAACAGCATAACTTTATTGCAAAAATATATAGTAAACTCAGTATTTTCAAGTTTTGGAGAAAAATAAATTTTATCTCTGAATTCACCTATAGCAGTAATTCACGACAGAGTTGCTGAAGATAGAAGTTTCTTTCATATATAAACTAATTTAAAACTTTAGCTGGACTCCAATCTTCTACTAATAATCACCACTTTGGTTCTCTTAGCAGAGACTAAGTAAGGAGCTCAAGAGACATGAGAAATACAACATTAATAACCAACTAGTGTCAAACATCCTATCCCAACTGATTCACATAATCCTAACAAATCAAGCTACTTAAACAATAATGAGTATTTTCAAGTTGTTACTTCTACTGCAAATGTTTTATAAGTGTACTACAAAACTCATATGATAATGTTTGAGGTTAGCTATACTTGTGGCAAAAGTCTTATTCTGCACAGTTATAATTGCAATATATAAATAACTAAAGGTTATTCCACAAAGAACAGCTTGAATTTTACAGAACGATTCTGCTCATACTTATAGGAATTAGTTTGGTAGACACATCAGCAATGGGCATAATTCAACTGTTCATACAGTGAGAATCTTGGAAAAAATAAAGATACATACACAAAACAATCTGTGTACACTGAGAATTCGTTCAGTTGCAGAGTAAAATCAGGACTTTAAACAAAGCTTTGACCTGTAAACAAAGCAAATTCAGCCAGCTTTTAACCAAATCTAGAAATAGCTAACTATTTTACAACGGCTTGCAAGAGCACCCACTGAAGAGCTTCACTGACTTCAACTATTTCCCTTATCCAAAACTACGTAAAACCAATCTAGATTCCTTGATAAGCACTGTGTCCAGTACAGTTCACCAAACTTCTATGAAGAGTAAGAATCTGTCTAGCTTCTCCACATATTTGTACAGGAAAACCCACTGCATATCTATCCTTGCAGTGTTTCTTATGTAACGGCTAACCCAGTGCTCTGTCTTATCAAAACCAATCTGTTTTACAATTTAAACAATCCACAGGTTCTATCCTGGAAATACTATAAAAACCAATCCGGATGCATTTATCACAGCACTATGAATATCTATTCTACAACTACTTCATATTAACAGCTACCCTAAAACAAGTTTTACTTTTCTGGAGCCTATAGGCCTGTCATTTAAATCAACAACAGCTGCCATAGCTTCATCACGAGACTCAAATGCAACCATTGCTTCTCCAGTGGGCATGCCTTTTTCATTGTATTTTAAGCACACCGAACCTGGGATCACTTGGTAACCATAAAAGAAATCCAAAATCTCATCCACCGAAACAGTAAAGGGCATATTTTGCACTTTAATGACAGTTGGTCCTGGCTTCCCAGACCCTGTTCCAAAACCTGGGGGTCCACTGATATGTATATTTCCTGGTCCAGGTCCAAACCCTGGAGGCCCACTTAAATGCCCAAGACCACCAGCAATTCCTGGAGGACCAGCACCAAAGGCAGGGGGTCCACTTAAATTGCCAGGACCATTACCAAAAGTCTGAGGACCCCCTGCAAAACCTGCTGGTCCACTCAAATTACCAGGACCACCTGCAAAACCTGGGACCTCAATACCTGCACCAGGTAAACCGCTAGTTGCAACTGTAGGTATTCCTGGTCTAGAGTCAGGAAATCCACCTATTCCAGGTGGTGGTAGAGGGGGACCAAACGTGCCAGACCCACTGAAGTTACCAGGGAAATTAAATGGAGGACCATTGTTTGCATCTTTAGAATTTCCCGCCAAGAAGGCATGCTCATCCCCACCAGCACCCTGCACTCCTGCCACAGTCGCATTTCCTTGTATTGGTATTTTCAGTATCTTTTTCCCTTGAGATGGTGGGTTTCTCTCAATATCTCTCATTTCTTCTACAGTTATCAAACGCAGAACAACATCTCTTCCATTTAGTTTTTTACGGTGCAAACGCTCTGCCTTACGAGCATCATCTTCAGCTTTAAACTGAACCAGTGCTTGCCCTAAACCTTGCCCATTATTATCAACAAGAATTTGCACAGAGTTTTCTTCTACTGCCAGTCCCTCTAGAAACTGAAGGATTTCCATTTTTGTTATATTGTACGGAATATTAGATATATGTGCACATAATTTTGGTGAACTTGGTTCTCCCTCAGCATTCATGAGGATTTCTCTCTGGTCATAGTTGAAGTTCTGCAACCTTTTACGAATCATATCTATCTTTTCTAACATTGCCTTTTTAGTAATTGGATGAACTTGAATAAAGCGATTCCCTATGTACTGCTTATGATGACACAAAGCCGCTTTATAATCAGCTTCATTCCTGAACTCAACAAAACCCTCTCCAATTGCCTTCCCATTAGGTCCATAAGCTATATAAATGCTGTCTTCAACTATATCCAGCTTTTTAAAAAAATCTATCACATGTTTGTTCTCCGATTCAAAGGGAAGACCTTTCAAATAAACACAGAAGCCCTGTTCATGGGGAGATCTCGACCGTGACCTTTTCTGTCCACTAGGAGATTTGGACCTAGAATGAGCCTGGGGAGGAGGAGGGTGTGACTGCCCAGAGGGACCCATGGTTTGCTTGAAAGTTATGTGGCCTCCCGCAGCCACCCACTGTCTCTCTGTTGCAGGACTAACTTCAACATAGCGCTGAATCATCAGCATTCTGTTTCGCTTCAGTGCTTCAAATGTATCTTGAGGAGAAAAAAATTTAACTAGTCCATTTCCATTATTTCGACCTACATGATCCTTCAGCATATGGACTGCATCCACACGGAGCCCAAGGAAAAAGTCTTTCACATCAGATTCTGTTGCAGAAAAGGGCATTCCATGAACGCTGACATATAAATCATCTGGATTGATTGGAATTGGCTTGACACTACTTTGAGAATTCATCTGGATAGGATTTACAGGATTCATGGGACCAATAAACAATGGATTCAAGCCGCTGTTCATATTCACTGCTGCTCCAGACCCATTCATTCCTGTGGGTAAAGGTGCTACGGGTGGAGGATTCATAGGAGGCATTCCTGATATGGGAGGCATAGGTGTCATTGGAGGTACGGGGGGCACAGGGGGTATCGGAGGAACTGGAGGAACAGGAGGCAGTGTGGGTACAGGAGGTGGAACAGGTATCGGAGGAATAGAAGGCATTGGTGGCAAAGACGGCATAGCTGGAATAGGAGGGATTGGTGGAGGAGGTACTGTATTCATTGGGGATGCTGTGCTAGGTATAGTTGAGCTAAATGTTGGGCTACCAAAGGTACTCCCAAGATTTGGAGGTGCAGTCCCCATACTGGCAGTAGAAAATGTGGATATGTTTTTATTGCTTTCATGCACAGTAGTAGAAGCAGTTACTACACTAGGAGAAGGATTATTAAAGTTAGGTACAGTAGTAGGTAAGTTAACCCTTCCACTCATTCCAGAACTAGGTGGTGGTCCCGACCTGCTAGCATTTGCTGGTGGCATATCTAGATTGGCAGTTTCGAAACGCCTACGACTGAGTTCTATCATGTTCTGCATTTCAGTTTTACTGCTCAGCAATAGTGTTACTTTCGACCCTTTAATTGTACCACCTGTGCGCATCATACCAAGCCTTGCATCTTCATCAGTGGCAAAAACGATGAAAGCCTCACCCAGTTCACCCCCTACAATATGCACGCCCCCATCAGGAATGGTCAATCCAGAGAAGAAGTGGCGAATGTCCATGGTCCCCGCCACAATCGGGAGACCTTGCAAGCGGATGACCACAGCCATGCTGCGCTGAAACAACACACACCTGCAGATGAGAAAAGGCAACGGCTATGTCAGACTACTGTTTATGACACCATGCAATTACCTACAGACACCATCTACTACATNAATCATCAGCATTCTGTTTCGCTTCAGTGCTTCAAATGTATCTTGAGGAGAAAAAAATTTAACTAGTCCATTTCCATTATTTCGACCTACATGATCCTTCAGCATATGGACTGCATCCACACGGAGCCCAAGGAAAAAGTCTTTCACATCAGATTCTGTTGCAGAAAAGGGCATTCCATGAACGCTGACATATAAATCATCTGGATTGATTGGAATTGGCTTGACACTACTTTGAGAATTCATCTGGATAGGATTTACAGGATTCATGGGACCAATAAACAATGGATTCAAGCCGCTGTTCATATTCACTGCTGCTCCAGACCCATTCATTCCTGTGGGTAAAGGTGCTACGGGTGGAGGATTCATAGGAGGCATTCCTGATATGGGAGGCATAGGTGTCATTGGAGGTACGGGGGGCACAGGGGGTATCGGAGGAACTGGAGGAACAGGAGGCAGTGTGGGTACAGGAGGTGGAACAGGTATCGGAGGAATAGAAGGCATTGGTGGCAAAGACGGCATAGCTGGAATAGGAGGGATTGGTGGAGGAGGTACTGTATTCATTGGGGATGCTGTGCTAGGTATAGTTGAGCTAAATGTTGGGCTACCAAAGGTACTCCCAAGATTTGGAGGTGCAGTCCCCATACTGGCAGTAGAAAATGTGGATATGTTTTTATTGCTTTCATGCACAGTAGTAGAAGCAGTTACTACACTAGGAGAAGGATTATTAAAGTTAGGTACAGTAGTAGGTAAGTTAACCCTTCCACTCATTCCAGAACTAGGTGGTGGTCCCGACCTGCTAGCATTTGCTGGTGGCATATCTAGATTGGCAGTTTCGAAACGCCTACGACTGAGTTCTATCATGTTCTGCATTTCAGTTTTACTGCTCAGCAATAGTGTTACTTTCGACCCTTTAATTGTACCACCTGTGCGCATCATACCAAGCCTTGCATCTTCATCAGTGGCAAAAACGATGAAAGCCTCACCCAGTTCACCCCCTACAATATGCACGCCCCCATCAGGAATGGTCAATCCAGAGAAGAAGTGGCGAATGTCCATGGTCCCCGCCACAATCGGGAGACCTTGCAAGCGGATGACCACAGCCATGCTGCGCTGAAACAACACACACCTGCAGATGAGAAAAGGCAACGGCTATGTCAGACTACTGTTTATGACACCATGCAATTACCTACAGACACCATCTACTACATTTGTTTACATACACCTAACATCATCTTGCAAAGATTAAGCATGTTTATAGTCCAAGTTCCTTAATCATGTTTACTTCATACAAATTGAAGTATTAACCATTTACCAACACAATTAGCATACATTTTGCACAAGAAATTCCAAAATAACTGTTAAACTAAGACCTACAAGTGTCAGTAAAAAAAAAAACACCTGAAGAACAGCAAAAATCAGAACTATTATATCAGTAGTTGACTATTTAATGGAACATAAGCAAAATGAGTATTTTAGCCAAGCAAACAAAATTAATTTACCATAAACTAACATATGGTATCCACCGTACCTGGCAAAGTGACTGCAAAAAATTCTGCAACCTATGGGAAGTAAACAGTTCTCTTTCATTTGGGAAGGGATTTTATCTCCTGCCAGGCAAAGACGACTAGGAACACAACAGTGGGTTGGTTACAAACAAAAACCCATTGTGGACAACTAGCAACAGTGAGACTCGCACGACATCCTGACAGGGACCACCTAGATTGTAGTGATCTCATGTTTTTCTCCCAGCAAATTCAAGTGTGACTACAAAGCTAAGCTAACTGTTACAAACTAGCCCCAGACATTTTGTGACTGTACAGACCTCACCTAAACTAGATTAACATCTATGCATATCTTAGCTAGACAGCCTTTTACAACTTTCAAAAACCAGGTATAGTTTTTAATAGTTGCAGCTGTTCTAACATTACACCTTCCGTCTCAGGCACAAGTAAATTACTTCTACCTCTACAGGTGAGGTTAGTGGAAGCTTAAGATCAATTCTGAACAGGTAGATCTTGACAGTTACACCTTGTACACATTCTAAATAGGCTGAGGTCACATCAGAAGTTCAAGATAAACAGGAAACTACATAATTCTCACTCATTTTTGACAAATCTTCAGCAAAGACTGAAAGCATCATATTAATACTAGCACAATTCACCAGTTCAGAAGCCAGCCCAACAGTAGCACCTTGGTTCACCTGACCCACTTCATCTCTGAAACTTCTCGATGACCTAAGCACAAGCCAGTTAAGTATCTGTATGGAAGACCCTCTAAGGGTCCCATTAGTCACATACAAATGGTGTTAACTAAGCATTTGAAATCAAGGATGAACGGGATCATACAATGCAACACCAGGAGGTAGTGCACCACCAAAGACTTTTGGCCGTATGCCAAAGCGGTGACCAACTACCACCAGTAACTATCTTCCAACATTCCATATTCAGATAAGTACTGTACCCTGGGATACAGTCAAATCTTTAAGTCAGCTGCATTTGCCTGTCCAGGTCTTCCAACTGATTTAGAGCAGACATGCCTTGAATACGTCCTTAACAGTAGGTAAAGCCACTATCCAACAACTGAACCAGGCCAGGTAAGGCTTAATTCAGCACTTAATGAAAACAAGAATAACAATTCTTCTACAGAGAAAAAAAAGAAGCAATTATTTTGTTTGCATGATGGAACTTCAGGTTACTTAAACGGGTACTTAAGTATTTTGCTTTATTGCTCAACAAACCAGAGCTAACCCTTTATATACACTAATGAACTCAAACAACAAACTGGGGTATTAAAGGGCACTGGCATACACCCAGCTGACACCAGAAAAGTTCTGAGGACCCTTCTCCCTCAACAGCACAGCAGACCAGCCAATGGGCACAGTCAGCTCTGCTGCTCCAGTTGCTGTGAATGAATATCCAATTCCTTACTACACCGTCTTGAAAGAGAGACTGGAACTTGTAAGATGAACATGAGATGGTCTAAAAAAAATATATATAGCTATACATATCACTAAGAAAATGCCTACTTCACCAAGGCATGGCAGCAACAGAAATTGGAATATATACTAAGCCTCAGGTATTACCTTGCCGTGGAGATGGGAAAGTTAACAAAAGCAACATCTTGCATTTATGTCTTATAGTGACACTTACATTTAACTTTATTCTCAAGTTCATTGCCCAATAATTTTCCAACAGCAAAATAACTAGCCTATGTGAAAAAAACAGGTCAAAGTAAAAACAATCTATGCTACGTACACATCTAAGAAAGCACGTAAGACTTCCTCCACTGTTTTAGAACAGCAGTATTTCTCAATTACTCTGTAGTTTTATTTTAAATTTGCCTAACATTAGTTTCAGAGATTGCTATCAAAGTTAAAATGAAAATTCTGGCTACTTCAAGGATGCCATACTAAAGGAGACTGTAAAACTTAAGTTTACTACATTATGTTACAGGATTTCTTTTGAATTAGGTGATCCTGAGGCAAGCAAGCAGCATAAAAGCATCCTTATTTTTGCATCTATGCTTTGAAAGCTAAAATAATACTAACAGCAAATCTTGCTAGGAGGTTTACATTTTCTCTACTACCTATTATAGAAATAAACGAATTTCAGAAATTTTTATGTACCAGGAGTTAGACATTTGAAGTATATTGTGTTAAATGGGAGATTACTTTTAGTTATTTACTTATTAATGCAAAAGGATTGATAATCTGGAATGGCCATTAGTTGAACAAAGACAACCTGGGAAGGTTTTTCTGCTCAGATCTGCTGGTTTAGAACATCACAAATCCTTTTTCAGAACTGACACCTGCCGGATAAGTGCATTTACTAACAATTCCATTAATCTAGCCCAGAAAACAAATTAACGGATAACACCACAAAGGAATTCTAAAGAGTTCAAGTATTCAAATGTAGGATAATACAAGTGATTCAATCTTGCACTGAATTCAAAACTTCATTATAAATGCTAACAGGTATCTTCAAGTTTTGTTACTAAGTATTCTACTTAAGTCCACTAAGTCACTATCAACAAAAAAATGCAAACAGCTCCTTAGGCATACAGTTGCTAGAAAAACTAGCTGCAATTACTTCAGTGTAGTTAATTCCATGCATGGTAAGTAGCAAATGCTTGCTATTAAGCGAGAGCTAACAGTAACATGGTATGAATAAAAAGAATTTTAAGGACTGTACTCCAAATATTTTTGGCAAAAAAATATTTTGCCACCTCAAAACATAACTGCTTCAAATTTTTCAGGATTTCAGTGCTTTAAGAAAGTATTAGTTTTGCTGCTGCGATTTAAAGAAAAATCACAAGGACCAAAAGGGCCAAATTTCACATTTCTAAGCACTCACAAGCCTGATTTTTATCAAAATGCACTTACCAGACAATAACCCACTGAAATTTCCCAACTAATGAAAAGCAAAGCCTGCTCAAATATTTCACTGTCTGCTTGTAAAGATCAACATACATGCAGAGGCAACATTAACTTCAGACACAGAACGGGCTACACGCCTGTTAACTGTGCATTGAAGGCTTTTTGTTGGGCTGTTAGAGGTGTTCTCAGGCTGCCTGCTTTTCCCCCTGTACAGAAAGGTACTTTAAGGCAAAAATGGGTTTTGTTGTCATTTTGTGTGTTTGGTATATATTTGGAGAGACCAGAAGCACAAAACGCTAGAGCCGTACAATGGACAAGCTATCTCCATTACCAAGTCAAGATCAAAAAAGAAGAGTAAAGGGCTGCTGACAACCAATCCGATTCAACCCATTTGATGAACCTTAACAGCATGTTTATGTGTCTCAACAGTAACATCTTCAGAAGTGTTCATATTACACTGGAAAAAGGTGTACAAGATGACAATATTACTCCTTCCATCTATGTGCTAGTTAGTAAAATAAGCAGAATTTGCATCATACACATAAATTGACAAAAATGCCAGACCAGCTTTAAGATGTATGCATTTTTCAAATTAAGAAAAGTTTAGAAGATTTGACCTAGTTCCTGAGGAGTATTAACGTGCAATACCCGCACGGTACACACACACGACGTATTTGGCAATCCTGGATGAAGCCTAAGAACTGGAATAACATGGGTATTGTAGCAGGAATTTTAAGCATCCAGGCTGAGACTGTCTAGCAAAAGCTAAAACCACATGCTACAGTTTTGCTTTTTAAAAAAAAAAAAGGCTAAAATCAACCCGTTAGATTAAGATAGTCATCTCTGAGCTAATTTCAATCTATCTGATCCCTTTAAATGCTGCAAAACCTGATTAGAAGCAATTACTGAACACTTCTAAATTCCAATAGTTAGAAACATGCAGACCTGTGGCCTGCAGCAAAGTAGCTACATTTTCCGACAGTGCAAAATAACTGGGAGAGCGTTCCGGACTATCACATGCTGATGAAACAACAAAACATTAGTTTGGCAGAAAATTTTGTTTACAAGAACAACATCGCCAGAACCACCATCACCAGTGGGAGTCAAAGTAAAGAGACTAGCTATAGATTATCTGACCCAAGTGTTCTGATATCAATTCACAGATTCCAAAAGCCTCAAATATTTCTTAATATATACTCAGTATGCATATAAAGAAGTCTTCAATTCAAAGGCTCTTACCTGCAAAGACAGATGTTTTTTTCTTAACAAGTAGCAGAAGCCAAGCCAATCCTGTGGGCAACCAATTAAAACCAACTTTTAGACTGCAATAAAGAATAAATGGAGGCAAAAATCAATGCAGGCAACACAACAGCAGTAACAGTCCACAAAGAACTGTATATATAGAAAGTTTAAACCTGCAACCACCACAAGGCACTGTGACATACAACAACCACAAGAGTACAAGTGCATTGTCTAATACCTTATCCTTGTATGACTTGTTGGTAACTGCAATGCACAGTTTTTGTATGGTTTCAAGACATGAATATGCCTTCCACAAAGAACATAAGAAGAATCAGAAAACATTCAAAGGATCTTCAAATTTTCCCATCACCAACAGGTGAACAAATCACTCTTTCAAAGGCAAAGAGCAACAATTAAGTACTTAAAACCCCTGAATTTTAACAAGTTCTTGCTCTGTCAATAACGATACTCCTTCCTCCAACTGCACATCTTCTTACTTGAACAAAGCAACATAAGCTGCACCTCAGAAAACCTCCCTATAGCTGCAGGTGAAGAATTCCTCAGGAGTCAGACAAACTGGTGAAACTAAGTGACATTTCAGTTACTTCTACAGAGCACACAGTAAGAACTTCCCACCGAGATACTGTATTTTCGGTTGTAATCTGTCATTTCATTATCTAAATCCTCACTGAATGCCCATTTTTTTTCATCCCTGTATAATAATTGTCTTCCTGGAATTACAACTCAAAAGAGACAAACATTTTAAGTGGCAACATACGTATTTTGTATTTAAAGGAGGGATGGAAAACCCTTGCTCTTTCATCGCTTAGTAGACCATCTCACACTAAAATTGTGATTATTTGGAAAGCAATCCAGCAATGCATCACACTAAGAACAGGTAACTGCCTCCTCACACAACCCAAACGAGCCATTTTCAGTTATAAGCATCATTACCAAAGTGAACTTGGAGAAAGAAGTACTACCAAACCATCCACAAACTCTCTAACAGAGGGAATTAAAACAAACGCAGATATTCACAGATCTTCCAAGACATTAACAGCAGACTTACAAGTGAGAAAGATACAACTACGCTCTTCAGACTTATATTAAAAGGGCAAATGCATTTAGGAAAAGAAGGTTGGTTTTTTTTTGGACCCTTAAGAAAAACAAGCAATCCTATATTGAAGGGTTCAACTACATACTTTCATATCTAGCAGAGTCAAGCAGTAGTTTACAATGCAGAAAAGAATGTAATTACCTGAAAAAGTTTCATGCAAAAACACATCTGCTTCACAAAGCAGATAAATCTTTCATGCAAAAGGAACTTCCCATTTGGAAGAAAAACCCCATCATTTAATGAATTTCCAGTACAGCAACCACAGCGTTGCATACATTCCTCTTCACAACACTGAAAACAAGATGAAGATATGCAGTGGACTAGGACAATATGCTATAATGTGAAACAACATAAACAAAACCAAGCAGCATTCTTCAGAAAAGGTGCAAAACCCCACTCCACTACGTTTAACCTTTCCAGGAAAGGCCATCCACTTTTGTTTGCAAGTCTTAATTCTCTCAACTTTAAAGGGAACCATCCATCACTCTCGTAAGTAAAAGACATTCTTTCCAACCAACCCGATGCGCAAGAGTATATTAGCTAGGCAAACAACAACTAGGGCACAGGTGCTCCCGCACAAGGCTCACACCACACCTCTGGGACTTCATGGGAGAGACTCTCCACAACACCCTACCAGCTGTACACAAAGGATCACCATCCACTGGACAAAAAACAGTCACAGAAACAACCTTAAGCGGAGTCCATCAAGGAAGCAACCTGCCGATTTTTCTGCCTAACCCCAGCAGATCGAGATGGGTAAGAAAACCACCAAGAAGAATGATTAAGAGTGAGTAAAACCAGAGCCACGAGTTTTTCTGAAAAGAAAGGAGACTCCTGGTGTACTTGAGACCCACTTCAACTCTAGGTTGCCTTTGTTTGGGGTTTTGTTTTGGGTTTTTGGGGGGGGCTTTGTTGGGTTGGGTTGTTTTTTGGTTTGGCGGTGTTTTTTTTTTTTTACAGAGCTAATTTTTATTAGCGAGGAAGAGCGTTACGTTACTGCACGGCAACTTCTCTGGTACTTATAGGGCAACCCCGGGGGAAGCACTGCGGACACCAGGGACCTTTTTCCCCGCGAAGCACGGAGAGTTTGCCTCGCTTCGTCCGCCGGGGCCGGGCGAGGAGCAGCCGCCG
>VZSC01002026.1:109926-144373 GCA_013398225.1 Steatornis caripensis
TTTGTGCGCGGGGACGCGTGCCAGCCGCGCCGCGCCCGGCCTCCCTCCCCTCGCCTCGCCGCGGGCCCGCAGCGCGGGGCAGGGCAGAGCAGGCGGCCCGGCCCGCCCGGGCGCCGCCGCACTCTTACCGAGGGATCTGTACGGGAAAAAGGGTTAGAACGGAGCCGAACCACCCCGGGCCCCGCTCCGCGCCGAGCCCAGCGCCACCGACCGCGCAGCGCCACAAAATGGCCGCTCCGATGCGGCGCCGCCAGGGAGGGGCGGTGCGTGAGCCAGGCTGCTCGAGGAGGGCGGGGCCTTCCGGCGCGCGCAGAGCTTCCTGCCGCCCGGGGCGGGGCAGCGCGCAGGGACAGGGGGCGCATGTGCCGCACGGCTGTCGCGCCTCGCGTCAGAGTGGGTTGGGGCGGCGCGGGCCGCGGCGGGCTTTGTCGTGAGAAAGCGGCTTTGCCCGCGTTGGCGGCACACGGCATTGTCTGGGCAGGGCCGCGGCTGGAAGAAGCAACGTCAGAGCCACAGTGTAAGACTCGTACAGTTGCCTCTGGTAAAATAGTAGTGGGTGATAGCGTGATACGTTTTCTGGAAATTAATGTCACTGAGGGTTATTGCTGAGGAAACGTGGACTTGAAAAGAGACATTGAATTTCCAGCGAACAAAAGAACCCTGAGGAGAGTGGCTGTAGCTGGCTTCCTCACTTAGGACCAGGTTGCAAAATTAAAATGCAAGTCAGATTACCCTGGGTACCTTTGAGTGTAAGTGCCCCATTCTGTATTTGTCCTTTCATAGAATCATAGAATCATAGAATGGTAGGGGTTGGAAGGGACCTCTAGAGATCATCTAGTCCAACCCCCCTGCTAAAGCTGGTTAGCCTAGAGCAGGTTGCACAGGAATGCATCCAGGCGGGTTTTGAATATCTCCAGAGAAGGAGACTCCACAACCTCTCTGGGCAGCTTGACTATTTTTCTTGACTGAACACACACGCGATACAAATAACTCAATGGTGTCCTGAGGTGAAGAACAGCTAGACACCTCTCAGGAGATACTCTGTCACTGTGCTTCAGCAGGCACTGGTACTGCAGCAGCAGCAATTTTTGGTGAAAAAAACCCTGCATAGTCTGCTGCAAGAAACAAATTAAATCACCCTCTCATGTCGCAAACACTTTTCCAGCTAATTTGGGAGTTCAACAGTTTAGTTAATTTAGTTATTTTTCACCACTTAACATAAACCAGGACCAAAATTTGTGATTGGTATGTTGTCCTGAAGCAATGGGCCTGGGGCTGCTCAGTGCGACAATAACCCCCTCTCCATGGTTTGGTTCCCTGTATATCTGCTCTTGCTACTCCCAAATTCTCCTCCTTTACCACCCTCATCCCCTCCCAATAAACAGCCCACACTTGTTCATCTTCTTATTATCCCTGGTTTTACAGATTTTATACTCTCTTTGGTATTTATGATAATGGCTACCCTGAAAGTTTACTCATTCTAACACATCCCTTTTGTCTTGCTAGGTGTGCCATCTGCTTACATATCACTCCTCGATTGCTGGAGGTAGTATCCAGTAATTTGTCTTAGTGTTAGTGACACTAGGCAGGGGTAGCTGTCAGCGTGCACCCCTCAACACAGCCAAGAGAACAGGCGGTCAGGTCAGAGTAACCAGCGGTACCCACAGCCAGGCTTGCTGGACCCCCTGGAGAGCTGCTTGCCCAAGGTACGCCAGGGGCAGCTGCAGCTCAGGGCCTCGCTCTGTGGCACTACAGCACTTCCCAGGCTGCACTGTCCACCCTGCAGGAGGGAGAAGGTGTAGGGTAACAAGGGGCAGCGCTGGAGCATCCCAGGTCAGAAGAAAACTAAGAATTTTCAGCTTTTGTGCAATTTGATGAGTCAGCACCTTGCTTTTTGTTGCTGAAATAAAGTCTGGTGGAGAGACTTGTGATGTTTACTGTGTGGACCAGCAGAAAAAAACAGGACTAAACTACATAATCCTCAGTAGGTCTCTAGACTGTGTCTGTACAGACTCCATGAAGGCACACCAGAGAGCAAGCCCTGATGCCCTGGACAGCTGCTGCAGACCAGCACATGTCCTTGCACCTTGAGCATTCTGGTCTGTGCCGCAGCCCAGCTGGAGCAAAGCCTAGAACAGATGCCTGTGACACACATTACCTCCACAGGTCTCCCACTGTCTTCTCAGCCATACCCACATTTTCGTGGGGAGAGAATATTTAGTTCACTCAAGATTAACAGAAGCAGATTTGTGGATGAGAGAGAACAAAATTCTGGACTAGTATTAGGAGCACGCCAAGTGACCAAGGGTACCAAAGAGGAGTTGGCAGCATGATGCAGTTAGATACCAATAGCAGGGGGAAAGCATCTCTGGAAAGCAGAACACTGGTAGGCAGATTAAAATACAGAGATCATTGGTAACAATGTCCAATATGCTCCCCTGTAACATGCATGTGGTAGAAGGCGGGCAGAGAAAAACAGTGTTAGAAAAAAATGGGATTTGCCTTCATTAGGTACTAGGAAACTACTGGGAGCACACTAATTTATCTGTCTCCTCCACCTAAACCAAAACTGAAGTAGGGTGTTAGGTACACAGCTAGGGAAAAAAAATTGACACAGGACACTTTAAAGTAAAGCTTGCAGGAACCAGCACCCACTGTACCGATTCCACATCTGAAACAGAAATGTCTTCCTCCATGCATCATACTTTTGCTACACCATTAGTCCGGAAACATTACGCTGAATTCCAGGCTCCTTGCTTCTCCAGCACCCTAGAAATACCATTCTGTAAACACAACCTCTGCTCCTATTCCTTTATCTGTGCAAGGATGTGGTTTGGATGAATGAACCGAGTTGACAAAGAGATTCATACTACTTTCTATTTTCCTTTGATTACTACGTGTCAACTGCAAGTCCGAATTGTTTCCAGATCATTTAGAAAAATGTTCAACAGCAATAATGCTCACAGACACCTCCCAGAAACTCTTCTCATTCCTATCTATACTTAAAATCTGTCAGTCAGCTATGATGTGCCTTATTGATCCTGTATAGTTACTTTTTTAAACCAAATTAAACACCTTGTTTGTTTTACTATGTCTACTCAGCACAAAACCACTTTGATTGCTCATTAGTAAGAGCTTTTCTTCTTATAAGAGCATCTTTTATCAGCCTTTTTCTATTATTCTGTTGTAGATCCATACAAGGAACATCAGCTGTAAAGAGTGCTACCTCTCCCAAGCACTCAGCTTGTCCATTTTAAAAACTGGCATTTGCTTTCTTCCAGTGCATGACCTTATTCACCATCCTGAAATTTAATCAGAACTGTCTTTAGTGGAGAAGAAATCCCTTAGGCCAACTTTTTGGGATTCAGCTCTGGGAAACGGCATTTCAGAGCAAGGGCATACATGGTGTTAGTAGTAACAATCTCACCGAAAACAGCTGGACCATGGCTGAAGTCACACCAGACAGACAGAGAACAGCAAGTCAATCAATAAGGCAGATCAAAGAAGATCAAAGAGAAGATGCAGTATTTTGTTAGGAGCAATAATGTTTATGTTAATTTATAATTTTAAAAAATCCCCAGTAAGTTTATAGCTGGCTGTATAACATTGTCAAAAAATCTGTTAACTGACACTCTTCCTGTCTCCTACCTGTCCAGAACAGGTAGCTGTCTAATTCTCTATTATCCTTCCTGAAGAAACAGTCGATATTTTTTGTAGTTAGGTGATATGCTCTTTCAGTGTTTAGAACACTAAAATCCATCACGGAGAATTTTTTGCTCCCCTTCTGTATTACCTAATCATCTTGCACCACCAGAAGTTTATTTTTCCTGTTTGTCACACTCGTTCAATTTTTATGACACTTGCAAAATGGTGACGCTAAATCCTCACCTTCCTAGTATCCCCACCTTGTATTATTAATTTAATGCCCTGCAAATGGCTCCAATTAACCACCAACCCCCCACCCCCCAAAACCCCACAGCTCCATCACTTCTGATTTACAGGCAGTTCCATTTGTAAATATTCTCCTCCCAGAAAAATTTACGTCCCCACAGAAAAAGCTTTAACTGCATTCAGTGGTGTACAACTAGACGTTCATTCTTCACATGGCTTCTTTCTCTCATGGGGAAAAGTATCTCCACTATAAATTTTTCCTCCTCTTGGTCTATAAGCATTTTCAAACAAACATTTTTTAACAGTGTGACTGAGTTGCCCAAACCTTTACATGTAGAATTTGTAATTTAAATCTTAGCATAAGCGGTGCTCAGAATCTTCAAGATTTGGAGCTCCCTTTCCTCAAAATAATCACAATTTAAGCTATTGGAGTTTTTTTTAAAAATAGCTCAGATCAGGCACTGTGTTTGAGAAGAATGATCCATCAAAAGTCAAATATTGGCTTGATAATAGAAAGAGCTTCTAACAGTGTTCACAGAAAACGTAGGAGATTATCTTTCTCTGTTCTCTAACGAAAGGCTGCAATTCGGCAAGTTAGCGATTGTGCTGCATAGTTCAGCCACATAGGTGGATCCGAAAAGACTGAAAGAAGCCAAGTTTAAGTCTTATCTATATTTTTTAATCATCCATGAAACACAAAGAACAATTTCATAAACATAAAGTTCTAAAACGTGTGGGTAAAGTGTTATCACATGCTTAATCCAGAAAACATATATGGCCCAAGGATAAAACACAGTACATACACCACCTCTAAAGCCTATTTATGCATATGGTAGTTTTAAAAATGTTGTGATGAAATATAAGGTGCCAGCCCTACAATTTTAAAACCACTAAAGCTAAGAATTTCAAATAGCACAACTGAGGATTAGCTTTGCCTTTCAAACAACCAAATATGTCCTTGGTAACAAAAAAAAAAAGCACAAGCTTCTGTAACACAATCCACCATCACATGGTTCATCCTCAAGGCAGATACCATCCATAACTGAAGACGTACTGACTACAGAGTGTATTAAATTCAGCAGCTAATACAGCATCCATCAATCAACAAAACTAATTTGAGAGCTGTCCGCTTACGCAACTGAAACAAAGGCACTTTGTAATACAGGGTTATGTTTCCTACTGGAAAGATCAACAAGGGTAAGAAAGGAGAAACACTGATATGAATTAATCTCATCAAACCCTTTTTAACAGACACTTTCCCCCAGCATTTGCAGGGAATGGATTCCCATGTAAGTCTCTAAGTCAGACAGAAGTACAGTCTGTCACCCAGAGAAAACTCCAGAGCCCCATGTTCGTATCTCCAGACAAAACACCCAAGCTCAACTGGGCAAGACTCCCTCAAGCGACAGAAGCCAGCAGCCCATAGGCAAACTCGGACTAACAGCAAAGGGCTCATCACAAGGTGAGGAAAAAACCAACAATAAACCCAAACCCCATTCAGACATTGCACTTTATCTGCTCTTCCCACCACCTCCACCACTCATGTTCCAACTAAACTGGTACTGCAACTGAAGATGACCTATTCCGCCTATCCCCCTCCCCAGTCATTCAAGTTTTCTTTCCTTACTTAGAAAAAAATTGCATGGAAAAAACACAATGGAGGGGACAGCAAAGTGCATCATCATTGTATCACAAACTCTGTAATGCAGAAGAATGTTTTGGATTAGTGCACACGGGAACAAGCATCACCCAACAAAGGATAAAACCAAGGAAAAAAGAGCCAAAAATACTGTTTCAGAAAAAAAAAGTTAACTGCACATACAACTTAACTGTGAAGGCACATAGCCACACTGAGGCATCCTTTTCCTCTAGAAATGCCAAGCTTCCTCCTATCTGAGAACTTCTCACAATACAATGCATTTGAGCAGCACAAAACCAACTGGTGTTGCAAGATGCCTGCCTTAAACGGAAAGAACAGGAGGCCTGGCAACAGGTCTGCGCTGCAAACAGAACAGCTACACAGGATGTTTTACAATGAGAAGCAACAACCTCTTGCCAAGATTCCACTGGCCCAGAAGTAACACACTGATTTAATTTTCTTATTAGAAAATACGTTTCCAAATAAGTTATATTTTAATATAAATTTCTGTGTGTCAATATGAATGGATGGGTGTTATAGCATCCTGGATAAAGACTAGTTTTATTTTTGGCTTCTCAGACATTGCGATCAGAAAAGGTAGTTCTCCAGTCAAGTGTCAAAAAACAGAAGTGCTGTGTAATTTGTTCAGGAATGTACAGAAAATGCATTTTAATCCACATCTAGTCCATGGATAGAGATGTTTTCTCAGTGCTGAGTCCATTTAATGCTTTTGAGGTCAATTCCATCCTGCACCATTTCCCAGAGGGGGCTGTAAAGAAAGGAGAAAAATGTGGGCTATCTAAAATGCACAGGACGACATCAACAACAATCAGACAATTTCATCAACTACACAAGAAATTAGGAAATACCTATCTACCTATCTTCTCCTTCTGGAAGTCAGTGAGCGTCAGACAATCAGTCCTCAACTGTGTCCTCAGCACAAAATACAAGAGGTGAGAGGGCAGGTGCTGCACTGCATGTCCTGCTCCCACTCTGCGCATAAACAACTCCTGTCTCTTAGAGACTGAGCCCTCACATTTGACACTGTCCAGAAGAGTCAGGAGTCTATTTATTTTCACCAAAATAAAACAACTGATCGATACATAAATTCAGTAATAACATCCCTGGCTTAGAAACTACTCGGTACTGCCCTATGTGCTTGCCCCTACGCGTATTCTTTCCCCGACAAAGGCAGTATCTGGGAGAAGGTTTTTCACCAGGTTTGTTTCCTTAAAAAACTGTCACTACTGTTAAGATCAGGCCCCCTACCCACTCTGGCAACACTCCTCGCTTATATATAGAGACGCCACCAGATTTCTGAAGCGAACAATTACTTTCAACTAAATAAAACTCTTCAAATTATTTAATACCTAAAAAGTCTTCACATTCAGTAAGGAGATGCCTCACCTCATTTCCCTCAGCCTCTTAACATGCTGTATGCACTTCTGCACTGTATAATCCACTTCTTCCTCAGTAGTGAAACGACCAATGCCAAATCTAAACCAAAAGAAAACCGTTAAGGACTAGAATAATGTGCATATGGAGGGGTGGAACAAATCCACTACCTACTTTCAGCAGAAAATAAAAATATGTGGAAGCATTAGGGAAGACCACTCCACGCACCTTATAGACGAGTGAGCCAGGTCTTCATCTGTTCCGATTGCCCGCAAAACATAGGAAGGCTCCAGAGAAGCTGATGTGCAAGCACTGCAGAAAGGGAAGGCAGGCAAATCTCAAACTTTTGTTCACGTGCAGATGCTACACTGAAGCAACACTTCACTAATCTCCTCCAACAAAGAATAGGTCACGTTTAGTATTACTATGACACCTTACAACAACCTTTATCAGCTTCCCCAGTCTCTTAGAAACCATGAGTGAATACAAGCGAGAGCAGCAGTATTTCTGCTGCTGAAGAAAAAGCATGGAAGGGGTAGGCATTAGAGGGGAAAGAGCGTAATAAATTAGGAGCAATCGGTAAGAAGAGAGAGTACAGATAACGCAGGAAGAATAAACAAAATGCCAAACAGAAGCAGCGGGAATGCAGACTAAGAGATAGCTGAAGCAAAGGCCATGAAAAAAAGACAAAGGAGCCAAGAGAGAACTAGCCAGAGAAGGTAACATACCAACAGGAACATTAAAAAAGGAAAAAAAGACTTCACAAGCTGCTGTTTGGCAGCAGAACAAATCAATGAAAAACACTGTGTAGAGGAATCCAGAGCAAGATCATCTAGTTATAGTTGTCAGCAGAGAGAACTTCCATCCTGAAGCAGTAGGCAAAACTGGTTACATGTTATTGCTCAGTTCTTACAGGTAGCAACATGCAGCAAAAACTGTAGAGCTGTTTACACCTCTCAAAGCAGAGCCTCAGAAGAGATTTTCAAATTACAGAAGTGTTTGGCTTGAGAGACAGTCACGTGGAGACTTTTTCTTCCTGTTCATAGAGCCAACATATTTCTAATTAAGATATGCTGACTGCTTTGTTCTCAAAGGTGAGGAAAGGAGGGCATCTTGACACTCCACTAACCTCATCATAAGCATCAAGTTTGTCTCAGCAACAGAAATGTTACTAGTCATTCCTGTCAAGTCAACAGAGCTCCACAAAAGGTTATTCAATTTTCTTTCTGCTTCTGCATTAAACACAGGCACTATGAGCTAATTTAATTCAGATATTTGTCCAGCCTCACTAGATTCTAGTTACAATCTGCCACTTGTGTGAAATCCTGCTGAAGGACAGAAGCTGCTGAAATGATGGTAGCCTTTAGAATGAAAGTGTCACCAGCAGTTACAAGCCAAGGCTGCTCAGATCGCAGGCAGGTAACAACTCTGCAAAACTGGCAGGTAGGAATTTCTAGGTTGGTTTTTCTGGGTTTGTTTGGGGTTTTGTTTTGTTTTTCTTTCAGGATGAGTAAATTTGACCTTCATTTGAAATGTGCCACTTCAGAGAAACACAATCTTTGAATGCAATCAGTGCCAGGCTGACTCATTAACCGAACACACAAATATGGGGCACAGAGATCACTCCTTAGTTTGTACCGCCATTAGCAGATGTTATTTTGTCTCCAAAATATACCACTATCCTTCCCACACATCCCACCTACCTTCCTGAAGACAGAGCCACGTCTTTCAGAGCCATGAGAAGACTCTCCCCTTCCACATATGCAAAAGATAAATTGATGCATCCTACACACAAATAAATGAAAAAAAAAACAACTTCCATCAACTGAAATCCAGGGGAAATCCTACCCCACACAGCAGTACTCACACAACGTCCAGCTAAAGTGCATTACTCATAGCTGCTAACACTGAGGAGCTAGGCAGTTCTAATGGGCTCAGGATTTTGCTAACGTTACCTGGATAGCGATGCTCTCTATCTCCATTCATAACCACATCAGGAACTTCACTCATTATTTTTGTAACCAGTCGTTCTGCCAGTTGTGAGATTCGCTTATGGTCATACTATCAAGAAACCAGAAAAGAGACCAAAATAATAAACAGTGTACAGTTTGACCTCACTCAAACTGCTTTGTGTCACCGGCCATGAGCAGACTGAAGTAGCTGGGTTCGGTTAGACTACGGAAAGAACACATCTGAAACTTAAACTTTGCCCACTCTAGAGACTGTTTTAAAAGAGAATTACCAGTTTAGTCCTAGCTAGCTCACTCTTCAAAAATATTCCAAACCATTCAGAAAGACCTATACATACAAGCTGCCAAATTGGCTTTCATAAAAGCACTGAGTTCTTTGTGTTTAAAGACAAGTTAGGTAATGCATAAGATGATGCGTTTTGCAAGACAAGAAAGGGTATCTATTATGGTAAGTGCCCCTTATTTCCCTAGGAGCTCTCAAACTGTACTACATAAGGACATGGACTCGCAAATTACTGTGAACTCAGCTTTTACAACACATAACCTACGCAGTGAGAACTGCCCATCTGCACTGTCTCGTTCTACACTAAAAAATGAGGTCACTTACACTAAAAAAGCAGTAAGGTACAGTATCAGCTCTGGTGCACAGGAATGGCCAGCCACACACATGCAATTCATGCTTGTTTACACACTTGAAAAAGCTTTAGAAGAAAACAAGACTCTCAACTATTACTTGGTTTAGAAATGCCAAAACTCTGCCAGGCAAGGAAGAGAATCCAGATTTGAGGCTCGTGGAGAATTCAGGCTCTGCAGGATCTCCAGCCTCTAACAAGGCTTCCATAACCACCCAGCTCAGATGGCAGTTCTCTGCCTGTCTCCCAGGAAGGAGCTTGATCCTCTGTGTACGGATATCTGGCTTATGCATCCCACTGGCACCACACTGAAGGATTTTTACGGTCTAGCTGTAAGTAATGTATTGGTGTCCACAAACCGATATAGCAGCACACAGAGGCTTAAGACACCAGACCTAACAAATAAACTTTACTGCTTAAGCTAGGAAAAAATTACATTTTTAGTTGCAAGGCTGCAGTAAATTTGAACTTATATACATTTAATGGGTACGATAATGGACTAGTATATTGAAAAAAATAATACTTCAATTACATAAACACGATTTATTCCATTTCAGAGATGCTGCTAATACATGTGTGTGGAATGGAGAGATAAGCACTTAAAGCCATATTTCACTAAAACTGTCAACTGTAGATCAGTTGTAGAAAACCATTATTCAAACCACTTCAAGAAAAAAGAAACCTAAGCAAGCTGAAAATCAACTTCCGATTACCCAAAAACATCCCTGAAGATCTCAGAACATTTACTTAATGTTACAACACGAGAATCAAAAGACCTAAGGAAGGCCTAACCCGCCCCATTACATTATTTTCTGGAATCCACAACAAATACCTTCTCCCACATACCTCCATCTCCTGCTGGGCCACTTCACACGCTGCCCCCAGGCCCACTGCTAAAGGAGTGGGCACAGTCCCAGACCGCAGTCCTCTCTCCTGGCCTCCCCCACTTTGCAGCGGTTCTAGCCTGACGCGTGGTCGACGGCGAACATAGATAGCACCAACACCTTGAAACCAAGGAAAGCTGTTTTAGTACACACTCACAGATCCGAAACTAAGAAAAGGGACTCCAAGGTTTGGAAATACTCCTTATTTCCACAACAAACACATATATGGAGAAAAATGTAGTGAACACATACAGAAGCACAGTATTTTCTAGGAAATTGTGTTTGTTCCCACCGTTCCTGTTCCTCTTCATTCAGGCTCCTGGAGCTTCAGCCATGGGAGAAGCTCAGTTTCTCCCAGCGTGCTTCGGCCCCCTAAGGACTGAGGACTTCCCTTCTGACAATTCCTGTGCACAGCTGAAGTTCACCCCTTTGTGCTGAAGCTTTTACGTGCAGATTCATTCACTGATGAATGAAGTCAGACTTACTGACTTCCAACTAAAAGCTCTAGAAGAACTCCTTCCCCTGGATTACCAGGCCAGTACCAGTCCCAAGAATCCTCTCCCTTTCCTACTAGGGAGACTCATCAGTGGCACCAATTTTCAATGGGGAAATTAGATGAGCCAGTCTTGACAGCTAGCCAATTTCACGCTCTGGTCTCCTCACTTAGAAACTTGTTTTCCGCGTCTTCACGTGCCCTGCCATACCTAACGAGCGACTGTCACCACAGGAAGAATGGTTGTAATTTCTGGGTGCAGCTTCTGGTCACAGCAAGTTGTCAAAATTTATATATGTCACCTGCCCAAAGTTATTGGTTGAAAACATTAGTCCTCATTCAGAGACATGTCTTCAGCTCTCAGCAGACCTCGTACAGAAAAAGACAGCGTATTGAAAAAAATAGTAATTTTGACTTTTGTTCCCGAATAGCACATAGAATACAGCAAACCTAATTTCTGTCTTTCTACATCCAGTTTTCCAAACTAAATAGACCATGACAGTGATAATAGCTGAATTTTAGTATTTGGAAGTCAACTAGAAAACCCATATCCATATTCTAAACCCCATTCTGCAAATACGCTGCACAAATGGGGTTTGGGGGAAGAAGCTACTGGAAGTAGAAGACAACCAAAATCACTAAGAATTTAAACTTTCCAGTTACCTTTTGATCTCCTCGTTGCAAGTTATACTTGGGTCTAAACTTCGTCCTATAACCCAGTGATTTAATTTCAACCATTTCAGCATCAGTGCTGCCTCACACCAAGCAGATGACAAGCCTTATAACTCCTGATACGCCACTCCTCCTGATGGTGCCACCATCATAAGATACTATTTCTTCCTTCGCTGAAGCCACCTCACAACTCATCATCACTGAAGATCCACCTACTGCAGCTCTAAGTCTGGCAGCAGTGCCGAAACTACTCCAAAGTCAGTCCAACACCAGTCTTAGAATAGTTTTCTACAGTTTAAGTAACAATCACTATGACAGACAGGTTTGACTTCATATGTTGTGTAGTAACCTTAAGACAGGTGTGGAAACAACTACTCTCTAGGAAAGTACTTCAGTAAGTACCTTTTGGCCCATAAATTTTATGGCCACTGATGCTCATTAGATCAATTTTCATGTCGTTGACATCCATAGGAATTTTACCAATTGCTTGTGCAGCATCTGTGTGGAAAAAAACCTTATGCACGCGGCAGATCTCACCTGCAATAAAAACACAAAAGCAAAAAAACCCCGTATTATCGCATCTAATCATTACAATTCCAATGATTCCAACAACGAATCTACAGCATCAGTTTATAGCAGGGACCGGTTCTGAGGAGACAAAGGAAGAAATGGGTGCTGTCATGTTTCTTTTACAGTACAGTGTCTAAAGCTGTGTAGGAGCTATTCTAGCGGATTAGTAGGAGCTATTCCTGTGCTCCAGCACAAACGGCATTGCTGCTGCTAGTATCAGGCCGTAGGTCTCATGCTAACAGAGGCTGAGGTTAGCTCTGCAAGGCCCCAGTCCTGGCCCATTAGACCTGTTATCAAGGTATTATGAGAACTTACTGTGGGAACCAGAACTTGGTACCAGGCACCTCTGGCATTTAAGCGTGGGACAACAGTAACAGCCTTGACAACATAAGCACAAGAGGAAAATAAGAGTCCTCAGGCCTATAAGCAACTCACTGGTGGTCAATTACTTGTCAATGAAGAAATACACTCTTGAACAGCCTTGGAGAAAATTCTGCTTTGAGCATAAAAAAAAAAAAACAGCAGCTAAGCAAGAGGAAAATCAACTGCACAACAGGATAAGATGCCTGCCAGAGTCTGGGAAAACAATACCCTCCTGAACCACGCAGCATAAACTCCAGGGCAGATGCCAAAGCCTAAAAATTGTCTAAAAACTAAAACATTTTATGAAAGGACATCTAGAATATGAAGTGGGGGCGTTGTTTTGTCACTGTCATGGGAAGCGTTATCAAGGAATCACTGTAGGATCCAGGGAACTGCATATGTGGGCTGCCTGCTCACCCCGCCTGCTCCAACAACCCTGCTTCTCCAGCTCTCCCTTCACCTGCTTTGACGTCCCTGTTTCTCCATCTGCCTGCTCAGAGCCTGCCTCATCCTCTCCCTGCCTCCTGTTGCAGAAATCTGGCTCTTCAGCTGCCTTTTGACCTCCAAACCAATTGTTCATGACTGTATATGGCAATATGGGGTAGGAATGGGTGCCTAAGTGTGGTACTCACCATCCCCTCCAATCCCAAATTCTCCACGTTTCTTCTCTTAAACACAAGTGCTCATTAAACTGTTATAGTATGTAAACTCAGTTTGGTCAGTTATTCTGTGCAATTTTTTCAGCTATTGTACAATTCCAAATGAAACTATAAACACTGCAGCTGATCTGTACTACAAGGCTGTAATTGCTGCAATACTCACTGTAAAAGTACTGAATTTCATCCTCATTCCCTTTTAAAATAAGTATTTATTTGGGACAGCATTACTAATTATTCCTTAACTATACTACATCTAATCTTTTGTATCAGTAGCATTTGGCTACGAAAATATTAAGTAAAACGAAGCTAATATTAGCTGGCCTCTGGAAGCCATGGTGTACTTACCAATGTCATGAACTGGCTGCTTTACTCCTATTTCATTATTCACAGTCATTACAGAAACCAAACTTGTATCTGGCTGGAACGCAGCCTCCAACTCCTGGTGAAATATTCACACAGACAGAATTTGTGACTAACAGCAGAAACAAGATTCCTGTGTGCACCTTCAATTCGCTAGCAAATCTTAATCACCAGCCCCCTAACCAGCACACTGCCAACAAACCCTTGGGGTTCTGACAAATAGTCCTGGTGAGAGCACTAATCCATGAGAACACTGAATTCCTGCAGAAAGAGGAGTGTGACTGATTGTGTTTCTGCATATCCCAAAACTGGTACGCACCGTGCCGCCTGACTTGATTAAACCAGGTCAGAACAGGCTTTTGCTATGTCTCATACCCCTCTGAACTATTTTAACAAATTAACCATCCACAAAACATCTTAAGTCACATTTAGACAAAGTGAGGCTGGCTACAAAGCAACTGCATTACATACAAGACAGCATTGTGCAAAGAATGAGTCTGCCAGCAAAGTTCTCAGAGAACATGACTAACACTTCTGCACCTACAGGCTTCATCCCTCTACCTCGCGACGTACACACAACATCTCTCCAAGCCAGATGGCGGGGCTACAGATAGAATGGATGCTGTCCCGTGTTACAGGATGCACACGATGAAATAGCATATACAACTTCTAAACACCAGGACTGCAGACAGTACACCCAGAAGGGTGAGCTGACAGACAGCAGCTGGAAGGCAGCATTGTAATTGCTGCATCTGATGCCTTGAGAGTAGCTCAGGTCATGAAATTTCACCACTAACTCCTGTACCAAAGCCAGCTCCATCCTAGTTATGTACTGGGCTCTCTGTAGGGTCTGCAACAGCTCCACCTGCATGGCTATGAACGACAGGAGGTGAACAGTGGAATGAGAGATGGATGTTCTGGTTGAGAAGTCTGGAGCACCAGACAAAACAGAAAACCCTTCTCCAACTGTGACAGAGATTTGACTGTGACTCTCATTCTACCTTGTGATATTGGTTGCCCTTTCCCCTTTACGATCAAGAGTACACAAGGTCCTCCTGAGCATCAATTTGAAGCAAAAACCTCTTCCGTTTTCACTTTCTTTCTGTCAGTAAACAACCTACCTTCAAGTCTATAAGTCCATTTTTTTTAACAGGCAGATAAGTGACCCGAAAACCTTCTGTCTCCAAGGAACGGCAAGAATCCAACACGCACTTGTGCTCTGTTTGCGTAGTAATGATGTGCTTTTTTCTAGATTTATAGAACCTTGCAACACCCTGTCAGGCACAATCCATGTACAAGAAAATTGCCATTAGACTACGAAAGAAAGCAAGCTTTACACAAAATGATCTGAAACAACATATTACTGCTTAGATATAACTCATTTGGATCTTCCTTTTGACGCAGGGTCATGAATCTAAAAGGTACCGACACGTAATTCATGCTACAAATTTCCATCAGCACCCATTTTTCAAAAAGCCTGTGAAAATGTTAACTGATGTAAGTTCTAGATGCTATTAATGGAAATATTTTTTAAAGAAACATTTGCAATGGAGTCATATACAACAAGAAGTCTGAACAACCACAAACTAGAGGTTAAAACACTACTTTAGTCAGAAAAAGGTTTGTAATCACCATCTCCACTCTAATTCACCATAAAGATTTTAATTACATAAGCAGGATTGTATTTAGTGCATGCAAGAGAAATGTTGAGTATTATACTCTGTCCTGAAAACCATGTCCTGGGCACAAAAACGTCCCAGTATTTCCTCCATGTATGTAGCAGAATACCACAAGGAGTAAATCCAGGAATGCAAGTATCTGTTAACAAGGTAAACACATTAACATTTAAACTGTAGAAAGATGCATACAGTTAACGAGCATAATTTTAACATAATAAATAACTATCAGTATAAAACTTTTACCTTAATTGCCATGTTATTTGATTCTGTTGCACCACTGGTAAATATAATTTCCCTTGAATCAGCTCCTATTAAATCTGCGACTTGCTGTTTAAAAAGAAATACAAATTTGATTTGTTAAGACAAAATACAATGAACTCACCATAGCAAAACATATGCAAAATGTTCTCAAGAACACCCCCTTGAGATTCGGAAGGATTACAGCTAACATCTAACAAAGTCATGCTACAGGTACAGCAGTCTAAATATCTGCATTAATACAAAATACATAAGGAATTCATAGTCATTAGCAGAAGTGCTATTAAGCATTAGCTTGTCACAGAAGAAAAGTGAAGTAGGCAAAAACCCAGTACATATCGCTTCCAAAAAAAATGACAAAGACGCATACCTAAGATTAGGAGAATGATAAAATATGAAGTTAGCCCAATTACTGCAGCAGCACACCCGTGACGTCAGGAAACCAAAATTCTGATGCACCTTTGCCTAAAGTACTGGTTTCTGCCATTTCAGTTGCTCTAATCTCACTATTTTTTCTTGCAGTAACTCTGCCAAAGTATACCTAAGCAAAGAGGAAGCTGCTAAATCCAGCCCACAGAGAACTAACTACTACAATTTTATCATTGCTTTTGATTTTCTTTTGACACCGACTTTCCTCGCCAGCAGGAAAACCACTACAACTGTAGAAAGCCGAAGCTCACCTGCCTCGCCTTCTCCATGGCAGCCTCGCTCTCCCAGCCATAGGCGTGGGTCCTGGAGTGCGGGTTGCCGTAGTAGGCCGTCAGGTACGGGAGCATGCTGTCCAGGACTCTGGGATCCTGCGGGACACAAACCACTCAGCCTTACAAATGGAAAAGGAAAAGCACCTCTGTCCCCTCTACACATGCACACCCTCTCTCTACCCTAGGGTTACAGCACTTCTGCTACAGTGTCAAGGTTTAGCTCAGGGCAGATATTGAAAACTTGAGCATATTGCATGTTATACTCTTATTTGCTGGAGGCTACGTTGTGTATCTGGCAATTACGTTCTGTGCCCTCGCACGTAACCTCGATCTGCACAAAGACACTCACGGAAGAATGGGATTTTCTGAGCAGAAGAAATACAAAGTCTTAAAAACTCAGGAAAAAGTTACACAAGTAAGTATTTTGCTTAAATTAATTCCTCGCTGCTCCTCAAAGCGACGTCCATCCCCGCAGCCGCCGGTGCAGGCTCCACCGCGGGCGGCTCTGGCACCGCTCCCTCCGCCAAGGCGAAGGGAGGCGCCGGGGCTCCGCACACCCCGGGCAGCGGCGCGGGAGGTGACGAGGCTGTCGCACCGAAGTTCAGAGCCCGCGTGGAGGCTGACCCGGACCTCCCCGGTACCACACAAAGGCGTTTGCCCTTACAGCCGGCGCTACCCGCGGCCGACCGAAGACGCGTGGGGCGAGCCTTACGCGGGCAACGCGCCCGCGCTCCGCATCAATGGGAACAGAAACAAAGTCCACTTCTCCCCGCCCCCCGGGCTTCCCGTCCTCCGNCCGCCTCGGGCTCGGGCTCCCGCAGGGCGGGTTCGCTGCACCGCTTCTCTGCCTGTGGGGCAGGCGGCAGCTCGTGAGGATGGGCCCGGCGGCCGCGGCCGTGCGCTGCTCATTGAGCGCTGACGGGCACGGAGCGGGGCCCTGGGACAGCCCTCGGAGGCGGCGCTGCTGCCGGGGCGAAACGGGGACGGCGCCGAGGCACGGGCATTCCCTTCGTGGCCTTTCGTGCTTGACAGGCGAGGAACCAAGCCTGAAAGCCTGCAAAGCCTCCGGCACTACACTTACGGAAAGCTCTGAAGAGTGCGGGCCTGTGCTCCAGCCCAGTTTGGTTATAGAAGCGTGTTAGACAAAGTAGTAAATCCGTGGGTTTTCTTGTGCTTTCTTTTGTAGATGCCTGTGACCGTGGGCCCATACGGGCAGTCGCAGCCCAGCTGCTTTGACAGAGTAAAGATGGGTTTCATGATGGGCTTTGCAGTGGGCATGGCGGCAGGAGCGCTGTTCGGCACGTTTTCCTGCCTCAGGTATGCAGAGGAAATGGCTGCAGCGAACAGGTCGTGACAGAGCGATGGCCAGAGAGGAATGCTCCTGCTCTGGAATTGGGAAGGGAGGTGTGGATCCGGTCCTGTGTCGCCACATGGGTGAAACTTTGCCAGTGGCTCCAAATCAGCCACAGTTCGAGAGCCTCCTGTGAGCCCCGGCCTCAAATGGGAAAGTGGCAATGGTGGGGCGTCACGTCTGGGAGGGTGCAGTTTCACAGACCTTTTCCTGCCACTCCTAGGGGAGGTTGCACTGGGAAGCTGAGGCTGTGGAAAATCAGCTCCAGGAGGAGCTGGAGGAATTGACTGTGCAGATACACACACAGCCCTCTCCTCACTCGAAACCTTCCTGAGGTACTCTGCAAGCTCGTGGGTGTCTGCATCGTCGTTCCTTTCGGTGTCCCATCACCCTGCACGGAGGCAGTTACCGTACTGCCCCGGAGTCTTAATTGCAAGAGCGTAGGCACAACTGTGTCTGGCACTGGCACAACTTGTTGTGAATCAGAGGGGGACAATATTCCACTTTCTTCAGCATTCCCTGGCACTCCAGCGTGGAAACAAACAACACTTGCTGCTCCAAGTTAGCTCTTGCACTGCTCGCTGACTGATTTTGGCACACATCATCCATGGAAATGATTTAGGCAAATAAGCTCATATTTTGCAGAACTCTTTCTGCTTGAGGTTTTTTAATCTGTGATTAAGCGTGGGCAATGATTTGGTAGTGAGCCTAAAAACAGGAAAAGGCACAAAGCATAATCTGACAGAGTTTAAAAAGTTTTCTGATCTCTCTCAGATCCTGGAGAGTATTTGTAAGCGGTGCAATGCTAGCAGAAAAGACAAGATTTAGGCTATTTAGGAGAAGCAGTGACAGTGGTTCTGTTGTACTTGAACGACACAGCTACGTTACTTCTGTACCATCTTTGAGGGAAAATCTCCGTGTTTTAAAAATTAAGTGCATGACATTCCCTAGACAAATACTACAAGAGCTTCCTGAGAAGGAACAATTCTTTTTGTTTCAGTCTGACCTCAGGTAAACGGGAACTGGGGAACAGAAATGCCTCGGGACACTTCTAGGCCTTTCACATTTCTCTCGTATTAAAAATATGGTGTCAGCAGTAAATAGGAGGTTAGTTTACAACATGGTTTTAAGATGATAGTAAAAATACTGCCACTGCAGCCAGACAGGGTGGTAATACAGCAGCTCAGACCCTTTTTACTCTCTGGCAAGTCAAATACTTGGACAACATTGTTTTTTTCCCCAAATTAAGAGTATTTGGGGCATTAGAAGGTAAAGCTGCTTGTGGTAGTGGTGTGGCAGGAGGGTACTGCGTTAGCTGGTACTGCCGCAGGAGAAAACACACATGGGCCATTGGCGAGGGTTGCTCAAGTGCGCCAGGGAGAGCAGCTCCCGGGTTTTTTGCAGTAGCTGAGGCACAGGACACCACAGCCCATCTCCTGGCAGAGGCAGGCGGTATTATTTTAAATTTAGACTGAGGGGGAGGTGTTTGATTTGGGCACGTAGGCAACCATTAGATGCTTGTATCAGATCTTTTCTGCTGCATGTCGGTTTCCTGTCAGGCTTCAGCTTTTATGTAATTCCTGTGGTTTTTTTTATCTCAGGATTGGCATGAGAGGACGAGAGCTGATGGGTGGAGTTGGCAAAACAATGATGCAAAGTGGCGGGACGTTTGGGACGTTCATGGCTATTGGTATGGGAATCCGCTGCTAACCTGGAGCTTGGGTTTTACCCCGGAGTGCCCCGGCCCAGCCATTCCTCCTCTGTACCATAATAAAATCTTTAGATACCTGAAGTGAGAGCTCTTCATGAAACGGTGAAGCACCGTCCTCCTTGCTCTGCTGATTATGAACATGCTTTTTACCAAAATTTCTACTTTCCTCCCATCACAATGAGAATACTACTTTGTAGTACATTAAAGTTCCCGTTTCACAGGCATAAGTACAGCGTACACATTTCTCGCTTTGGTACTTGGGCAGCTCACACTCCCGCTGCGCTGGTGTGGAGCTGCTCCCTTGCATTCGTGCATTCCCCAGTGTAGCAGAGTTACTCTGTGGCTAATTCCTATCAACGATCAAATTTCTCTCCTCTTGCAAAAAGAGGCGAGTTGAAGCTGGCCCCGTTTCTGAGTTCCAAGTAGTATGGGACAAATGACCTTACAGAGAGCAGGAGACCCTGGAAGGACTTGGGCAAGGCTGGGCAAGTCCTTCTGCAACTGAGGGCAAGCTACAGCAGCTCAGGCACCTTCTTCCAGCCACCCTGGCAGCATGTAGGTGAAGGAAGCAGTCGGGGAACAGCAGAGCAGTTACAGGTACAGCCATGCTACTACAGCTGGAAATCGTGAAACTGCTGGGAAATGGGAAGACTGCTCCTGTCACAGGACCGCTGAAGGTATTTTGTGCATTTTCTGACTGACAGCAGACATGGGGGACATAACCTCCTCATCAGGCCTCAAGCAGCACCTGTCCTACAGGTCTCCCCACAGGACTAGCTGTGCTGCAGGGTACCGTGCTACCAGCACTACAGTACCGCAAAACAGCACAGCTCAGCTACGCTGCCTTCCACAGTGCTGCAGGGTGAGCTGCGTGCTGCTGTACAGCCCTTTCAGAGGAGGGAAGGACAGAAGTGGTGGTTGCAGCCGCATCCAGCGGTAGGCACTTGCAGCAGCTTTTTTCTCCCCCTGGCAAGGGAAGGAGGTGGCACTTCTAGGAGCTGTGCCACCACGAATGGAGTCTTTTCCTACCGTCTGCTGTCATGGGTCCAGAAGGCCCTCAGTGCTTCCCACAGAGAACAGGGTAGAAACCCCTGCCCTTCACCAGGCTCTGTAGCACTGCCCACCGCTGAACTATGAAATGTTTCAGTTAGTGTTGCAATCTCCTGCTGTTTGCCTTTTGAAACAAGGGTTATCTTTGCTCCTCCTCTCATTCTGTTTATTAGGACAGGTTAGCAGCAGCACCTGAACCAGCACCTATACAGGCTTTACCTAGTGTGAGTGCCCTTTCCCCAGTTTTTAAGGGAGAAACACCTATCTGCCACTAGAAGCCTGCACTCATGTGGCTCAGTAACCTTCAAGAGAGAAAACTGCTGAGAACAGAGTTGAGCAACACAGATGCTCTGGAACAGCTGAAGTTTTCTCCCAACTGGCACTGGTGAATTAATACTGGCAGCTAAAAAAAAATGTCAAGCAGAACTAGAGAGCAGCTTTGCTTAGCTTTCTTCAGCAGTGTGATGTGCTCCCTACGCACCCTCCTGTAGTATATTCCCAGCACCCCCCAGCATTTGCCTTCAGCCTACCTGCTGTTGCCTGGTCTGGCTCCCTCCTGGATTACTGAGGGCAATCTCTTGCCATGCTGCAGCTCAGTCACTGCTATGGCCACGCTGAATGGCAGCGCCCAAGGCTGGAGACCAGCTCACCACCACATTCCGTCTCAGCACTGGCAGCAGTCCAGCCTATTTTCACCCACCTGGGTGAAATGTACTCCCTACATCTTTGTCAAACACAGCTTTTATTAGCCAGTAGTTAAAAGTGACAGGGAGCTGGGGGAGGGCTACTAAGAGGGCAATCCACTTGGGCAGGCTTCCCTACAGAAACCAGACCAAAAGCCAAGATAAAGCGCTCCTACATCCCTCCCGATTCACAACCACTTGTGAAAGATGGGGGCTGAGGTGGGTGGGGGGAGTAATCTCTGGAATGAATCTGCAGCAGGGCTGAGACAGGGCAAGAGCTGTCCCCTGCCCCCACAGTGAGAAAACCCCCAGGCCCTTGAACAACCACCGCGGAGGGTTCAAACCAGCAGGAACCAGCTCCTGCATATTCTCCTGGAGGAGGGGTATTGCAAACAGCTACCCTTTCAGAGCATCCGTCACTCACCTCCAGTCTTCAGCACACACTGCCCGAGTCACATTAGGAGGGCAGCAAAATAAAAGCTTCGTGAAGGCCTTTTTAAGAGAATTTTATTTGAGTGGTTCTTACAAAGATTGTTGCAATATGAAAGTCTTTGATAGAAATATCAAGCTGTCTTGTCAAACACACTGAAGTAACCCAAAAATATATTTCAGAGCTCACAGAGCTTAAAAAGAGCAAAGATTATATGCAACCAGAACAAAACACGTTTCTGTATTTCCTACCGATTTTCAGACTCCGCTGAAATCCTTCAACTGTGCCACACTGCATACATAGAAACTTATCTGGAAATGCAGAGATCGTTTTGTTTGGAAACTTAGACACACCTCACACAGTATTTACAAAGAAACTTTTACAGATACATTAATCAAAAGTTACCATCAAGAAATAAAACCCTTCAATCCTTCTATTCTTACCAATTATTCAGCACAAAGCAAGCTGGGTGGCTGTCTACAGTCAACTTACAGTAGCCTTTTGAACTTTCCATTTATACAAAACACTAAATATGTCCCTTCATAGAGCCTATCTCCGATATTAACCTTTAGCAGATCACCTACATTTAGTGAAATGTAAAATGTAATTGCTGCATTAAAAGAAAGGCTTGTGAAACATTTAAAATGTCATTATGTCCCATCTGCCTTTTACAGAGAACTTGTTTTCTATGAGCTACTTCTCAGTTCCTACAGATCACCTTAGTAAATGTACAAGAATTACAAGGCAGAACAAGAAGTCAACAGCTTTGTATACAGTGGAAATGCTAGTTAGGGAGAATGAACACACTGCATTTCTGCTTACTTCATTTTATTTTTAAAGGTAGCAGGAAGTGTACACAAAATGACATTAAATCCTTTCCTTTAGTTTTATCTAAATAAAAGATAACTCAATCTTCCTCCAAAAAAATAACTATGTACAAAACTGACTAAATCCATCTTCATCGTCGAACAGGAACCAGTAGTTGGGTCGCAGTCATAGAATCTGGGAAAAGGCTATGGTACGTTGGAAGAGGTACATATGCTGCTGTAATCATTTTACCTAGTCAGAAGAATTAAAAAAGAAATTTTTTTTTTTTAAGAAATCAGTATTTGGTCATTTCTGTAATGAATGACTAAATGCAGATCTCTACACGAAATCCACTCACCTGCAAACCACCTCCCATGCAACGCATTTACAGCTGCAATGGCAGCAGCAATTGAAGGACATTTGACGTACACATTGCCCTGTAATACAGAAGTGTTACACTCCATTACAAGATTGAGAAACGTCCCACATCATCTATTCAAGACACGTCCTCACCATGACTCTGACAGAGCCGAACTTGCCTCGCTATGTTCTTACTGGTATCAGACGGTAATGCAGAATGAGCATGAGAAAACGGAGCAGTGCGCAGTTATTTACTGATGTGCATTACCCTATTGTAACAGCTATCTTGGCATGAAACTTTTCTGAATAGGATTTTGCAGAACAGACCAAATGTGAGCCCTATCTGAAATCAACAAGTAATGGATTGCTTACTGGTTCGTGATAACCCTTCCAAGAGAGGAACTGCTCACAATTACTGGTTTTCAAAGGGATTAAGCACTCCCCATTCCCTAGGGCAGGAAGGATGTCCAGCACTTCAAGGGACTGGTACTGTAAAAATTCTCCTACATGAACTTCAGCATGTCTGTCTTGACCAAGGACTGAGGCTGAGGGGAAAAAACCCATCACAGCAGGGCAAGAAGAGCCTAAGGTAATAGCTAGATGGAATGACAGACTGATCTTTTACCTCTGCCAGAGATACCTGACATTTTCTACCTGCAAATTAAGCACTAAACCAGCCTAATCCAGAGTAGCGCAATATTCACATTCAACGACTGCCAGACATACAGGCGTCCACAGTAACGTGTATGTGTTTTTACGGCTGTCTGCTTAAAAACAGACTACTACCAGTAACTCCTGAACCAGATCAGATTCTAGCTGAAACAGATTTTACAAGAAAAATATATTAAGAAACAGAATCCAGCCTTCCCTTTAGCAGCCCGTGCCAGCCTGTACTAACTCTTCCCACTGTGATCTAGCTCACCCCTCCTCCTCAGGGAGGAAAATGTGAGATCAGGGGCTGATGTTTAAGGCATTAAGCAATTAACACATACAGGTCTGTCTCAGTCTCCCCCTGCACAGCCATCCAGGCTGCTTAAACCTTGAAAAGAGATACAGCCACATAAAGCTTTAGTGTTACTGAACAGACCACAGCACAGACTAGTGCGGTACACAAGACCACATGTTGAGCTGGGACTGCAATCTTTTCACCCACAACAAATCACATCTTCATGGCTGATTACTGACAGCCCTTAGCCTGGGAAGCCTGACTGTCTGGGAAAGAGTCCTACAAAGATCAGAGACTAAAAAAACACTTAGAACATAACATGACCAGAAACTCAGCCTGGAAAACAGAACAGCATGTGGAAACATGCTCCAATACAGTATTTTTAAGTAACAGTGATTATTTTATATCTGGGTCACTGCTGTGCTACTGTGACAAAATGGATTTCATGTGACAAACATCTAACTCTCGATATAGTAGCTGTCGTTTTTTCTTTGAAATCCACTTCATAATGTGAACCGGATTTGTGGCTCTATATGCTGAGAGCCTATGTGAGGCATATTGAGGGCTGCTGTGTTTTGGGGGGTTTGGGCGGTAGTGGTTTTTTTGAGGTTTGTGTGTTGGTTTTCTTGTTGGGTTTTGGTTTTTCCCCCCCATCTGTCAAAGGACACTGTTTTCTCTAAGACAGTATTAGACTAAGTTACTGTGGGAAAGGTTTCTGCCTCCCACCAGCCCAGGAGTCCAACACAGCAGTGATGTTGAAGATTAAAAAATGCTAGGGAAGATAGTATTTTGTTTTATGTACTACACCACAGCTCACCTCTAACCTAACACCCCGGTAATCCATGGGAAAGGGTTTCAGGTGACAAGAGTCTTCTGTAGAAACAGCACGATGATAAGAAAGACTTGTGAATGCCAAGTGCATTACCAGGGCAGAACAATCCCATCTAAGCAACACTGACAGGGACAGCAGTGTAGACTTAAGCCTTGCACAATGGAATGGAACACAACAGGACACTTCCAAGGTCTGATGGTTAGAAATTAATCTGACTATGAGAGTGTCTGAAAACTGTACTTCAGTTTGGGCTGTGAACTGTATATAAAAGGGATTCAAGAAGGCCCAACCTCTCTACAGACCTTCCATAGTTTACATTCTAAGAGCTGAAATACAGGGGAAGAGATAACAAGTCTAGGGATTGTGTAAACAAAGCGAACACAGAATAAAAACGTATCAGCGTTTTTAAGATGCAGGCTGAGAGTCCCTCAAATAGGCATTAATGTGTAATTAAGTCTGCATCAGTAGACATTTTTCTTCTCCTCTCTGTTAAAACTCTAGGCCCTCCTACTGCCCACTGCAAGACTTTAACATTACTAGTGAACACAACTGTTTCTGAGCACAGGATTAGGCACACATTTACCACACACGTCAAGCCTGCCGGAGCAGGGTGTCTCTTCGTGCTAAAGCCTATATTCTCTAGAAACAGAGGAAACAAAGTCCCTGGCTTTTGGGACACGTACAGCTTAAGGGAAAAGCCAAGTGTCAGAATTAAAGAGGTCACTACTCTTCAACCTGTATTTCTGCAGTGACTTCAGCTGTGTAAATCTGTAAGAGCAGACTGCAGCACCAGAAAGGTGCTCTCATACCTGCATTTGAGTTACACACAATGAGAGGGAACCATGTACATTCTGCAAAAACTGCGAAGTAACTTTAAAAAATTTAGATTCAGTTTAGGAAAAAAGCCCCACAATGGTATTTGTAATGCTCACTCCATACATCACAAAGCAACCAAACTCCTAAAACCTGCTCAGTGTCTCCTTGGAACCAGGCATACCTGAGCTGAGTTTTTGTCTACATATATGTGGATAACGCCTCCATGTTTGTTACATTCCTCAATCACATCATCTTTGATTTCTGTATCCCAGCCAGCTTCTTCTTCACTGTAGGGGGTGAAGGAAAACAGGACAGATGGAATTGTTATCACTTGGACAAAACCCACCCCAAAACTCATTACAAAAAAAACCTCTGCAACATTCTGATTCCTTTCTAAGATGTTAAAGTAATCAACAAATACAAAACAAACAGACAATGATAAATCACTTACGTTTGAGGATTAAACATGTTGGAAAGCTGGAAGCACTGTGTTGCAAGTGGTTGTACAGAAGCAGCTGCAGCCAGAACTGTTGTAATGGAAAAAAACAGTAACAAATCTAAGAACCCACTATACAAGGCTCCAGTTTAAATGAGTATCTTTATTCTTTAAAATACCAACATTCAGTGATAATAGCAATAGTTGTAACTAAAAATTGAATGCAGGAAAGGAAACCTCGTAACTAGGCACTATCTACGATACAGAAATTTTAAATTTATCTATACAGAAAATAGCACAGACAAATTACAGTTGAAGCTGGAAAGTAAAAGATAACCCTGTACATCTGATTTTGGCATATTTTCAATTTAAACATTTAAATGCAGATACATGCATCTTCACATGCATCTAAAAATTCTCCCTGAGTTGTATGCCAGTAGCACTTCTGATTTTTTTTTCTCCTCATAGAAGCCAAGCAGCAGCTCAGGATGGAGTGCCACCAACCCCATCCGACTTCACAGGAAGTGACAGACATCTTTGAGAACTCTCAAAATGTATTCTAAGCACACTGAATTATCCTTCAAAGAAGTGCATGCATGCTTTTGCTCCTTGGGAACATGTAACATAGGAAATATTTGACAACTAAAATTATTAATATTTTAGCTGTAGAATAGATCTATACTCTATCCCAGTAACTATGAAATTCCTAGTTGACATTTAGTGTCGCTCATCACCACAGTACATCCTATCAAAGATAAGCATTGTCCTACAGGCTGCCCTTTCCCTAGGCTGTAAGCTTCTGTTAATTTAACATAAGTAACAGCCACCTTCCCTCTACATATGCAGACATTAAGGGTTGCGCAGTCAGAGTAAGATGGTGAATAATCCAGGGAGAGTAACCCCAACCTCCTGATTCTCAGATGACCGCTCGAAGGCAGGAAAAAAACCCCACACCCAACCACACCTAAACCCACCAACAAAAACACAAACCCACACATTTTCTAGGACTAACATATGGCTGGGGAATGTTACCAACACTGAGGAAATGCTACGAAGAAAAGACAAAATGTTTAATACACATTCTGTTATTTTCAGTCAATAACTAACACGAAGTATGACTCCTACAGACATGAATACAATTTCTCAGGCTGTTCGCAAACTGCACCAGAAGCACTTCACTTCCAGACATCTACAACAAAACCTACTGATGACAAGTTCTATCAAAAGCTAGTTTACCTTCATTCTGCTGAGAAAGCCTCGTTTGCAAATCTAAAGAAAAATATACAGAAGTTAATTAGTATACTTGCTAACATTATTGTGTTGTAACCTGCCAGCCAGGTTGTTTAGCTTGTATTTTTATGGTTAAGAGCTTGTTCAAGTACCTCAACCCACTCTCACTGTTCCTCTCTAGTTGTGAGTAGTTTCACTAATTTCAGCTTCTCAGCTGGAATATTCTGTACTTGACAAAGACTCCACAGCCACAAAGGTAAGCATATTTCAAAGAGAAACAATACCTTAAAAGGAAAGACATGACCACATCCTTCAATTCAATGTATCATTTCCACCTTGCCTTTGCTGTGCTTGAACTCTTTGTAAGATGTATTTTGTTCCATGAGAAAATAATTACAGCAATTCTTACAGGCATTAGAAGTCTGGCATCTTTAGTAACAGAAAGCATTTAAGCAAAGTTATCCAAATGTGACATTCTGAAAGCAGTTATCAATTTTAATTTCAATACAGTAAGGTGGTATTTCACCTGTTATCTTCATATAAATATCATAATGACACAAGTTGCTTTGGTATTTTTCAAATTCAAAACATTTTCAAGCACTCAGAACATTTAATTTGCCAAGAAAACACTAATTCCTTGTTTAATAACACATAGCTGTCTCAATTTGAAGTAACAGGAACAGACAAATGCAGATTTTCTAACTATTTCCAAGTATATGACTCCAATACTCAACATCTTTAAACCAACAGAGAACTTAAGTATCCAAGAAACATAAGCATAAGACTCTTCACTTATGTTCCAATTTAGTTCAAACAAACACAAGGGTTTAGAAGGCTGAAGGTAACTGTCATCGTAATTCACTTGTTTAGAAAGCAGCAAAGTGATGTACCCCAAGTAAGCTTCTAAGCCTACTCAGAAATACCTGAAGGTACCAGGTATCAACATACTTTTTCCCTTTTTAATCAACTATCCTCCACAACACTGGGGGACCAACAGGAGTGTATTTTTTTGCTCTAAGTATTAGGTAGCAAGAGCCCCAAAGACAAGTCCTCCTCAAGTGCCTTCCGCAGAAGGACACGACTGGGAATAATATTGAAAAATAAAGGGATGGAAGGAGGAAGCTCTGATGGCCGAGCTGTAACAAGAACTGGTTACGCTTAGCATGTTTTCCATCTTCCATCTGGATCTGAACACAAAAACCCTCAGCTCCACAGAGTGAGAAATACCATCATGGGGAAGGCTGTCTCAGCCTGTATTCTCTGCAGAAACAGCATGGGATTTGGCCAAATCTGTAACTACTTACCTAGTTAATTACTACCTAAACTTTTGTAAACAGATGTGTTTAAAAAAACCAGTAAAACCTCAAATCTCTTAAATTGCTCGAATTAGAATATGAGAGAGACTTCTCCCTCTGCAGTTCTAACACAATTGCACATACACATCGTGTACAGCGGAACTCACCGAATGTCAGTCAGCCTGGGGCTCTATAGCCCAGTGCTCCAAATGTGACAAACCTACACAGCTCACCAGCTCAAATTCTGTCTAAGGCCGAGAGTCAAATCTGTTGTAAATATAGAAAGATCAGTATCTTGTTGCAAAAAGTTTCATCGGTTAATTGTCTACCATCTCTGAAGCGTAAGCCCCTGTCCACCAAATCCTTCATCAACTGAATTTTCTTGTTGCTCATGACAGAAGACTGGCCCTCTCCTCTCACTTCTGAATTCATGCAGAATTTAGAGACTCACTGTCACTCTTCACTGTCAACTCCTATTGTTCCCTACATGCAGTTTTAAATAGAATGTGTAAACTAAAATTAATACATCTGTCAAGTTAAGATCAAAGTAATTTTTTTGGTATGTTCAATATATATAATCTGCAAGAGCAGCAAGTCAGCATGACTAAGAAGTACATGCTTAGTACAGAGAAAGCAGAAATACATATCAAAACATTTTGTCCTAAAACAAAGTGAAGTTGCATGTTTATTCTGAAGCACAACTAGCTTTAAATAAACGAAAGCCTGTCAGGTTATTTCTCAGTTTTCTAAGTAATCACAACAGAAGAGCAGATCAAACAGAGGTCCTGGATGACACCACCTATTCATCCCTCTATTGCAGCACACCATCTCAACCATTTTCATAAACAGGTAATACCTTCCCAAAAGTAAGGAATGTTTTGTCCCACCAAAGCATTCGAACAACATTCTAGAGCCTCACAGTTATTTCAATTTTCAGACAGAATTTACTAGAGAACAGAAAGTAGACAGCTACAACCATTTAGCTTCAATTCTTTTTCCTGCTGGAATTCTCTCCATGGGAATAATGTCCAAGTTCTCAGGTTTCATAAAACTAATTCTTTAGCTTCCCTAATTCTTTAGCTTCCCTATTTGTTTGACTCAATCCATCCTGAACATGGGTCACCAGAACTGTTCGTGAATGCATACGTTACATCTCAGATGCTCAACTATGCTACCTCTAGGAACACAGTTGCCATTTCAATAATGCATCAAGCTGACAGTTCATATTCACTGATAAACTGGAGTATTCAGATATTTTCCTTCTCGTTGGCCATCTTTCACTGCTATGCTCCCAGGCTATGTAACTAGAATTTGTTTCAATTCTGAACAGGTGAACAATGTACAACACCCCAAGAATCCTTTACTGACAGCACCTCTGTATTCATGCACCTCACTCCCTACTCTTGTTCACCATTATTATCCATGTAAATATTAAACAAGATCAGCCCAACACCTGAACTCTGGCTTCAGCCACAGCCTCTCGCCTTCCTAGCTTTCACCTGAAAAATTCCTCCTTCTTTGAGCCAGCTCCTTTACATACTCATACTAAACTAGTGAAGTAGGTAGTAGAGCAAACAACTTCCAAATGACACAAGTCAGAAGTTCAGAGAGAAGAGTCCTACTACTGCTCCTCTGTCTAGGAAAGTCAAAGATTGTTTGCAGTTTCTCTGAAAGTATACTATACTTTAATAACGTTCTCCAGTTCATCCATCTTTAGGATGAATTTTAAAGGAGAGAAGTGAATCAAAGTAACACAACTGGAAACTGGTCAGATTATGCTCTTCTTCGTTTTAAGTGCAGGTAATTTAGAATCAGATATTCCAGCTATATATTGTATCCCAGACTTCAAGTATTTATTGATAATACCAGGAATCAGACCTTGTAGTTCATGTACCTATTCACTCACTAATTTGATGGGAGTTCTATTACTACTCCAAACGCAGTACATTCAGCTCGTACTTTTAGATTTGCTTCTACCTTATAACCTCTAGGTTTTTTTTTTATTCCATACTCCTATCTTACCTTCCTCAAATTCCAAACTCCACGACCAGTATCCCCACTACAAACTGAGGCAATGAGATTCTTTTGAAACATCTTGGGAGTATTTTTTCATTCAGCCTCAGCCCCTGCCTCTTTTTGTTCTTTCCAAGAGCTGGCAAATCTTTATCTATGTCTTTTACAAGGTCTAACTCAATCTGACCGTTCACAGGCAATTCTCATTTTATCTATTTCCCACACTAAAAATACTGTTTATTATCAGTCCTTTTTCCTATTCTTCACAGGCCATGTGCTTATTCCTTACTTCTTTTGAGGTAGTTAATCACCCAGTTTGGTGTGGAGCACATTTCTAACAGGATTGTTTCTTCTTTCTGTGGAATACACATCCAAAATCGCACTAGCAATTTGGAACTGAAGAAACTTTTTACATCCTGCCTGTCCAAAAACCCAAGGTGCTTAGACCAGGTGACTTTGTTGCATTCTTTAACCACTGCTTTTGAAATCAGAAGCCTTAGTTACAGACCTTTTTGTTTATCCTTCCATTTAAACTTGAGCAACTCATGATCCCTCAAGTCAACGGTCATTTCTATTCTCATCCATAACATCTTCATTACTTACCAAATTGAGTTTAAAATAGCATCCCCTCTTCATGAGTCAGTGAGTGTTTGATGAAGAAATTTGTCGGATACCACATCCAGGAATATCTGGGCCCCACCATTATTACTAGCAATTCTTCTCCAATCTGTATCAGGGAAGTTAAAGTCTCCCATAATGACATAATTCCTGGTAGTAATTTGCTCTAACAAGAGTAAAGAGATCTTTAATCCATAACCAAATCTCACTTTGGGGGATAGCTCATGAGTCTATGGTAGCAAAAAGCTTTATCTTTTTCCAAAGTTACTTAAGTTGCAGGTCTGCATTATTCCTTTTGTACAACACAAGTGGAACAAACAATACTACTCCTACCAGTTTTATTTCTACAGTTACTAAACATGCACGTTCTTCAAAAACCTGTATTCAGCCTTATCATTTATTCCTCCACAGCCATGTTGTCTCATACTGATTCCATGCTATCCTAACAGTTCAGCTGTTTCAGACATTTTTGTCCATGTTCCTGATTTGGGGAGTTTGGATTTCTTTAGCTTGTTTCTTTCAAATATGGGGATGGGAAAAGGGTTGGTATTTTAAAAAATTTCTCTCTCTTCTCATTGCCTGCATCTGTTTCCAAGCAACACTGTCACATCACTATCACCTACATTAAAGGTGATCTAATTTGAGTATTGTTTACCGTTCCTTCTCTTTCTGGACCAGACAGGCTTTTTCCTTGCCACTGTGCCTTTTTCATTTTCTTCCCCTCAAACAGAAGAAAAACCCTATTACTCAACCCACATTTTTCTTTCACTAGCCAGTTCCTTTTCCTTCCAAGGGTGTATCTATAGACAGGCTCTGTTACGTTCTTTTAGCAACTGTCTACAGTTCCACGTGTACGCTCATCTCAAAACTGCACCTGAACTTTAGTAACGTGATTCAGGCATTTAAGTCTGACTCACTTCTGTCACAAACTCTGCTGGAAGACAAACAAAACAATGCTGTCCACCCTCCACTGATTTCCTGACAATTCTCATTCCAGCATCTAGTTACTTGTGACATTCAAGTCTTTTCTACTACTATGACAGTTTCATGTCCTTTGTTCTTGTATTAATAAAAAACAACAAGAAGAAATTCCACTCCTGCAAGAGGTTACTCATTGCTCTAGTTCTGAAGCTCTCTTGAACAGTTTGCTGTTTAGGCCAGCTATGAACTAGCAGCAGCAATCGTACCCTCAGCCTCATTCCCTCTCACAACAAAATAGTGTCTCAGTAACACTTCCAGCACATCCACTTGCAGAACACACAAACTATAGCCAATTCCAAGCAACACACAAATTCACTGACATACAGTGTCCTTCCTCACCAGGACATATACACTGTATAAACCTAACACTACTACAGTCTTAGTTGCTGTGTCCCCCATAAAGTCCTAATAGCCTTCTTGGCCTTGGTACAGGTCTGATTTTTCAGAAGCGTCAATCCCCTTCAATTATGAGTCTGCCATTTTAAACAGCCAACATTTACACTGCAGTAGAGCATGGAAGTCCCCATTAGTTCAGGGAATAGTAAAGATAGAGATGAAGGTCTGGGATGAATTAAGTGAACTACAATGATACTGCAAAGTGAATCACGCCCATCAAAGCTTTCATATACTGTCGCTGTTTATTTGCTCATGGATTTGCAACATTTTACAGTTTCTACAACATACCATAATACCTATGTTCTCATTTTAAAAGATCACAAAATGCAGTTAAGTACCTCTGGTCTCAAATTATAAAGCATAAAGTATTTTTGAAAAATAAATAGGTCATCATTTCTTACCTGCCACAGCTCCAAATGCCAAAGATCCACTCATCTGCAGAGCCTGCTGTGCAGCTGGGGGAATCTGCAAACCAGTACCTAGAAAAAAATATGAACATACCATGTAGCAAGCACTTTTCACTCGGTTAGGGATGAAGTAACAGAAATATCAGAAATTTTACTGTTGTCAAAATCTTAAAAATAACATTCCATGCATTTAGCGTAATATTCTGTAGGGTGTATTAATTCAAATTCTGCAAACTTCTGTGTTTTCACACATTTTCTATTAATCATCACATATACCTTCTGCAAGCCTTGCCATCAATTGAAGGCGACCAGTTGTTCCCAGGTCAATTCCAGTCCGTTCCAACTCATCACTGTCCAAAAATGAACTAGCACTAGAAGCATCAGTGCGCTCAGTTACATGTCCAACTTTCATTGGCCTACCAGCCAGCTCAAATCCATTGAGTTGTTCCAAGGCCTTTTTGGCACATTCAGAGTCTGAGAACTGCAAATTGGAAAAATGTAAGTTCAGTAATACTGCTTACAGGTTCAGCAACACTTCTACTGTATGTACTATCCACAGTTACATAATCACAAGATGCACTAAATTTAATGTAACAATAGCTACAAGCTAACTTAAATGTGCTCTGTATTTTCCATTTAAACCAAAACACACACATTTGGATATTTACTTTCTCATATTTAGATAATAATATATGTAAATATATTATTGTTGAAGCCAGAACATCTAGATATTGCAATCAACAGAAATGATGGCTGCGGTTCTCTTTCAGCACTTTCCAAGAATGACAGTCACTTCATTTGTGACCTTATAACCGCCATGCATTTACTGGCTATTCCTAACACATGTTCTGCTTTACGCTGCATAACATCAAATTAAATATACCAATTTGTCAGTGTTAAAACCATCAAGTATTAGCTACATAGTTAGGCTGGTTTCATTTGTCTCCAAGTGCCAGAGGTCCCAGTCCAAAATTTTTTTGCCATGACAAATTGCCAGGTCAGTCAAGAAAACCAAATTCAGAAAATTTTGTATTTGAGGGTTAAAGAAGAAAGATGTTTTCAACTTAAAGTTTTAGCTTCAAATTTTATTTCCCCTGAAAAGCTCAAATTCAATCATTTTCACAGCACTGTAAAAATGCCAGTCTATGCAAGTACCTTTCCCTGCAGAAGACAGCATTGCTTTACCACAGACCACAAAGTGTACTATTCCACTCTAAAGATGTGCATTGTTCAACCACAATACCCACAGAGAACTGGCAGAAACAAAGAAAAGGCCATTGCTGCACATCCCGCAACATGACATTTCTAAGATGAGACTTAACAGAGATTGCCGAGTAAGCTATACTACTACGTGGGAAGGTTACACTCAGAAATCATCCAAGTCGCCTGGCAATTCTAGTCATACCGTAATAAATCCATATCCTTTTGAGCGTCCAGTTTCACTATCCATCATTAGCTGAATGCTTTCAATCTAAAATTAAGAATAAAGTATTCATTATCAGACATTTTGGAACAAACCACAAGATGTCACCACAAAATCTGACTACAGCCCCGCTAAATATACATACATGAATCTGAAACCACAACTGTTTTTTTTTTTAATCAGTTCCTCATTCCTTCCTCAAGTCAAAATTAGTGTACAAGGCAGTTAGATAGGTACTTCGATATTAAAACAGAAGTGAATAAATATAAGGGTGACATACAACTTATCCTTTGAGTCCAGCTACAGGCAGAGGCAACCTTCTAGCAGACAGTGAGTGTGCAGACATAATAAAATTCTAACTGAAGCACTATACTCATGACATCTCATACACTGAGAAACTCTGTTTTACCAGGTTAGAAAAGCACTTTGCATGACTTTGACCACAGGCTTTAAGAAAAAGGTGCATATTTTAAATAATTATTGGTATATGTGAAAC
>VZSC01002026.1:144526-164414 GCA_013398225.1 Steatornis caripensis
TTTAGTTACTAATGTCTTTTAAATTCAGTAAGCCATCCATGAGACATGAAATAGTGTTGGGAATAGAGAGCAACACAGAAGAGGAAGAACTGAATTTAAGACTGAAGCACATGGAATCAGGAGGAGGAAAAACCTTCATAGCTCTACATGTAAGCCTCCTAAACTACACTAATCCTACTGCCAGACCTTGAGAGAAAACAAAACAAGAATAGCCATGTGGATGAAAATGCAACAAACTGCTGCAATTTTCCAGGCTTTTGCAGAACAGAATTAAAGGCATACACATAGTGACACTGAATAAAGCATCTGAAAAGCACAGTATGTACGAGGCAGGGTTAACATCCAAAGACAGTATGAAAAAACATCCATGGACTTGATAATTTTTTTAATTTGTTTTCCATTAAGCGACATACTCATTTTTCCCTATTTAATAAAGATATACCCATGATACCTTAGATAGCACAGTAGGGCTAACATTTATTATGACTCTGCTTCTAAACTTCAGATTAGATCTGCTTACTTCCATAACTCTCTTTACAAAAATGTATTACTATGCTGCAAACTGGGGCCTAATGATCATCAGTGAAAAGCATCTTGTGTCAGAGCTGCATGGGGCACACCGCTAATTCACAGTAGTAACATGAGCTAAAACAAGCAAAAATGAAACTACCACATTCACAGTGAACAGAACTCAGGCCTGATTTTTGCTTTGTGCTTTCATCTATGAAATGGGGCACCCATTCACAATCACCTGAGGGGGGAAAACATTTAGAAGCCACAGAAGCAGGATAAAACATTGAGATCTGCGGGGGGGGTTTGTTGTATGTATTTTCGTTTCGGTTTTGTTTTTTTTTTTTAATTTCAGGTACTCATTGAATTCTCAGCTTTCTTCCGTAAGACTTGCCATTCCAAATCACTGGACCACATCACAAATCAAGGTTCTCTTTTGTTCTCCAATACTAACTATTTAAAGCCTTCTGGATGTACAGCCACAGAAGAGAGAAAAAGAAACAAATGTTTTGCAGGTGCGAAGCTGAATTATTTCCAGAAGCTGTGAGTGGTCTACAACTACTCTAGGTTTTTCAGATAAACCACCATAATGTAACACATCAAATCAAAATTTACCCTGCCAAATGGCTCAAAAATTCCTCGAAGCATATCTTCAGTTATGTTGAAGTGTAATGATCCCACATAGAGCCTCATAGGACCAGCACTGCCCTTCTGCAGATTATTTGCCATTGCTGCTGCTCTATTTTTCTCTGCCTAAGAAAATGAAAAAAGAAAAACTCACTTTCTGCAAGAATTTAATGAAAAACTCTGAACATAAGCAGTATACATCTTCCAGATTAAAACTAACAGATTCAACAAAAAAATACAAGCTGTTACGTAATCTGCACACTATCCATTGGACTTTAACTTAAAATCTACAAAATGGAAGATCACGACCAAGTATCAAGACATAGCTTTCAAAAGCCTCCAAACTGAACAGCTTCTTGCAGAATTCTGGCTTGTATCTAGTAAATTAACACTTCACTTTTTACGTAAGTTAGAAAGCATACATAATATAGACAATTCTGTAACACTATTACAGTTGCATTATTACTACTTTCTTAACATCTGTTATTTTCAAAATCCATTTATATAATTTTGAACTGCTTTAATTTGCCTATGAACTATGGAAAACAAAGATCCATTTATAATTAGCTTAAATAATTTTTCTGGTTAAGGTTTTCCAAGCGTTCAATGGTAACCAAACTCTGAAACACTAAGCTTCAGCAAGGTAAGAGGCATCACTCAAAATGAGTCAGAATGAGGCTTACAACTCCTTACCTGTGATGCTTGTACTATAATTGGTACGCCCAAGACTCTCTGTCCAGTTAGTCCTATTGCCAGAGGCACTGAACTAACATCAACAAATTCTACATAAGCAATTCCCTTTGAACGCCTGGAATTTCTATCCGAAATCATTCGCACATCACGAACCTGAAAGGCAAGTATAGAAATGCTGTTAGACATAAAGAAAAAAACTAATGCAGTCAATTTCTCAGAAAGGTATTAATAACTAGACAAATATTTGCCATGCCAATGACTTTGTAATTATGCTGCAAATCTGGAGTAGCATAAAGCTAACATAACACACAGACGCCAGAGGCAAGCTAGCATTAAAAGCTGCCATTCAAAGTCAAATGTAGTATGTGATAGGAACAGCGGCAACAGAATACTTGCAGCACTGTAATGCTTTAAGCCAGACCCTTACAGCTGATGGAACAAATGAAATTTTTCAAAATTAGAAGTTAAGCTGATTTTCAGATTATACTATAACTAGTAGACCTATCTGCAAAAGACTGAAACTACTGAAAAAGGAAGTTGTTTGAATCAGAATTGCATTGCCATGTTTTGCATCACATCACATGCTGAACAATGAACTCAAATGAACTGCTAAATAAACTGCATTTTCATGCTCAGAGCCTGTAAGAATTAGCTGGTCATCACTCATCCCCCCTTTTCACCTGTACACAAAGCTCCACAGTGTCACTTGCTTGCAATTCTGCAAAATATCAATCCTGTACTAGGACAGTTTGAGGAAGTATCCAGAATCATTTTAACCTCCCTATTAATTACCTTCCCTACTGTAGAGAAAAATTCTTCCAGGTCTCTCGGTCGAATTCTTGCAGCCAGCTGCATGCAGAATACTGTTCGAGCATCCCTCTCCTCAGGGGTAAGATTATCAATAGGTTCTCTGGAAAGAGAAAAGTTCAGTTAAAAAAGCAATCTGAATTAAGATAACTCATATATGGCCCATGCACAAAGCTTTAAATAATCAGCACTTCAAAGACTGATGGGGAAAAAAAACACCTGTCATATTAAAAAAGGTAGGATCAAGAACTGAAAGGAATATCTAGTATTACTAATACAATAATATATTTACTACTTTAACATAACTAAACATCCTGTTCCAACTGCAAGCACTAAATATGACTGAAGAATTGTATTTTAAGTACAGAAGCCCCAACTAAACAGAGGTGTCATTCTGCTACTGTGCAGAACAGGTAACTACCATTAGGGAGCCTGCAGTCAGAAAGACGAGATGAAAGGACAGGAAAACAAAGGAAAACGGGATTAATTAGCACAAACTAGCAGTCTCTTTTTGTGGCTTTGCAAACTAAAATCTTACATCTACCCAGTCGCTTTGGAGTCACTACAGCCACTGCATAAACCATATTGACATCTATATAAACAGAATTCCCAGTCCTCATTTTATAGTTGCATCTTATTAACACACTAAAAAGCAGCAATAGTTAATAATTACTCTCATCCTTGACACCAGAAACACTAGATTAATTTTATTTCAATACTGATCACTAGCTGAAATTAGATGCACCACTTTTCAGGTGTTAAAGCTTCAAATCTAAAAAAAAAAATCTACCTTGTACTTAAGTATCGGACAGAATTAGCATGCTGGATCCTGGATTAAGATTCCAGTCAGGAAATACGTATTTATATTTTTATAAATATTTTAAAAAATCACTGCGAATACTCAAGAAAAATTTCAACTACATTATCTCAGTAAGAGTTAGCTAATAATTAAAAGAACAAAGCAAGATTGGTTAAATTTAACTGCATTAATTTAGAGAATAATCTTATTAGCAGCTATCTAAATACAATTCCCTTAAACAAGAAGCCTAACAATGGATGAGTACCTCCTGGATTTCAAAGGTACCTGGCTTCTCTACAAGTAACATCAATACAGACTGAATAGGAAAAAGCATTTGTACAGTACTCTTACATTTTGTACTTAAGATTCAGCAGAAAAGCTAGCTAATTTAAATTAGCAGGAAAAAGACTGAGAATACAGTAAGACAAGAAGCAAAGCAAGTCATGTTTTGCAAACTGACATATTTGCAAACTGACTCTTATTGTGGGGGAAGAGATCATTAATGACATGGGAAGAAAGTAATATATTTTCAATGCTCTCCTCTCAAGGGCTTTTCTGAATTAGTTTCAGCATTACTGTAAGCACAATCTGGAGAACAAGTAGTCATGCATTATCTCACCATTACTCTACAGACTTCAATTGGACTAAAATAAATCCCAAATGTGTAAAAATACCTACCTAACAGGGCTCTTGTCTTTTCTGAAGGGACTTTTGCTTCTGGAGCGTCGTCTGCTATAAAGAGAGATCAACAAGATAAGAAAACTTTTAAATATACCAGTTTGATTTTAAACCAAACCTGTTAACGATGCAATAAAAAGTAGAAAAAAAAATCAAAAACCTTAATTTGATGCTGTGAGGCAGACCAATCTTCCCTCTGATGGCACTGTTGAATTTCGGACCAGAACTATGGCAAAAGCAAAGACAAACATTACTCACCAGAGTACCCAAACTCAAGGTTCCCTGTCTGCACTCACATGACATTGCACGTGTTCGCCCACCCTTGCACCTGAACTTGTAAACATTTTACCTTAGCAGCACCCACAGCATGCATAAGCTATGCACAGCACTCCCAAACTGTAAGGCACAGAATACGCTTCCTGCTCAGTTTCATCTGCATCACAAAACTCCAGCATATGCAGGACTCCAAGGAAGAACTGAATCATGACCCAGTCACACATGGCACATTCATATGTGCAAAATATTCTGAGCTACAGTTACTGCTGTCATCTTCTTTACTTTTTTTTTGTCCACATGCATATTCTGCCTACTGATTACTGCAAAGCAGTACCTTAACAGCCTGGATCTCAGCCTCAGAGTTTTGAGCAAAGTGGTGCTGGCAGGACTATTTGCTCAATTTGCACATTTTAAAACTGAAAGTTTCATGAAATTTAATGTGCAAGTGGAAATCAGAATAGCTCCCTGCAGACAATTACAAGGGACACCTTCCCCAATGTTCTCTCAGCTGTAGCCACTGAAGTGCTACAAATACTTTATATAAAGGCAGCTTCCTGTAAGTAAAGTTCTTAGTGGACATCAACTCTTTTAAACCAGCAGTTAACCTTATACAGACATGTCACCACAGACAGAATCCAATCGCTTGGCTGAATCTAATTTTAGTTCTCCAGGCTTCAAGGCTGTTAGAACAAATGCCAATCTGCCCATTGCTTCCATGTTAAGAACAGTCCTCTTGCTAGTAATTGCAGCACTGGGTAACAGACTGTGACATGAATAGTAAGATTTATCCTATCATGTTCTGCCTGAATGTGATCTCCTTGTAGATACAAGGCAAAGAACAACACCTGTTAACGTTCTTCCTGTATATCCACCGAACGGCAGAGGCACTGCTGCACAGACTGAATGCTAGGGGCTTTGTCTTTCCATCTGCACAGAATTGATTCTTTCTGCTGTGCCTATAAATTGATGTGAAAACACCCTGAAAAGACATTGCAGTCTGAAGACATTAAGTAGTCTTTCACTAAATCCATTTAGCCAACGTCGTCTTGCTACTCAGTGGAGCAGTAATGCTTATAGTTAAACTCAGCATCCACAACAAGGAGAAGGATGCCCATTTTTAAACATGTCATGACACAGGTGGAAGAAGTGGGCCAAGATCCAAAACCGTGCTGGCCAGGTTAAAGCAAGGGAAATATGGCCCTGTATAACACTGGGAAAAAAAATAAAGAAAAAATACCATTTAGAAACTACTTATTAAGAGAAAATAAGACATAAAAAACAGGCACACGTTGAGATGAGACCACTCTTGACCAGAAACAGGCTTTTTTTGTCTACGATAAATCACACCATTTCCTATTCAAGTTCAGACAAATGACGGCTGAGAGCATCCATTCAGGTTCTCCAACGTCTATGACACACACTGCCAAAAGCTGCATCTCAAAATGTTGATACTAATTCCAGAGGCTGGCTTCTTATCAGAGATGGCATTACCTTGCATCTTCACACCTCCTGATGCCGAACAAGTTGTTCTCCGTTTTAATTAAAACGCAGCAAGACAAACCAATTGCAGTGGCTCCAGAATATTAAACATGCAGACCAACTAAATTATGGTTAATAATGAAGACCATTATGTTTTTAACGAACAGCGAAATGTTTTAAGTGTTTGTCTGAACCTAATGAAAAAAATAGGTAAGATACACAATAGCAGTTTTCAAATACATGTACAACTTCCAAGAGGGGGGAAAAAAAAAGATCCAACAAAACCACACAACTCCAAACAACCTCTTCCATTTGCACTGTTGACAAATAAGCAGTATCTTTCTTACGTGACTACATGTGAGAAATATTAAAAAACCCAGCAAACTAAAGTCCTAACAGACCACCGGCAGACTGAGCAGAAAACTGCCTGGGCAAGATGATGACCAAGTTACCTTCTGAAGATCCTTCTTCAACAGTATTCCATGGTATGCATTTCTTTGGGTTTTTCTAAGGAGATCTGCTTGTAAAATTGTAGATCTCAGAGGAATTTTTGTCCTTCCTCCTACTGCCTAGGAACTCTTTGCAATTGTAGCTCAGTTCCTGCTATCATGTACGGAAGCACAGACTCGCAAGCAATTTGTCTTTATGTCTAGGGGTTACCTTCTTCGTAAGCCAAATGCACTAAGTCCTGTGTATAGCAAAAACACAGCCAGGTGTCTGTTTTCCTAAACCTACATGATGTCACATTGCCCAAGAACAATACTCAAGTCAGAAAACAGAAAGTAAAATACCAGCTTTCACCTGCTCAGTCATATCCAAGACTGACAAAAGCCTCACACAAGGCAAGCTTTGGCTAACAAAGTCCAGGAGAATCATGAACTTTCAGTTCTCATGTACTAACCCCGTTTTCCCAGCAGCTTTGCCCAAATTCTTGGCTCCAGAATAGTGACAGGACAGTTGTAAGTGACTTCTACTGTACGTTAGCAGTAGCTGGGATTTGTCAGACAGATGTCTAAGTAGGCATAGTTGGTCAAGTTCTTTTTCCTAAGAGACTTAATAATTTAACTGTAAAAGGCTGAAGGGGCAAGATATGCAAGAATAACATTAAAAAAAACCCTGTGAACAATGTGGCCCTGTGGCAATGGAAGCCAGTCTCCCAGTTTCAAAAAATTAAAACATTTAACCGCTACCTCATGCTTAAACATGACAAATTCGAAATCCTCAGGTTCTCTGTGGCACACTCTCCTCTTTTCCATCAGAATTACCTGTACTTCAACCATCTCTTCTCACTGTGGCCAAGGCACTTCCACAGTACCCCCAGCAGCACAAACATCTCAGTTTAGAGACTTTAGCTTGAAAAGGGGCCTTTATAAAGTAAACAAGAAAGATCATAAGGAGGAGAAAGAGTAAAAAATACTAATAAAAATACAGCCACAAAGTATTTTGAACTGGATATTGCAGTGAGCTACAAGACTGCCTGCAGTAACACCAACTCAGAATTGTCTGAACAGCCCCACAAGGTGAGATTCCAGATTCAAATTCTCCAGCCAGTGAGAGCATTCTTGTAGTCACTTTTGAAACACTGAGCTGATGGCATTGCTACAGAGATGGTTTCTTCATACAGAAGCATCATTTTTGCTAGAGCCAAAGGTATCTGATCCAAAGGAGGCTGATGATGTAAGAGGCTTTATCTCCAGAACTTCTGTCTCCCTGAAAGTCAGAGCTTGTTATACAGCTTTTAAAGGTGAGTCTCTGAAGAGTTCTGAGCAGGAAACAGAGTTCTTCTCCTTGACATCTTCTAAGGTCCTTCTCTTTCACAACTTCTGAGTCAAAACTCTAATTCTGGAATCACATTAGCATGTGTATCGCTTCAGCAGTGCCATGCATGACCCACAAGTGAACGACAGCCAACTGCTGGCTACGCAACAGTCAGTACCAATGCCTCCTGGAAGCACACAGCTGCCCTATACCAGTCTTCCACTAAACTTTTTGTCCTGGTTTGGGCCAGGACAGAACCAATTTTCTTTTAGTAACTTTGCTTTTTAGTTAAGTCTCTTCTGAGAAGCTACACTCTCTGAAATTAACTGCATGTTTTTCCAGACAGTAGCTGCTTCTAGCAGTGATAAGGCTCAGTGTTTATAGTTAGTGCTGGAACACCAGTAGCAATGGTACGCAGAAAGGCCCTTGCTTATAGCTATTCCTATGGAGAGCAAGGTCAATGCTTGCCTCTGCTAACTTTCTTGTGCACCAGAACTGAAGAGCAGAGAAGTGGTCACACCTGCGACCCTGCGGTGGGGAGGAGCGGGTCGGACAGGTGACCCAAAACTGACCAAAGGGAGTATTCCATCCCATACGCGTCATACTTGGTATAAAGCTGAGGGATCACGAGGGTCTTGCTCTCTTCTTCTATGGCCGGCGTCCAAGAAGGACTCTGTCTGATTCTTCTGCCTTCGATCCTGATCCATGCATTCCTGAATCCAGCTCCTGCCTGCTGCTGCTGAGTACAGTCCGGGACTTTCCTGGGGGTGCCCCACAGCGTCTGGGTGATGTATTTGTCAACAGTAGGGGGGAGCTCGATATCGGGTTTGTACATATTTGTATATATTAACATTTCATTATTATTATTATACATTATTACTGTAGTTAGATTAAAGCTGTTTTAACTTTGCTAACCCATAAGTCTCTTTCCCTTTTCTCTTCCCCCCCCACTTCAGGGAGGGAGGGGGTTAACAAAGAGCATCTGTCATTCGCTTAATAGCCAGCCCAGCTTTAAACCGTGACACTTTTAAATGCTAAAATTCCACTTGGTCAAATGAAAACAACAACAATTTGGCAACTGAAGTACAGAACGCAATGCTGCCACACCAATAAGCACAACCTCATATCCTCAGGGGATACCAGACTATCTCGCCTTTTTGTTCACTGTCTCTCAGTATCAGAGAAATTGCCCAGAACAGCTATGTTATATCAGAACAATGATAAACACCTCTTGCAATCCTTCACCTTCCTGGCACTACACATCTTGATGCATTAAAACAGGCATGGGTTATTGTAGTAATTACCATACTTTCAACCTCTACTTGAAGATATTATTTTGGAAGACCAGAATGCTGAACTTCCAGATTTCTCCAGGTGAAGAACCTTCTCACCCAGTGACAATAGGAAAACAAAGAACAAAACCTTCTGATGCACCTAGGAGAAGGCAGCAACTCCCAACCAAGTGAAGAAATGAAGAACATCATCTCCATGCAACACCACAATGGACGTGAGAAGACTTGTAGGCTCCACATACAGAAGACTGAAGATCTTGCTGGAGGTCCTCTATTTATAAGGCAGTCGGCTACAACAGTGGCACTGGCACAACCTGACTAGCTACTGTAATCTTACAGGTGCCAAAGAGCTGTAGAAAACATGCCAACTGTGCACAGCTGAAATGTGCAGGGCTGAAGCCCAATGCAGCCTTACAGAAGCTCTGACAGGCCTGATACTTGAGACATAGTAAAAGCAGGGCTGATACACTCTGTGACTCCCAAGTACACAAGACTGATGGAAGCACAGGATGCCACTGCGTCTTAGCAGTCAGGAGTTGTAGTACGTTTTCACTATGAAAATGCCAACATCCAGGTTACTTAGTGCAAAATTAGTCCCTGAGACCTCAGGCATTTGTTGTTTGCATTCCAGAGTACCAAAAGGAATGTGTTCCCCCAGACACCTAGAAAAGCCAGTTCTCACTTTTTCTGCTTCTCTGAAAGCAAAAAGAGGCAATGGGGAGCAAAGGGGGGGCAGGAACACAAAACAGAAACACAGAATAAATACCAATGAAAAAAAGGTTTTTGAGAAACTATGTACAACTGTCAGAAACTACCTATAGCAGAAGTTCTCTCAAGCCAAAGATCTGAGAGGAACTGAAGAATTCTTCTACAGCCTCTAAACAAGTTTGACCAAAAACAGGGCAAATATGCAATGCATAGGCATTACTACGACAAGGCACTTCCAGTTTGGATGCATAAACACAGGAACTGTTCATGCAGTGAGTGTTTAAGAGCAGCAACCCAGCAAATACCTTTAGCGATACAAGCAAAAGGTTTTATGAGCCTGTAACCAAGGTCATAGACTACTATTCATTTTTTTGACAGTTAAACAGTCATGCTAATATACTGAAGACAGGACATGTAGAAAACTTGCTCATATCTTAATTTTGTGATAAACTGTTTTCCAGTCAGATGTACACATTCTTTCACTTGGTTTTGCATCTTTATGCATTCAGGTAAGAATGAAAACTAGCAGGAAAAACTGGATATTTTACTGTTCCCCTCTTTTTCACTGCATTTATTGACAGTCTTCAACCTTAATCTCTCACTTTTTTGTTGTTTTAGATTATTAGTGACCAATTTAGAAAGCAGAGTGAAGCTTTCTAAGCTTCCACATCATACACTGAAGTGACACACATGCAATTCTACATAAATAACCTACTAGGGACTTCTATAGCGGCCTCTGAATCGGCGATCTCTACTTCTAGAACGGCTGCGTCTGCGTTCTTTGCTTCTGCTTCGTTTCCTTTCACGGCTTCTGCTCTTTTTCCTTTCCCGATCTCGGCTCCGTTTGCGTTCCTTACTTCTGCTCCTCTTCCTGTCATGGCTTCGACTTCGGCTCTTGCTCTTTTTTCTCCTGAGAAAGAAAAATACAACTGTGGTTAAACATATAGCTCAGTGTTATCATTTACTTCACGTTCCACATTTCCTCTAACCTGATGTCACAGACACCGATAGGAAAAAGTTTCTACCTCTTGGTATTTATACAAGTTTCTTTTGTTAAATGGGTCATTAAGCATGTCAGCAACCTTTTAAAATTTATCATGAGCAACATAAAGTGCTCCAAAGCACTTTTTTTATTTTAAATTTTGTGATCACTAAAGAATGCTTCCAGAAAGAGTAAAGGGACTGAAAAAATATTTCCTGCATTAGATCTAGTACATACTGAATGCAGTACTTCATGTGTCTTTCAAACATACTAAATACACCATCAAGATGCTAACAATAAATTACATTTTTACAGCAAAGTAAAACTGAACACACAAAAAAAACAGAGAGGAAGAGGCAAGTCTGAGGGAAAGGAAGGTTGTTTCCTCTTGATACTCCCTGCCATCAGTCTTAAGACACTGCTAAAGAGTTGTGCTTCCTACTTGCCACTCCCACTCATAAGCCACTTGCTTTTCTAAGTCCATGGCTCTCACAGGTTTGGGGCAAACTGCAGATCTTCATAATTTTAACCATTTACTTCGAAAATTTAAACCTTTAAGATCTGTACATCAATTATACCTCATATTTGAAAATCAGTGAGCCACTGTTCCACTCTTGACAGACTAATTTCAGGTTATTTGCAGTCCCCCCACAAATATCCCCCATCTCAGTCTCAGACCACAGAAACTTACAGTCTCTTAGTTTTTAAAATACATATGTATGCATAAATAAAACAGATGTTAAACAGATGCTCGAGCATTTACTTAAGACAGTAATTTACCTCAAACTAAATTTTGGGAATAACCTACTCTGCTGCTCAACTTCTGACACTCAAAACGTCCTTTGGTACTGAATTTTTCCTTTCTTCCTTCTGATCACATACACCACCTTTTTTCAAAGTGGTCACACACATACTTAAAAACTCTGTACACCACCCTCACCTTTTTAAAACAAGTTCATCCCTGTTACTTTCTATGGCCATGTATAAACTAAGACTTCTACTGTAAGTTTCAATTACTGAAGCAAAAATCTCTCAGCTACAACATCAAATTGAGCCTAATCATCACCAGCAGCTTTTGCTCTCCAATCTTCACCTAGGAACACCCATGAGAACTATCTAAGTATTTCTCTCAAGAGAAATATTTTGTGATTTGGTTTTAAAAACCGTAGTATTTCATTTTTAATTGATTACTTATCTACAATACCCCATCAGTTTAACTAGTATTTTTGTATAGAGAAGCTGCTGCATCAACACCCAATATTCAGAAGCTTCACAATCTCAGCTGACACCACCCAGAAATCCAGAGTGATTTGCGTCAACATCACTTAACCACACTTCCTACTGTAATGCAGTTTGTGACAGTTAGGCAAGCATAGTCTCTGACCTCCTAGGACCCTCCTAGGATCCATCACTCACACAACCCTAAGTTAAAATGCTCAAACACTCACTACTGTAACAGCTCTGAAAAAATACTACCTGTAGCTCAATATACTGGCCAGTACCAGTAACTAATAACTGCAGTCAGTGTTCAGTAAAGACAGGAACTATGCACTAACTGTAAGCTGAATCCTCCTTGCATGCAAAGATTCCTAACAGTCAAGATCCACATTCTACCTTCCAATCATGATTAAACTGAACAGTATGGACATGCAGTAGAAAAAAATGCAGATTCTTAATCCTTCCAATTTGTAAAACAGAAATTTTATATGATTTGACAATTACTGAAAGCTGCACACTGAATCTAATGTTATGTTTTTAGTTGCTGACGTCTGCTGTGGATTACGGTTCTCCTGACAGTTTAAATCTTCTTTCAGTATTGTTCAACTGAAGTAGATAAAGTATATGCTCCAGATGCTGACACTCCACACAATTTAGTTGATAAGCAAAACGAGAAGTCTCATAAAGCCTATTATAAACCTTAGTCTTCCAGCAAGACAGTACTGCCACAAGTCACACACAAAATGCTGTAGTTTGTTCTTTAAAGATTTAGAGGAACAACTGTATTAAATCAAAATTTTGGGACAACAAGCTTCATACTATCAGACCACTGCAGTACAAAAATAACCAACCTTCTAGCAATTGTTAACTGAAAAACTGAAATGGACAGATACCACAGGACCTACACTTCCAAACAGACATAAGAGTACAATCAGGAAAGCAGAAACAAGTGAAACTTCACACAATGAACAACACTGGAAAGACTAACAGTAGCAAAACATCTTGACTTTCTTCTAAGTTTCTTCTAACTTAAGTTCACTGTTTTTCTGAACTAGAAACACAAAATCAGCACATACAGATCCAACCTGAAAATGCAACCGTCAGCAGAAAGATAACAAATGTCATTGCTTTATTAAAGAGGTTACAGCAACCAAGGAAACAAACTGAAATAAGTTTTAGTATTCTCATCATTCTACTATGAGCCAAGGTCAGAACAAGTTCTAGAAGTTAAAAACCACTGTTTTTCTTTTACATCCCAGTTTTTGTTTTGAGACTAGCAATCCAAACAAAAGCAGGGTTTCACATGCCACATATATGTATTTTAAAGCAATAAAAATTCAGAACTTAAAAATATTGGGAGCAGCTGCTTTTGATGGGATTTTAGGATTCTCAGTATTTACCAGGAAAATAATGTTCGTGGTATTGTTTAGAATGTAGATATAGGGTATAATCTATTTTAAATTATTAGATTCCAACATAAATCTGATGCTGGAATCATTTCCCAAATATTTATACACCTGGGAAGAGATGTTCTTTGGATCCCTTCAGCATTTCATGTGTATGATTTCACAAGACAACAGGATACATGCTGACTTCTCAAATTAGCTGTATGTTACAATAAGACACTGGTTACTGTTTACACAACTATCAAATTCACAATTATTCTTCCTACATCAACTACTCATCACCAAATAATGCTTGTAAGGTAAGGAATTTATTTTACAGACTTAAAAATCCTTAATTTCTTTGGGGTATTTAAGAGACCCTTTTATGTAAGGCATTTTTCTTCAAATTTCTGATTTGGTTCTAGACTGTCTGGGTCATCAACAGGTGTTCAGACCCTGGAATTATGCTTCTTGAAGAAGGTGGGCTTGTGCTCTGGTTCTTCAAAAAGGCTGTAATTTTCTGAAGTTTAGATGACAAAAAAATTTAGAAATTTTTGAATTGCAGAATGGGGAATAGAGGGTGGGGAGCCAACAATCTAAACCGTTTCAAGAAAGCACTGGTTTAGCCCACCTTTAAATGCTTTGAACTGTTCCAAAAAACAAAATTTTACACCAAATACATTTAAAAAATGCAAAAGCCATTGCATTGCTAAAGCAACAAGAAAGAAGTTAAATATGCTGAACCTACCAAGTCTGTAATTTTTATCCAATGCTAACATTAAATGTTTCCACAACTTTGATGACATCACTGTCAAGGTCCTAACTACATTTGTAAACAAAAGAAAATTTGTAATTGCTGCAGCAATTGCAAATATCAAGTTTTGCCATTTTATTTCCCTAAACCCTACTGACATGCATTCACAAGTTTACAAAAATCAGCAGCCTCTCCCCAAACGTAGAGAACTGAGAAAATACTTACTTCTTGCTGCGTTCTTCGTGGCCATTGGCACTGCTCAATTTGTTCTCATCCTAAGCAGGGTTGATAGAAGAACATCGTGAGGACGAAGCGGAAACATTTCAAGTGGTCAAAGGGTAATGGGAATAGGAATAAGAAAATACAAAACAAAAATTTTAATACTAAATTACTTGTTTACAGTTTAATGTGGAAAGCTTTAGAAAATTTAGGTAGGCATGTTTAACCACTTAGCTGCTTAAATTTAAGTCATACAATTACAAAATACAAGACTTACATCATTTAGAAGTGTATATTAAATTGTAGATACTTCCTTACATGGTTTAGAGAGCAAGTTATCCTGTAGAATTCAGCACTCAAGTGGTTAAATGTTATTTCTATAAAATGTAAGAGGAAGTTTCAGGTTTGTGTTTGTGTGCCCCTCTGATCAGTACCAAGGCTACATCTCTGCCTAAGCCCCAGTGGCTACGCTAGCAGCCAGCCACTACGGATTTCCTGTGACCGATGCCATTCCCGAGATCTTCGCTCATTTTCGTTGAAGGGTTGTAAGAGCTTGATGTCACCTCTGTCACACATCTCGCCCTGAAGCAAACAGGGATTCACACTGCTTTAGTAACGTCGACTCCCAAGAAAGTCATCAATAATCCACCAGTCCAGCCTAAACATTCCCTATTTCCATACCTGTTTACATGGAAAATATCCATGTTAAACCACGACACAAGAACTTTAACATAACAATTTACAAATTTCTCTTCAAGATTTTAACGTAACTGCTAAACATTACATAAACTAAATATACCACTTAAAACTTACAAATGCTCATCCAAAATTCATGACATGGTTGTAATTAACACTGCAGAACAGACTAACAATAGCTGCTATATAATTTGTATACTTGCTTTACAGTTTAATCACATCAGTTACATCAAAAGTACAATTACTAAGTGACTCAAACTTAATATACATTTCTTGCGAAGCCAGTGCTAAAGCATGCATAATGTTAACACTTCACCATCATTTGGTGAAAACCAAAAAGACAGTATTCATTTGCTGCTGATTTAGGTAAAAAACATCACTAACCTAATTGATAAAAATTTTGCATAAAAATTGACATTTCCTAATTAAACAACTAGGACAGAAGAACACAAATGCTTATTTTAGAATGACACCGCAGACTGTGATACTGTCTTTTACTTGCTAAGAACATTCTATTCAGGGATCCAAGAATTTCTGTAAATACATTCACTCAGCAATTGATTTCCATCTGCCCTGTTAAAAGAGTAACCACCACCAGTCTTCTGCATTAAAAGTAAGTCTCACTCTTCTTGCACTGAGCAGACTGTTCAAGTATTTACTTGCCATGGGACTGGTGAAAAGGTTATTCTTGGAACCCTGCTGTTTTCCCAAACCACTGCATTCACCTTGTTGCTATATCAAACTGGACCTGGCAATTTTAGGAGAGCTTTTTGGTTTCTTGTTGTTTGGGGTTTGGTTTTTTTTGTTGTTTTGGGTTTTTTGTTTGGTTTTGGGTGGGTTTGTTTGTTTGTTTGTTTTTAAACCTAGGGGACCACGGTACAGCGATACGTCACTCAATTACTACCTTATGATTGACAGTTCACACTGGAATCAAAGGTGAATTCATGGGAGTAGAGGTGAGATATCGTTAGGCAAGTCTACAAAGAGAGATAGATGGGCATTTATTCATCACGCTGAAGTGAAACTACTGCACAATATAATTACATTAACAGTACATATTTACTCGTAAGTTACATGTAATGCATCTCCAATAAGATAAATCATGAGGGCTCCAGGGATGTTAGTTTACAGTTCAGCAGTAGTTTCATGAATAATGCTAAATTAAGGTAAACGGGACCTCACTGGCACATTTTTCTCACCTTCTTGTAAGGAGCTTCAAGCATTGCTTCAATATCAATATCATCAGCCATTTTTCAGGACACCTGAAAGAAGAAGCAAAATCCACCTGAGACAGAAATCACCCTTGTGCTTTATATTCCAAAGGCTTTTGTTCAAGAGGCCATCACTGCATTGGCTCCAATCCACAGAGCAGTGTCTCAGAAGACATTTCCAACAAGAACGGGAATGAAGCTTTGCCACTGAGACGATAAAGAACGTGACACAAAGCAATTACAGTTGCGAACAACAAAATGCTATTGAACACAATTAGCTGGTGGAAACCCCAGAGATATTCCACCTGTATCTTTCAAAACAATGAGCACACATCATTTACAACACAGAAACACAGGTCTGGTGGCCATCTTGAGAAGTACCAGAGCTTGACCAAAGGACCCGAGGGACACGTAAAGAGCACAGAACAAACATCCAGGCAAACCTGTTCACAGCTTCCTAACATTTGCTACCATCACATTTACTAACCTGAAGACTTAAAGTGAACAATACGGTCCTTTAAGAAATGTGGCCTCCTGCAGAACAGGGGCCATAGAAGAAACAGTTATGATTCAAGCATTAAGAGCTACTAAAGCATACACAAGATCCATCCAGTCTGGAACTTCAGGTTTCAGACAAAAAAGATCCACCATGCCAGGAAACACAAGCCACTACAAACGTTTTTTTTTTAAATTATTCCTCTTATTTTGCAACCTTAACCCCCTAATGTGATTTTGTCTTTATTATACTCTGAATCTCTTTGACATCTGATTTCCTTTCCCCGTGCAGATATGCTACCGAGAACCCCTCAAGACTCTCTACATTCAAGGACAGAGACTCAAGCTCCTCAAATCTCTCAATAAAACAGTTTATCTCCTTTCTCTTTCTTACACTCTAAAACGGCCAGGCTTGTAGATCCAAGCCAGACAGCCCAAGAGTGAGTATTTTCCTGCATGTGTGCCATAACAGATTTTTAATGATACATGTTAATTCTTGCACCTTGGTTACAGGCATTGCTGTAGAACTGTGCTGTCCAGAGACTTGGACAGAATAATGAAATCACTCCAACATTTCAAGACCCTTTAAGCTGCTTGCTCATAACCTCATAACTGAGAACATACTAGAGCTGCACCACATGTAAGAATCAAGTCACTCCCCCCTCCCCCATCTGACTATGGTCCATTAATACAATCAAGATTAAAACAATCCTTTAGCAGTAACAGAGCAGTGGAAGTTCATAGGCAATTCCTTAACCAAGGCACACTAACCTAATTTGCAAGTTATTATCTCTTGGGCTATAGTGCTATCATTTGCAAATATGATCATCCTTAGCTGATGTGTAATTGCTCAATGTTACTTTTTACCAGAGTATCTGCACTTAGCTTTTCAAGTAACCTACATACGTGCATAGCATTTAATCCACTGCTGCTTTACCAGTACTTGGTATTACCAAGTATTAAGGACCATGAAAAAGCACCAGCCCAAATCCAGAATTCTACATGAAAACTCCCACTGGAAACAACTCCCACCCACAATTACATTTTTGTATGTGTAATTCAGCTACCCCTGGGGTGGGATTCTTCATTCAGAAGAGGGGTGGCCAAACGGGATGATGGGGGCCATAACAGGGACTGCCAAATCATGAATGGCATGGGAAAGCAAACAGGGAATGACTATTACTGCATTCAGCCAAATAATAAGAGTGAATGAACTATTTGGTGGGTTCAAAACAAAGGTCCTTATTCACACAGCGTTAAGCCATGGAATTCACTGTTAGAGGGCACTGTGGATGCTAACAAAGGAAAAAACACAGTCTTCAAAAAACCCAAAACAAAAAAGCACAAAAGTTTACAGAAAAAGCTTTTCATTAAACAGAGACATGCCTTGTGACCCTGAACCACAACTAGCTGACTAAGAGCACACAGATGTATCACTGCATGGTCACCCTGCGTTTCTATTCTTTCTTAGGCATTTACTGTTGGCCACCATCACAGACAACATCCTGAGTTACACGGACCTTTGGTCTCACCCCACGCAATCTGCGCCCTTTGTACTCTGTACAAAACACTTGCATTGGTGTAATACCATGTTTTTATCAGAACACCGTCTGTTCACGTAACACAGACCTACTACTGGCTTTGTAATTCATGTAACACATACGCTTATGCTACACACAGTTGTTACGTTTTTAAAAAAATCACAAATAAGAATCATCATTCATTTCAAATGAGTAGAAAATCATGACACGTTTTCAAGTATCTTTCACTAAGCACTGGAGAAGCTCAAAATAATTTTCATAAAAGTCATTCAGCTTGCTCAAAAAAGTTGCATGTGCCTGACATCTCTGTAAAGGAAAGAAACCCAAACCAAACACCCCAACAACACAACAGCAAAGCCACCCTCAAAATATCAAAACTAACAAAGAATAAACTACACTTGAAACTTTGTGCGTCTACAGAAAATCTAAAGTGACAGGAAATTTACTGCTAATGATCTAGGCAGTATTTTGAAGGCAGATTCCATCTCTTTTTGCTGTGCTATATCTCATAAAACCGGTTTTAAAACGTCACCTCCTCGAAATCACTCACTTTGGAAATTCCAAAAAATTACAATTCTGCTCTTGGTTTGTAAGGAGCCTTCTGAAAAGCACTAAGAAAGCAAGAACGTCTCCGCTTCGGGACAGAAGCTCAGCTCTCAGTACGCTCCCACCCCCAATCCTCCACACGCTCCCTACACGATTGGAACGCAACGAGTTCNTGGAAATTCCAAAAAATTACAATTCTGCTCTTGGTTTGTAAGGAGCCTTCTGAAAAGCACTAAGAAAGCAAGAACGTCTCCGCTTCGGGACAGAAGCTCAGCTCTCAGTACGCTCCCACCCCCAATCCTCCACACTCTCCCTACACGATTGGAACGCAACGAGTTCGGCTTCTCGAACACACGGCAGCGCTGGAACCGCCCTGCCCAATTCGGCCGGGGCTCCCGCACCTTAGCGGGCCCCCCAGGACCCCGCGGCCTGCCCGGAACGCCGCCCGCGGCGGCCCAGCGCTCCCCGCCTCCCGTCATTCCCCGCCCCGGCGCCCAACGTAAACAGCCCCAGGGCCGCTCCCCGCCGCTCCGCCCGGGCCCTGTCAGCTCCGGCCGCGGCAGCAGGGTCTGAGGCCCGCGCCGGCCAGGGCGGGTCGCTCCGCACAGCGCCATCGTGGGGGGAGTCGCGGAGGCACAACGCCGCGGCGGGGACAGCCGGACCCGCCCGCTACGTGGCCAGAGAAACAACCGAACCCACACGGCTGGGCCGCAGCCTCGGGGCGGGGATAGCCCCCGGCCGGTCCGGCCCGGAAAGGCGCGGGGCGGACATCGGCGAGGCCGGGCAACGGCGGCACGCGACAACAAGGGATGGGGCCGCCCAGCCAGAGAGCGGCGGCACGGGCGCAGGCCTCCCGGGCCGCCCGCAGGACCGAGCCACAACGCTCCGCGGGCCAGGCCGCGGCTCGCCCAGCAGCGGCGGGCAGCCCCTCTCCCGGCAGTTACCTGCGCCGCGGGCGGGTGGCTGTCCTCGTTCGAGCGCCCGAGGTCCGGCGGCAGCAGCGGCGGCGGCGGCTCCCGGTTCCGGCGCTGGCTGCGCTGACGGTGGGGGATGGGCCCGAGCACTCAGGAGCCCTCTCCTGGCGTCTAAACCTCAGATGGACGGCGCCACTCGGCCAGCCCCAGGGCGGCAGGCGACGAGCGACGGCGCGACCGTGGCGGGCAGTCCCCGGACCCGGGCTGGGCCCCGGCTCTGGCACCGGAGGCTGCTCCCCG
>VZSC01002026.1:164543-177428 GCA_013398225.1 Steatornis caripensis
CCCCGAAATGGCGCCCGCCGCGTCTCGCTTCTCCCAAGCTCCGCGCACGGTACGGGGGCGTCCAGCCCCCAGCGCAGGGGCTCTCGCGAGACGCAGGGCCAGACAAGGCCCCGCGCCGTCGCGCCCGCCGCCTCTCGCGAGACATCGCGCGCGGAAGCGGCTGCTCAAACGCTCGCGAGACTTAGGCAGACGGGTGGGACTGTCACGCGCCTCTGCGCTCTCGCGAGAGAGCGCGTGCGCATGTCCTCCCGCCAGCCCGCCTGGGGGGCAGCGGAAAGGTCAAAGGTGACTCGTGGGGGCTCCTTCTCCACCCCCCGCTCCTCGACCGGGCTCGGCACCGGTGCCCTGCGCCGCCCCTGGGCCTCCGAGACCGTTTGTGGTGGGGCCGGGGTGCTGCGGCCTTCACGCAGCCCGGGCCCGGCTCCCCCGGCCGTCGTCCCGCGGCCGGGTCGAGGCAGAGGGCGCGGCTTGTGTCCGAGACCCCGGCTCGGGCCTGCGCTCTGTTTTCGGTTCGGGAGCCGTGTCCTGGAGCCTTCGGGGCTCCCGGGGGCTCAGCACCTCACCCCTCCTCAGGTTCGATTGTGTCCGCCCTGTCCCAGCCCGCACCGGTGCCTTCTCCAGGTCAGGTGTATTTGCTGTGGGAAGTGCTTACTTTTTTTCTCTTTCTTGAGCACCATGCAAACATCAGTGGTTTTACAGTCTCTTAGCTCCAAAAGCTGTGTTAGCTCTCCAGGTGCTTGTTGTGCCGTAGTTACTGGGATAATGCCCAGTGTGTCCTGTGTAGTCAGGGCATTCAGCATCCCTCTCCAAATTTCTACCCATGACTGTTACATCAAGTAACTACACTTGCTGTAAAAGAAAACTAACACCTTTCTGGAGATCCTGGTAGACCCTTTGCTGGCAGAAGGTCTTGGGTGGCAGCGTTGGGGATCTCACGCTGGAGGAGGAAAGCCCATTGCCTTTTCAACAGGTGAAAAGAACTCAACTGTTGTGACCGATGCACGACGCATGTGCGTTTTGTCCAGGGTAGACCCTGAGCTGCCAAGGCAGGAGGCTGCGAGCACGGGAGGAAGCAGAGTATGTGCTTACCTTGTTGAAGTACTTTCGTCTTGGGCCACATGGATGATGGTCTGGGGTAGCATTAAAGATTTGCTGTTTCAAGCTTGTTATTGATTGTAGGAGAGAGGGATGGAGTAGATCAGGTCAAAGCTTGGGTAGGCGGCTGAAATTGTGTTCCTTCACCATTGGTTCTTCTGACGTGACAGTTTCACAGCATCTGCAGTCTGACCTTCCACCCTTTGGCCGGGGGCTTGACAGGATTCATTGTTTAAGAGTAGCAGCACCTGAAGCTGTTACGGCTGCACCCTTCTGCCAGAAACTTCTCCCCCCCATTATGGGCCACCACTGTCTGACAGCTTTTTAGCCACTGTAGTCCTGAGTATAACTTAAATTAAATTGTCAGTGACCTGATGTTCTGGTCCAGCTTTTGGCCCAAGCCCCTGCAGCTTGCTGGAGCCTAGGAGCTGAATGGTTTAACTCTGAAAGCAGTGTTTTGTGAAACAAAACCCACTTGTCTCATTAACAGTCCTTTGTTTCCCCTGGGAGCCCACAAAATGGCTTGTTTGTATTTAAATTTAATAATACGCAGTAAGTTTTGGCCAATTGTTCAATGTAGCGCAGATAACATTGAGCAGGTTTCCTGCCGAAGTCAGCACAAGATAAGCAATAATAGCTGGGGGGTTTGGGTGATTTCTTTTTTGTCCTATGAATCGGAAACAATGCAAAGAGAAGTTCTAAACAAACTTTGCCTCCTGAAATGATAATTTTGCTGTTGCATATAGAAATACTTACATCAAGTAAGGTATAAGAACTCAGGCCCATAGATTTCCAAATGAAGACCTGTTTTTGCGAAACTCTTAGGCTACTGTGTCTTTTAATGTCATTTCTAACAAAGTTCCTGATATGTGAATAGTCTAACAAGATCCTGAAGCTCTTGCACAGAGTTTCCAAGTCTTTCTAAGCTGAACTGGTCGACTTCATCGAGTTTGGGACATTTAGGAAAAATGAGCTGTTTAAAAATAAAAAAAAGCATGACTTTAATAAGTGTTCCAACCTAATCATTTTTGTATGGGTTGGTTGTAAACAAAACTACTAATTTTCTCACAGACAAAATGAGGTTTATTGTGGTTGTTCCTGTCACGCCACACTGACTGTGTGTCCCTCACCCCACTGCCGTCAGCCACCTGAAGGTCAGGTCTAACCAGCTCCGTGTTCCTTGTTCCCACATCATATGATTGCGACTTAAATATGTGCTTAGGCTCATGTCGGTGGATTTCCCTAAGGGTTTTCTTTCCTGCTGTTTGCCTATGGAGCCAGGCTCAGGAAGGAGGCCGTGTCTTTTGTTTGTCTACACTAACACACCCCTCGCCCTTGGCTGGTGCCCAGGTGGTGTGGGAGGAAGGATGAACCCAACACATGTGGGGCTGGCTAATGATGGACCTTGGCTGGCAAGAGCTCCGTGGCCAGCCCTGGTGCATGGTAGTGCTGCCCCGGCTGATCAGCTGTGGGCGTTCAGCTCTGCGGGGCTGTTGGTACAGTCGCTACATGTTTGGCTGGATTCATCTCTGGAGCTGATGGGAAGGCCAGGGGGAAGCTCTCAGAAACACATTTCCTAAGAAAAAAGTTTTCCCAGGTGTGGGATGGCTTGATCCGTGTGAAGGACTCACTCTTGCTGCAGTGCTGCGGGGGGAACACCTGCCATCGCTGGTGTTTCTTTGTCATCCCCAACTCCGCTACGAGCGCTAGGGCGTTCACTTTAACGGACGTTCTTGGGGAAACACGGAGGGCCTGGGGTGGGGGTGGGAGTCTTTTGTGTTACGCTGCGCTGCGGGTGGTGGGAAGGATCTCGCAAAATGAAATGAAACAGGGGACGCATAAACGAACGGGCAAAAGACGGGAGCTTTCCCACACCGGGAGTCGAACCCGGGCCGCCTGGGTGAAAACCAGGAATCCTAACCGCTAGACCATGTGGGATCGCATACTTGCAGTGTCTACCGCGCCGCCTGCTGCCTGCGCCGCCGGCTGGGAGCGGGGCGGGGCGGGACCGGGGGTGCGCGGGGGCGCCCGCTCGGCCTCGCCCCCTCCCCGCTNGTGGGATCGCATACTTACAGTGTCTACCGCGCCGCCTGCTGCCTGCGCCGCCGGCTGGGAGCGGGGCGGGGCGGGACCGGGGGTGCGCGGGGGCGCCCGCTCGGCCTCGCCCCCTCCCCGCTGCCAAGACCCTGGGCAGACGCCCCGGGGGCGCTTGGAGGCGTTTTCCCGCGCAGACGTGCCCGAATGGAGCGATGGGCCCTCGGGATCGGGGGCGGCCAGGAGGGTCTCCAGCAGGAGGGCGGGCGTGTGGCCTGCAGCGGGTCGTGGGAACACGGACACGGGCTGCGAGCGGAGGAGGCGGGCTGCCGACGCTTCACTGAGCTACAGCGGAGCTTTTGCACTAAGTGAAGACGAGTGATGTGCAAAACCCCACAAAATTTAGCGTAATCCCTAAAAATCTCTTAGTTAAAAGATGGGGATGGAGGCAGACAAAACTGAAGAAGGACGAAATGACAAATGGGAGGATGAACAAATAAAGTCCAGCCTGAAAAAGTACAGAAACTGGGTAACAGCCCCAAATGTGCTTCCGTACAAATTCTAGCAATCAAAAAATTAAGTAGAACAACTGTACTACCCAGTTTTGACTGAGAACAACGTTATCAGAAATTGGTGCAAGGCAGATCATCAGTGGGGCCTTGCAATAGCAGGCTACAGATTGTACAGGAAGAACCGACCAAATTGTGCTTGTGGAGAAGTGGTGCTAGATGCCAAAGAAACCTCGGAGTTGAGTTGCCTGAAGGATTTTAATCTTCCAACATGTAACCTTCTGACACTGAACCCCTATAGTTGAAGTTCACACCTAAATAGGCAAAGGGGAGTGTTAGGACTATTGTAGTGAACAGTCTTCAAAACCAGTGGTGATGACAGTGACATACTTAGGAGATCAGAGAGGCTGCTGAGGCAGAAAACATCACCACAATGAAGAGTCTCCGGTCACCCCCACCCTGAGGGAGTATCACATCAGCACATGACGTAGTTGCTACATTTTAGATACCACAAAGGGTTGATTTTTGGAGCAGCTGGTTGGAGAACATAAAAGAAGCAACTGGGTTTTAGTGCTGGGATGTGTGAGGGGTTTCATTCAGAACCATGCCATTAAAAAAGCTACGTGTAAGAGCAAGTCTAATGTATTCAATCTGGTATCATTAAAAGAACAACAGCAATAAAGAAATTCCTCCCAAAAGAGCTTATTAAAAAATGAATAAGCCAAAAGGATAACATGCTTGTAAGAAGGATGGAGATTGCTAAAATGGCTCAGAACAATTTATATCACCAGGAGGAAAAAGACTAAAAATAGGCTAGTATGGCTACAAAGCACAGTAAAAAAAGCTTTTGAAATATTAAATTAAAAATAAAATACTCTTCAAAATGTGAAGCTGGTGCAGACCATTACTGTATGCCAGCAGAGAAGATCATGAATACATTCCAAGATGTTGAATCGATCTGATGCTAACTGCCTAATGTATATCTGAGCAGATCCCATTTCCTTACGTGGATCCCAGCTGCAGCCCATTGGCCTGCGCAAAGTTGCTGTGGTCTGAGCTGAGGACATGGGGAAGGACTGGCTGCCAGTCAGAGATCCTTGCTTTTTTGGCAGGAGATGATTGTAGTCTGTCTCCCTGAGATAAGGGGCAATTTGCACCCTAAGAACTTGGCACCACTGATGGCAAGAGTTGAGCTTCTCCCATGCATCAACCTGCCTGTCCTCAGCTTCTTTTGTAATGTCAGTGCTGTACAATGCTCCTTCTCCTTCCAGAAGCTCTGGGGAGGTGTCAATAGAAGGAACAGCAGTGCCAGCACCTACACTCCTCCATACTGCTTGCCCAGGAATTGTGTATGAGGGAAGGAGGAAGGTCTCTTTTTATTGACCACTCCTGGAGATCAGGACTTTGGGGAGGGAGACCTTTGGCTTTGTTTAGACTGACTGTGCTGGTGCTGTTATCATACCTGCCCACGAAGCTGTTCTCAGGGCCTTAAGGGCACTGACAAGCTCTTATAGCTCTGACCAACCTTACCTGGGGCTTGCACCCCAGCCCTGCCCAGGAGCCCCAATTCAGATCAGCCCTGGGCTCTCAGTCCCCATCTGAGCTGTGTTGGAGGTGTGCTAGTCTCCAGTGCTCTCCTGAATGTGCCTGTGCCCATAACCGTGCCAAGCCCTCTGTCTCTCTGACCCTGACCTGCAAACTGACTGCCTGGCCTAGCCTCGGCTCTGCCTTGTCACTACGGACCTGCACAGCCATCACTGGGCTCTGTCTGACCCCAGTGACCATCACTGGCCTGATCCTGACCCCAACCTGCAGACTGATTTCGCAGGTTGACCTCAGACCTGCCTCATCCCGAGAATTTGGGCTCCGGGCTGCCCCACAAGACTGCTCCGTCACGGTGGGGCTGACTGTGGCCTCCTACAGATGTGCTGTCATGGGGGATTACCTGGGGTTTGCATCAGACAGTCCCCTGAGACGCTGCTCAGGCATAAACCCAAGCATTTCCTCTCTCCTCTTAACAACAGCTGTTCACAAAGGGCAGTCATGGACGTACTTGGACAGAGATGCATGTGTTCAGGTTGTCAGCACCCAGACTCAGATTAAAATACAACCTGTTTTTTGAGTTGGTCTTCTTAGTAGATATCCAAGATGTTTAAAAAAGTAGCAAAGAACAGCTTTCAAAGTGGTTTGCCTAAAGCTGAATACCTGGATGCTGAGATAAACTGAGCTTGCCTGAAAAAGTCAGTGCAGCAAATGCAGACAGGGACATTTGGGACTGCAAGGCTGGCATCCACAGGTTCAGAAACAACTTCTCCCTGTGGTTACGTGGTAGAGCAAAGAACTTGCTGCCATTCCCACTGACATCAGCAGAAACATGGCTGGTCCTCAAACCGTTGACTGTATGAGAAAGGATAGAAGATAAAGAGTAACAAACCACTTCTTGCAGTCATTATAGGACTTTTTGTTATCAGTATGTCTTAGTAAGCAGACGATGTGCAGGCAGAACTCCAGATACTATCTGAGGGCAAAAGGGATTAAGTTTAAGTGTTAAAAAATCAAATCTGTATTATTTCACTGGAAGGATATGGTGAGAAATAACAACCTGCCAATATTTCAGCTGGAGACATCTATAAACAACAAAATGGAGACTTTTTTTGTGATAGTTAAGAAGAACAGGAATAATGGGATGAAGCTGAGAAAACTAAGGCAGATTATAATGCAAAACACCCTGATAGGATCTCAGATAGATACCTGAATGATCACCTCAGGAGGCAACAAGAAATACACAGAAGAGCCTCTGCACTGGTGAGAAATAGTGTAGGTGACCTCACGAATCCTCATCTTTCTTTAACTCTGGAGTCTTGACTGTGGGACTTTCCTTCCAGGTTTCTCACAGAAATGGGGATTCAATTAATTTGTCAAAGCTTGTAAGAAAAAACCATCAGACTGCAGGATTATCTTGAGAAATTACAGGTTCTGAGTGTGGCTAAAAAATAAACTCAGTTCTTGGCAAGTACCTACAACAATATTACATTGTCTGGCACAAACATCAGCTACAAGCAAAGCCAGATGGGTCAGGCAGCCCATAGAGCCCAGTGGGAGAGGGAGCAGGGAGTTACAGTGAGATGGGACAGCTATGTCACCACCACTCACGTTGATGTTTGGGTGCACGTGGCAGTGCCAGGTGCCCTCTCCTCTGGGCAGCTGTCCCCCAGCTCAAGGCAGCTGATAGTGGGACTTGTAGCTGACCACACACAGTTTCATGTTTACCAGTGTATAACATCTCCTGCAGGCCAGAGAGCACCATTGCCCAGCTCATGCATTTGGACCAATTGGTAAATCCTTAGAGGACGTAGATTGAAAGCAGCAGAACTCTTACCAGACACAAAGAGGTGTGAGAGGCTGTGACATAGTAGTAGTCCCTTGGGAACCTGTAACTGATGTGGTGGCAGGGACATACGCACCTTATTTTGGGGATTTTCGTCCCACGGGAATTTTGAAGCAAGGCACGCAAACATCTGCTGTGGACCTTCATTGCCAGCACGCTCAGGTCAACTCACAGGAAGTAACCTGGGAGTGGACTTCCCTTCCTGCTTCTGCCTAGCTTTGGGACAAGGACTACCCAGGACAGCAGAGTCAATCTCCTGGTTCACAAGGGACACTTCCACCTCTACCTTCCTTTGCTGTTCTTCTCTCCTCCCAGCCTGTTCTAGTATGTGGCTTTGCTCCTTATCGTTGTCCCAGTGGTTGCCTGATCATTCATGGGGTCAGTTCAGGTTACTAGGCTGGAAAAACACCACTCACTTCAGTTTTGTGCCAGTTTAATGAGCTGACATGGTTCAGCTAGGCTCAGATGAACACCAGAACCAAGACTCAGAGCAGCAGGAGAAGCAGGACTTGATGCATTGGGACCCCTCTGCTCGGTTCAGTCATCTCACCCACTGCACCCTTCTTTCCCCTCTAAAGGGCTTGTAATCATCGTATCTTATACCCTTCCCCTCTTCGCATCTCCCTTCAAAAAGGCAGAGCTCTCTTTAGCTGTGGGGAGCAGTAACCCCTGCTAGAGCTCATCCCATAGCTTTGTCAGCAGCCAGAGAGCCACTGGAGCGGGGAAGATGGCAGAAACCTCTCCCGTATGTTTTTAGTCTCAATCTGTTTTAGAAAGCAGGAGAAGAAACAAAGAGCATTTGCTGCTCCATCTGTTTCCGTGTCCCATGCTGCTAAGGTTGGGTTACAGCCAGCTGCTGCCACTGCCAATTGGTAATGCGATAGCATGACTGCTTACTTTGCAAGGGAACTAAAGACAACAAGATGGAAAAAATTGGGACAGGATGATTTTTAAAAAGCCCCATTGCAGAACATCTGGCTTATTATATAAATTTACATCATGCCCACTATAAAAAAACCTGCTGACTTCTGCTTAAAAACACGTATTTTTACAAATGGCCAAATATCTCCAATTAGCTCTTTCCAAAGGACAGTCTGGGCTATTCAATATCTTCAGTCAGCTTCAAAACACAGGCAGGGTTAATTAAGAACAGGGATGTTTTTGATTTGCCTCATACATGCTAAGACCATTTGTTGGAGAGGACTCTCACAGCGCACAATCCAGAGGACCTCAGCCAGCAGCTCCTGCATCCAGGTCAGCCTAGTCCCGTTCAATAAGGTATTTGAGACATTTGATACAAGATGTCTGTGCTCTGAAATAATGGAAAATTGACCACATATACCTGCCCAGCTCAAACCTCAAGCCCTTGACATAGCATTACAGATGTGTTGATCGGAAGGGACTTTTGGAAGGTGTTAGCCCAAACTCTTGCTTGAAGTGAGACCATCGTCAAAACTAGATCAGGACAACCATGGCTTTGCATAGCCAAACATTGAAAATCTCCAAGGATGGAGATCCCATCACCCATGTGGGTGAACTGTACCTCTTGGTCAACCTAGCACTTTATCTTGTTTCCTGTTGCAACAAAGAGCTGCCCATGGTGAGAAATCTTGCCCACATGTAGGCACTCACAGTAGTAGCTTGGTAGTAGTTTGACCTATCTAACATAGGGCTTTCACAGTACAGAATGTTTTCAGGTATTACTGGCTCCTTCAGTACAAGAGTGCACAGAGCTGCTCCTGCTCCCTGCCCCAGCAAAACAAAAATTGTGGTGCCGGGGGCAGTAGAACATAACGGGTGAACTGGAGACAGGATGACAGCATGGCAGTGCCATGTCCACCACACAAGAGGAACAGAGCAGCTTTAGCGATGGTAACAAGGATCAGCCACAGTGAAGTGACTGCTGGCCCAGTTGGTGGGTCAGGGTCAGCAAGGTGCTGGATCTGGCACAAGCTTCACTGGAATGTAGCTCACATGGGGCCAAGGGTGAGGACCCGAGCTTAAACGCAACCCCCAAGGGGAGCAGGGAGCCCCTAATGAAGCATCTCCCAGTAAATCCTCCCACCATTGCTGGTGCCCTGGAAGGCTAATCCAAGGTTACAGCTGCCCCAGGTCAGTGCTGGCCATAAGCCTGGACACCCAAACCTTGCCAAGCATTTCAGGCGTCTGCTCCCAGGATAATCAGTCTCTCCTCAACACAGGGTTTACTCACACCTGACTGGGGCTGTTACTCCCCCCTTGCTGTATATGGAGACACTCACTGTGGGGCTGGTGCTGGGCTGGGCTGGTTCCAGTTTGTGCAGTCCAGTTTGTTAGCAGAAGCAGAGCAAGGGCAGTGCCTGGGGGCCCAAATCTCGGGGAAATGTGCTGGCTTGCTCACCGCTGTAGCACCTCTGCCTTGGCATTGCCCCATCTCCCCAGCCCAGTATGTGTGGGCAGGGCAGCAGCCGTGCAATATCAAGCTTTCCTTACCTTTAGCATCACCAGTTCTTTCACACCCACCGATGAGGAAGACCTCTAATGCAAGGTCCTCCGCCTGCCATTTCCTGACATGGAACGTATGCACAACTACGAACGCCCACCAGCTGAGCGGCTTTGTGAAAGGGGGGTGGCTGTACAACTCCAGACACAGATTCTTCCACCTGGGAGCAGCACCTGAAGAAACAATTTGAGCATGATGTCAGGGACCTGGCTCCTTTTGCAGTTCTTCAGGCAAGAACAGGAAGCAAGGGGATACTTTGGCCTGGAAACATTGATCATACATCTCTTAATTCATCTTACAGTGATCTAGTGTTCACAGCCTCACAATTCATGAAGTCTGTTTCTTCTTGTAGGCAGTGTGGTTTTGTTATTAGCAAAAGAGCCAGGGTTTATAACCCTCTGTTCTCAGAGACACTGCCATGTCTTTGCCATGCTCTCAAAGACTGTTCAGACACTTCATATTCACTTCTGCTGCCATCTTTGGTGTATTGATGGTAGGCACAATGTCTGGTAGGCTTGGTCTCCCATGTACATCACCAAGTGACCCACCCATATCTCTGGAGGAGGACCTCCTTGTGTTATTGTACCAGTTACCGCTAGTAGAAGTTTTTCTCAGCCCTCGACTGCCTGAGCTGTGACAGCCTCTGAAAAAGTCACTGCAGAGATCCCACAAAAGAGGCTTTTCCCTTAGCTGCTTAATTTTTCCCCTCTGGGATTTCTTTCCCCCTCCCCGAGTCACTAGTGTTGACACAGCTCATGTCCACCAGTGCTCCCTGGCTCTCCCGAAGAGGTGGACCCCGGTGTGGCAGCTTTGCACCTGTGTGCTGGTCAGCCTCACAACCATCTATCATGCCTCGTGATTGAACCCCCTTTCACCTAGCCTTCCTCTTCCAGCAGTGGGCATCTCTGCTCCCAAGACTGTCCCTGGTGCCAGTGCGTATGTGACCATCCTCCAGTGGGAAGGTTCTGCCCTCATGGTGGTTTCCTTGCTCTTTTTTTCATTGCCCTCTTGCTGCATGACTTTGTGCGAGACAGCACTGGGCTGCTAGCCCATGAGTAGGACAGATCCAAGATGTCATCTCAGTGTGTCCTCTGTGTACTTGAGTGTCTCAAGCTCACCCGCATTGGCCTCAAGAGAGAGGGGACTTCTTAGCACGCTGTGCGCAGAACCACGTCCCAAGAATTTTAGCTGCAGCTGCTAAGCAATGAAGTTACGGGTCGTCCAGCTAGCCTGCCAGAGGTGTAGGTTGAAAACAGCCTACACATTACCATCAAAACCTGAAATAAGCAAAATAACATGAGAACATCGCAGAAAAAATGAATGCTTGTCTGATCCCTCCTGCAGCCAACTTCCCATGTACCATGTCGAGTCACTCATATTGAGGGGCCCCTGAAGCTGGGGCTCTTGCAACCTCCCATCTCCCCAGCTTCTATATTCAGTCTGTCCAAAGGCACTTGCTAGCACAGCAATGTCAATCAAGCTGTTAAAGTTTTTATGCACCAAGTCTGTATCTACAAGAGACTGTCAGGCTGCTATAAGCATTTTCCCAGTATTGCTGTTTCCCTCAGAGGACAGATATAGCCTTTATTGGCAAAGGTGAATAATATCTGCATCTCCACATGAAAAGCTGCCAATTTAACCACGTTAGAGTTACACCAGCAAACTTTTGTTTCCAACGCAGACCTGATTTAACTCTTCCTTTCCTTCCCTGCCAGCCTATGTCCTCGAGCTTTGCAGCCCCACAAAACTCAGCCTCCCGTGCCTGCTCTCCTGCCGCACCATGTATCTCCAGCAGCTTTGCAGCCCCCACGGTGGCCCCGCTCTCCACCAGCCCCCACTGCACGGTCCCCCCTAGTAAGCACAATGCAGCTGTGCATCCAGCCAGCGAGTGGAGTGGCCATGATCTCACTGTCTCTCTATTTGTTATTTAAAAGTGCAGTGGGACATTCCCGTGAATGTCTTCAGATTAAGTTACTCTGAAGTTCTTCAAGACTGCCAAATAGCCGTCTGCAAGAGCACCACAAGCACAGTATCGCTCTGTGCAGGGACCTCATCTGCTGGCTTGCTCGGGGTGATTAATAGGCTGAACAGACTCGTTTCTGACTGTAGCAGAAATTTGCTGCATGTGTGATATGGGCCAAAAATCACTCTGTTAATGGCAAAATCCACTGAGAATCTGCCAAGTTTTACACCCCCAGACAGAGGGGTCTGCAGCATCCACGCAGCTCAACCCCCAGGATTTGCCTCCACATGTTTTTTTCCTATTCTGGAATAGCAGGACCCCATACGAAATTCATTGGGAGCAGTGTCACATTGCAGCAGTCACTGAGATAACAGGGGTTCTGCCACGCCACTGTGCCAAGTGACATACTCCAAACTGGTGGCTGACAGAAGCTGATCTAGCAGGGCTGACCTTTAGTGCATGGCTTGTTTGTTCAGACCACTCACACTAGTCAAGGAGCAGGGCTCTACCTTTTCCTGAGGTCTCTGAACTGCTGTTCACATGCTGATGGTTGATCCGTGCATGTGCAGGGGACACACCTGGTCTTCCTGCACAGCCTTGACCAGGCCACTAAGTGCTCAGGACATGGAACACCACAGAAAGTCCCTCAAATCTACCCAGACAAAATTGCCAGGGAAAAAAAAAAGGGTATGTCTGGGCAAACGCAGATGCGTGAGCACCTTACACCATGGGCTGATGCAAGGCTTGTCATCCTACTGTGTGACCCCACAGGAACAGCCCAGCATCCAGCATACATGAAGACATTTTCCTCTTTCAATGCTTCAGGCTGGTTCAAGTCCCACTTGACTAAGTCCCATTTTCCATCCCCGCTCTTGGAGAATGTCAGGAATACCAGAGGGCAGAGCAGAGCCGTTGAAGCACTGTCCACCGCAGGGGCAGCTGCCTGTTTGGACACCCCCTGCCAGCTCCGGGTGCAGCGGGAGGCAGTCTCGGGGACACCCATCACAGGGACACACGATTTAGCAGGGTGGCTGTGATCCAGGAGCAAGCACTGCTACATCTGGGACCTGCACCAACGACAGTCTCCAGGTGACCTTCTGCCCCTGGAGCAGGGGGGCAGGTGTGTGACCCGCCTGCGCTCCCGAGAGCCCCACGCCTCCAGTGACGGATGGTACGGCTCCTGCTACTGACCACGATTTTCCTCACAAACCTGGTCGCGACAGCTGACCGTCGCCAACGACCTGTAGCTCAAATAATGCTTCAGCTTCTCCGAAACGGAGGTCCCGGCTCTGTTTCTCCCCTCCTCGTTTCCAGTCCTCGAGACGGGCGGGAGCAGGGCTGGGGCAGGGGCAGGGGCTCCGCGGCACCAGGGGCTCGGGACGGCCCCGGAGGGGCCGCAGCCGCCGCCAGGGGC
>VZSC01002026.1:177821-202645 GCA_013398225.1 Steatornis caripensis
GGGCGGCCAACTTGTGCGCGAAGCTGCTCTCCCGCAGCCGCTCCCGGGGCCGCCTCCCGCCTGCGCGGGCCTGGCTGTGGGGGGAAGCGCCCGCATCGGCTCGGCCCCACCACCCCTGCTCCTCACAGGGCCCGGCTCCCGCTGGGGCACGCCTGCCGTTGCCAGGACTGGGTTGTTCGCAGCCTCCGAGGGAGGCGAGTGGCCCCGAGTTTCGCTGAGCTGGCCTGGCCCCGAGCCCGACCCTGACCCAGAGCTCCCGGCCATACCTGGGCCTCGGGGGTCCTGCAGAGCAGCGGCCGGCAGCATCGCCCTCCCTGGAGGCTGCGGCTGGGCTCTGCCGAGTGCGGTCGCACCTCTGAAGATGAGCGGTTAATCAGAAGCACCCTCTGATTTTGTAGCCGTTTCAGACTAGGCTCATGGGCTGTGGGGTGGGTTGCACCATAGGTTGCTCTCCATTGCTTAAAAAAAAGAAAAAATGAGCGTAATTACGAATGGCAATGTTTTCCTGGTCAAGCACAGGAACAGCTGTTGCACTTGGTTTGCTGGAGAGAGGTGACCAGGAGAGGGTTTGCTTTCTCACCTGGAAGCGGGTAGGGAGCCAGGATCACCTGTTGGCACTGAAAATGGAGGGTAAGGTAGCCAGGCCAGTTTCCCAGACTGCATCCTGCTTCTCACAAACGCGGGTGGATTTTATGGCTCCTCTGAATAATCCCATTCAGAGTGAATTCCTCCTGGTTGCTCTGCGCCTCAGCTTGTTGGCCAGAAGTGGTTGTATTAAGTTTGGCTGCGCTGGGAGGAAGGTGCGGAGCCTGGCAGAAGCACTGACCTCCCCCTGGCTGATGCCAGTTGCTGTTGCACTGTTTTGCCGACGTTTTTTTTTTTTTTCGTGCTAGATGAAAAGCTCAGAACGATTTAACATTCCTGTGAGAGCGGCTCTCCCCAGGGGCACCAGATTTCAGCTGGCTTCTCACATTCTCTTTGTCTGGGGGAGAGGAGGGAGGGCTGTGCTGGTGTTTTGCCTGGTACCTCGGTGACAGTGCAAGGTGTTTGGAATAATTTTTTATTTCGCTTGCATTTACCGTTGTTTTTTTTCTTTTTCTGCTGTCTCTTCTGCATCCTAAGAAGTTGTGTCTAGCACATCCCCTTGAGAGTGGATACAGAATACCAGAATTTATCCAGAGCAAAACGATCAGCACAGCAGCGCATTCTCAGTCTGCCAGCAGCAGCAACTCGTAGCGGCTGCTTCTGCCTCTCTGCTTGTGACAGCCAAGGGCACTCGTCAGTCAGAGGTCAAGGTTGCAGGTTGTTCGCTTCAGGGGATAAACTGCAAAACCTGACAAAGCCACATAGATTTGGGGCTATCGTTCTGCTAGCCAGTGCAGAGGAGTACGTGCCTTCTTGCGCTGGATTTCAGTGTGAGTTTTCCAATGTATCCCCACTGGCCATCTCTTTGGTGCTTTGTGTTAGGTGCTTGCCGGTTGATGAGACATCTCTTTCCTGTCGGTTGGATGGAGGCTATTTGGAGTGATGCTGAGGTCATAGCAGGCTATAGGAATGCAGATTTGAAGCCAGGTTTTTGGTCAGATAGTTCACATGCCTTCTGTATTCACAACAGGTTTGCTTAGCTGAAACAGATGTCTTGGCCTTAGCTGGGAGCACATAAGTTACAGGGAGATCTAAGTGTACTGGCCTGGTAACTGGCGTTTTGTAACCAAGAGAATTTTATGGTCGTCCTTGTGATGCAAAAGGCTGTTTTCAGCTTGAGCATTACTGGATCCACAGCTGAAAACCTCTTGAGAGACTTGCACGTTTATGTGCCAACAAGATGTGCAGAATCTGGTTCACTGAATGCTGCCCTGCTTTAGGGGCACAAAAGGCAAATGCCTCCTGTTCAGCTGATTGACTTGATCTCTAGAAAAATGTAATGTGCCGTGGTGCAAAGATGAAAGGAGAAGAGACTGAGACTCCTGTAGTGAACTGCCTAATGGGTAAGAAAATCTTGCAGATTTCAATGTATTTGTGTCTGAGCTTCTGGGCATTTTTTTAATCAATCCTGCCGTTCTTTTGAGGTTCACTTCATAGGACTGGGGCAACTGCCTGCTGGCAACCAGGTAAAGTTTTGTAAACCAGGTAACAGGTTGGGTTTTTTTCCTGTGGAGCCATGGAGAAAGAACAATTAGCATCATTGAGGGACTGTGGGAAGAACTGTAAGATCTGAATCAGCTTCTGTAATTAAAGATAACAAAGCATAAACTGCTGTAGGATTCTGGCTTTTTGGCCCATGAGGGTGTTGGGGTTTTTTTCTGCTGGCAGTGCAGCTTAATAAATATTCACGAACCCTTTCTTTGAAGTCACAAAACGATGTGTCATATCTATATTTCTTGATAGGTAAATGCATAAATAAGAATAGTACTTGGTTGTCATTTTACCTATGGAGAAGAAAGCTTTTCAGTTTGGACTTGCTGTTTTGGTGGTGTATTTTTGGCTATTTGAATTAAACAGTGAGCAGAGGGAGATCTTCCAGCCTGTGCCAGAAGTACTGGGGATTGCTGAAATCCTGTTAGCTGGGTGGGCAGAAGGACTGGGGACAGTATCGAGTGCACTTGTTCAGTGGGAAACCTGCTGGTCTCGCTGGCCATTTTAATTTGATTAATACAAAGTATAAAGGATTCACGTGCTTTATGTCCTGATTATAATGAAGACTCTTAATTTTGTTGTTGAATCTCAGTATCTTGAATATGAGTATGTTGCATATAGTTAATTCAGATTAATTCAGGCTTTAATTTTTCTTTGCCTGAATACTAGTTTCTGTGCTTTTTCAGAAGCTTTGATTTAGGAACAAATGAAAACTTCCACACTTCATCAGCCTCCCCGGAGCTGCTGACTGGCTCCTTGTGTTGGAACTCAGCTGTGGCTTTGTAGCAAAGGGGTCTTCTGGTTTTGGCAGGGCATCTGAACCTCCTGCTGTTACTCAGTGTGGAGCCCCCCACATCCTCTGAACTGGGTCCATGTGCCCTGTTTTGGTTTAGCCTCTTCTTAATTGACTTAAATAAGGCCATGAATAAACATCGTCTTTGTAGCTAGCTGTCATAGCAGGACAAGCTTCTGCTCCCAGGAGGTTGTCTTGCTCTCAGGATGAGCCTGTTCCTGGATGAGAATTGTGGTAACTTACTTCACAGTAAATGAGCTGGGGTAGTGAAGGCCTCTGCTGTCTGACATCAGTGGAGGTAAGCGCACGTGGGAGAGGTTATTGGCAGCCTGACCTCTGCCATGCGCTGCTGGTGTCATCCCTGCTCCTCTGAATGTGCTGCTGGAGCTATGAGTGAGCTTGCCAGTGCAGTTTCCATGGTTTAGGGGTAAAAGACTGACCGGCTTCAAGTGAAACCAGGAGTGTGTTTTTTGCTCCAGTAGCTCTGTGAGCAGAGGCAGAAGAGGAGTGATGAGCTGTGGAGGACAAGGTAGTCATCTTGTCCACCATCACTGCCGTATCCTTTTTAAGCTGCTCCCGTCAGCTGGCGTAGCATGGCCTGGAGCTAGCTCCCGAGGTGGAGTTGTGTCTTCTGTTACAGTGTTTGACTCTATGCAGATAAAGCCTGGTGCTTGGGAAACACCTTCAGACACACCACAGTCTTCTGATGGAAACTAATCAGAAGTTCAAAGGAAAGATGCAGCGTTTCCTCCTTCTCTGCGGTCTCCTTTCCCAGTGTTTCCATTCGTGTTGTGCTACCCAGATGGCTTTCTCAGTGGATGATGCAAGTAGGAGGAGATGCTTGCAAGCTTTCAGCAAATAAATACGTCAGAATTTGAAATGCTCCATTTAAGCCCCATCAGTCCTTTCCAGGTGGAGTGCAATTATTTGTGCCTTGTTGTGACATGTATATGCTCGTGTTGCTTTAAAAAGCCCTTCGGGCATACTCGAATAGTTAGTGAAGTGCCTCTTATTTGTAAGAAAAATAAATTCCAGAGCAGACACTGGCATTTAGTTTTAGTTAAATTTATAGAGGGTTTCCGAGTGCTGCTGTCATTACTTACACATTTGATGTTCATTTCTGCCTTTGTCAAGGTGTGCAAAAGGGCAGTTCTCTTGTAGGAAAGATGGCTCTAATGATCGAGCAATTTCTTGTGCTTTTTAGTAGCTCAGTCATGAGTGTCCACTGAAGCAAGCTGTCTGTCTGATTGTTTTTATACTTTTCATGGGGAAGGGTAGTCTTGTGCTTTGGGCAATTTCTTAAAGCAGTTAGTTTTTGGAGTGGCAGGAATGTAGTAACTAAAGCAGCAGACATGAGGTCTATCTGGCTTGTACATCTGGAATGAGATGATGTTGGTCAAGATAAGATTTTTTTGCACTTGGTCTTTGTCTCTTGGGAGAATGGAAAAAAATACCATTATTTGGGATATATCCTCTCATCCTAATTACTGTTCCAAGTGTTTGAGGTTACTGATGTAAGGAATAACAGTGTTTTATATTTCCAGTTAAATACTGACCACTGAGTTCCAGTATAGCTGGTGTCAACCATCTTCCAGCTACTCTCCCAAGCTTTTTTCTTTGTGTGTTGTTGGCTGCCATTTTTTGGCTATGCAATGCACAGAGCCAAAAGAGGTTTAGGAAGCTTACAATGAGGATGCTGAAGATCCAGATTGCTTGTTTGCAACAAAGCATGGGAAATGGAAAGGAGTCCATGATCCCCAAGGGGAGCATTGGTATGACCTGTGCAGCAGCTCGAGGAGTCAGGATGTGTCTGGCCTCCTGCAGTTACATGCTTCAGGTGAAAAGAAGGAACTTGGGTTGGACAATATCAACTTTAGAAAATTCCCACTGAAAAAAAGCAGCTGAAAGATCTAAGCAATGGAGATGCTGAGATTATTTTTTTCAGGCTCTTCTGCCTTTCTGGACTTAAAGTCTTGTATGAAATTCCACTGAGGGCTTTATGCTGCAGAGCGTCGGGGAACTTCTGAAAGAGAGGTCTGAATAAAATTATTCATTGGCATCTTTGTCAGCCACTGGAAACAGTCAGCCCACAAACAGAAGGCTGGCTCTACAAAGAGGGTGTATTTTCTTACCCCTCTCCTATTCTGTTTGTGCCCAGCTCCCTGAGCCAAGCTCTTGCTGCACTTTGCCTTCCCTGATGGAAACTGCTCCGACGCAGCTGAAGATGATCACAAGCACCCCATGCTCCCTGGACTTGCTGTGTGTTCTTGTTTTAGCCTGGAGTAGAGCAGTCCTGGGCCCCTCTCAACCGACCTTTTTCTTAGCCAAGGGGTTTATGATCTACCAAAACCAAACAAGCCAAGCAGGGGGGAAAAAAATAAAACAAACCTGCACTGGGCTCATTTGTGTGTGTAACTTGGCAGATGTGGGACACTGCCATAAGCCACTTTGCTTTGGCAAATGGGGCTGGTTCCTACCTGGGCAAACAAGGTTGCTGCTTTCTGTCTGGAAACAGAAAAGACTCAGTGTAGTGGGATTTTGTGTCATCTTGGACATCATGAAACAGTGGCCCGGGGCCAGGTGCACTGTAGCAGGGATAACTTCTTTATTCTGTAGATCTGTTTTTTCTGTTTGGTTTTACTTTTTATTTTTTTCCCAGAAGAATGACAAAGAGGCTTATTGTCTCTGTCACCAGTGATACGAAGGAAAACCCTGCACAATGCTACCTGATGAGTTGGGACCAAGCTCAGCAAATCCCCTTTAACCACATGGAGTTCAGCCATCTTGACTTTTTTGACTCTGGGGCAGTACAATGTCTTGCACATGGGTTTTAATGTGTAGCAGCAGCCAGGGCTCAGTGTAGGAGAAGGATGAATTGGCGTAAAATATTTTCAGTAACAAAATGGAGCCAGAGAACCAGTTATCATAGGAGGACTTTACGGCTGAATAAATACAGACCCAGGGGATGCAGTGGGTGAGCAGTGCTGTATAGTGTTGCCTGCAAAGATACCCCTACAGAGGCTGTGGCCAGACCAGGTGGTGGATGTTGGCTGCAGTTTTTGGTGCCTCTGCACTGGCTGCCGGGCCCTCAGGGTGGCTGGCTTGGTTTTATTGTTGGGACCCGGACCTGCTCCAGCCAAGTGGTCCTGGCCACCCCACCTGCTCCAGCACCTGCTAATTTGCTTGCACAGTCATGCTCCCCACGCAGCATTATCTGCTCCAGGGTTGTCCGCTGTGTGCTTTTGGTGCTGTGTGGGAAGTAGGAAGTGCAGGGCTGTTTCCAGACATGGGGTGAGCGGCAGGTGGTCACACTGTAATCCAGGCTCTGAATCTCCCTTTTATGCATTTAAACAGTAACTCAAGGTCATGCTGTTGGTTTCAACATGTTCTGTTTGTTGTAAAACTGTAAATGCCATATTTGGTCCTCTTCTGGTCTGGCAACTGTTTCCTCCTCATGTATATTGTAGTTCTTTGATAGTCCTTTGATAGCTACAAATATCCATCTGTGTATAAGCTACACTGTCTAGCTCTTCTTTGCTCCCTAGCTACTGTAATTAGGTTTGGGATTTTTTATTAGGCCTTCCAAGCACTGCTCTAAGCTATGGCGCAAGGAGAAGCTCCAAGCGTTTTATGAATTCTTGGTGATGTATGAACATCAAGTGAAGCAAAGAGACATGGCAAAAGGGCTCTGAGCTGAGATGCAGAGCCTGAAGCACGACTGGCATGAGAAGTGCTTATTGTATGCCTAAGGACAAATGCTAAGCACATTGTAATACGTAGCTGCATTTTCTTAGCAATTTATGTCATCGTAATGCAATGGATAGTCTGGCTGGGGTACGACCGAGTTGCATTTATTCAGTACAGTAAAACAAGTGTGAAGCAAGTAGCATTGGGACTTAGAGGCCAGCTTTGTGCTTGGGTCAGTGCTGCCCTTGGGCTCTTGCCTGCAGTCCTGGATTAGAGTACAAATGGCAGAAGAGTTGCACTTTTGGCTTGGAATCTCTTTAGAAAGCTCGCACTTGAAATAAGCAACTTCAATTTTCTTGAAATTGAAATTTCTGAAAGTAAGGGTAAAAACAAGTGCTGTGATCCTTTCTGTACTGTGGGTTTAAAAGCTGCTGAGGAAATGCCTGGTGAGTAGGTGGCAGTCTGACAACTCAGCCTAAATTCATTAAAGCTGTAATTCAAAATTAGAGTAAAACTTTGAGGTTTTGGAGACTGAAGGCTTTTCCAAAGCAGAAGTCTGGTTTGGGGTGGCAATAAGCATAAAAAATAAGAAAGACAGCGATGGTCTTCTGGGGTCGAACCTGTGCACTGCCACTCATTTCTTCTGGCCCTGGGTCCTGTCACCAAAATGGTTGAGTTCACTAAAGCAAGAGAAAACTGGCTGCTTTTTAGTTATCAAGCTGAATTTGCTTCGTGCAGGATTTGAGGAGCTCCAGTGTCCTTGTGTGATGAGTGCTGGGGATGCACTGTGGAGAAGGAGCATGTGCGGGTATTTGGAGGGGACCCACTCCTTCCAGCAGCAAGAAGTTATTGGATCCATTCTGCTTTCAGTGTACCATGATATTATCATCCAGTTCCCTCTCCCATGGTCCGTGGGGCCAGCTTTGGATGCCGTGCTGCAGGGGTGACTGGGTACATTGTTGAGACTTTGGCCCTGAATGTCAAAACCTTGCTGCAAGAGAGGGAGGCTGGCAGAGAGCCGCTGTGGGGCAGAAGATAGAGCTCCCTTTGGTGGGGGACACTTGTTCAGGTTGCTCATGTTGTTGAAACAAGGAGGACTGGATAAGTCTGTCAGAGGAGATGTGAGTGATTTCAGCCTCTCCCGCTCCCCGTAACTCTTCCCCAGCAAGGCGGCCTCTTGCGGTACAGTGATAGAGTCCCCCATTAGCCACCCAGCACTGCATCTGATGGCTGAGCTCTTGTGTGCTTAAGCTTTATTTGGTCTTGGAGGGATGAAATCACTCACCTTTGTCTCCGTTTGGTTAAGGAAAGCTGCTGCTGAGCTGTGAGACCTGTCTGTGCATGGGGGAGGACAAGTTTATTGGTAACCCAGCGTGTTTGGTGCAAGGCATGCTTCCTGCGGGGCTAGAGGGAAGCTTCATCTTGGACTACTTTCTCTGTCTGCCCTGCTGTCCCTAGAGCATGAAGCAAAGACTGTAGGTGGACAAGGGTAGACAGCATGGGGATCACCAAATACCTCAGTGAAACAGCCCAGACTTCAGCTCGAAATGTAAAAACGTGTGACTTGCAGTGGTTTATGTGCTTGTTCTTGTCTGGGCTGGATGGCTCAGGTGGTGAGCTGTGCTTGGAGTGTGGTGATCTTGGGCTGCCTCCTGCACGGGAGGCTCTTTGGGGAAGAGTACAGTTTCCATTTGAGAGTGTCTCCTGATACCACGTACATCTTGTACTCTGGGTGCTGAAATAAAATAGCCTCTGTAGCTGGCTGCAGCGGCTCTATTACAGTGGTCCTAGCAGTGCGTGCAGTGTCTGCCCAAAGCGGAGTTTAGCCCCCAGGAATAGCAGGCTGTGGGCCCATGGCGTGGGCAGGGGAGGGCATGTGTTTAATTCCAGTTACCTTGTTCAAACCTCTACTATTTGCAGCAGTAGCCATTTCTTCAATAGAATGCGTGCAGATGGCTAGAGAACAGTCAAATTTCTCATGGGACTGCCTGCGGTGCTGCTTTCTTTGTCCTCTGCATCCCAGCAGGACCTGGGTTAAACCCAGAGTTTCTGTGGACTGCAGAGAAGATTCGAGGGGCTTTACGTGAAGTAACAGTATTCCCCTGAAATTACTGTTTTAGGGCTGTTACCTGCGGTAGGAACGTGTGCTGCTTTGCCTATAGGGCTATAGCTGTAAACCCTCCTAATGGTGCGGCTGTTTACCCTGGGAGAGGCAAATGACATCTGTGAGCGTAAGCAGCTTTAATGGTGAGATGCGTCTGCACTAGAGCTTGGACTGCTCTGTTGGTCCTTGTGGAAGTGCAGCCTTTCATTAGGACAGACGGTACATGGGCCTGTGGACAAAGAGCAATGTCAGTGTGACTGGCTGTGAAAATTGGGTGCTGCTGGGGGGACATTCAGCCAGCCCTTTTCCGGGATGCAGCCCTGTCGTGGCAGAGCTTTCCGTGCTGCTCAAGATGCAGAAGGGTATCAGGCTTCATCTCTTTCAACTTCACACCTGCTAAGCTGTGACAGAAGATGTGAAGAAGAGTAATGAACAGCTGGGAGATGCAAACCCTTGTTTTTCTTGTGCTTCAGGCAAAAATTGATGGGTGACTTTTTTTTATTTTTTAAATTAAAACCTGTTGCTACCTAAAGCTGTTTTGCAGTTTGTTAGCAATTGGGCCCTGCATCTTGTTTCCGGCAGGACCTTGTCAGGAGCCCTGTCAGCCTGGACCTTGACAGCATATCTGGGCTATCAGCAGTGCCAAAAACAAGGGAGAAGGTCCAGGCTGTGGCTGCTTCCTGGAAGGGGGATGCTGCCACAAGGCACTGCTCTCCTGGCTGCTGTCTGATGTGGTCCTGTGTGCCCTCAGGAAGGAGGAGCCTTGACCCCTCTGCCTCTTATCTGGTGGATGCCTCGAGGTGTGCTTTGGTCATGTAATGGGTTTCCAGCTGGAAACGCAACTCAGTTTGGGCATCTGGAAACTGGGAATATGCAGTTACCTCTGAAAAATCAGTACGTATGCGCCCAGGAACAGTCAGCATAACTCCAAGTCTGTGGTCATGATAGGCTCTTTATGACTGGTTGCATTGATAAAATTAATGAGATTGTCAGCTCTACAGCATGGCAGACATAATACTTCTGAGTCTGCTAAAAAGGGGCTGTCTTGTTGCAGTGGTGCAGGAGCCTTGATATATGTCTGCCTTGTATGGCTCTGTCCCTCTGCTGAAGAGTAGCTCATAGGACCAGAGAGGGTAAGGAAGTTATTTGGTGATGGCATTGGTGGCTCAGAAGGAATGGATACCTCTACCAAGAAAAGATCAAAGACTTTTTTTTTTCTTTTAAAGAAAGAAAACAAAAGGAAATGTGGAGGGGAAAGAAGGCTGATGGTGGGAGAAGGATGTTGTTCGAAAAGGGGAAGCGGTGTCCATGCAAGAAGACCTAAAAAAGTATATACTTCAGCAGATTACATGTGAAATGAAAGTAAGGCAGGCCAGAATAAGGCTTCTGAAGAGTGAATTTGCCAAATATGATTAATTTTCAAATGCATCAGAAATCTTTTGGAGACAGGCAGAGGAAGAGATCAAGGTGTGAGGGGCACAGAACATAAAGCCATCATAAAAAAAAATTAAACCATTTTTTGTCTGTCTTGACTCCTGTGGAGGAGCTTTGTAGCTTTGCAAGCTACAAGCTCGCTACAAAACAACTGTCTGAGAAGTTGTCTGGCATTGCATGTCAGTAGAAGTAGCTTTAGAGCAAACAGAGGAACTGATAAGAAAGTGTAAGGAACAGATAGTGTTTACTCAAGAGTGCAGTAGGATCTTAAATCTGAAATTGCTGAGATACTTTTGTGTGTATCCTGTTGCTTAAGTGCCCTTAGTCTCACAGAAATGGATGGTGGCAAACGTGGTGGCATTTCTTAAAAGGGGAGGATCATGGGGAAACCAGGGAGGTATACATCAGGTGGCTCAATACCTGTGCCAGGCACACTGCTAGGGAAGGGCTGTAGAGAGGATCCTGGAGACCACAGACCGGTGGGTCTGACCTCTGTGCCTGAGCCTCTGCAATGAAAAGATCACTGAAGGCATTGACAAGCATGGCTTCTCGTAAAAGAGTTAGCAGGGCTAATGTAAAAAGACAAGCCCTGCCTCACAGATCTGCTGGAGCTTGGTGAGCATGTGGGTAGCAGGACCAATAGACTTCATGTACCTGGGTTTTCAAACAGCCTTTGACAAGGTTGTCCACCAACAGCTTTTAAGAAACCATGGGTATGGAGGAAAGGTCTTGTTATGGACTGAAAGCTGGTCAAAGCATAGGATGGAAAGGGTAGGGCTTAATGGTCTTTTTTCAGAGTAAAGGGTAAGAGTGAGCAGTGAGGCCCCAGAGGCTGGTGCTGGGACTGGTTTTCATCCTATGGGTGACCTCAGGCATGGAGGGGTGCGGTGGAATATTTGGGTTTGCAGAGGATCCTCAATTCCTTCAGGTGCTTTGTTATCTCACTGGAGGAGGATCTCACAAAACTGAGCAAGAACTTCAGTGTAGGAAAATGTGGTGTACCCATAGGGGAAAATCATCTATACTGGGCCTGTACGATGCTGAACCTAGCACTGGTGGTTACAGCTCAGGAAGGAGCTCAGAGGAGTCATCGGCAGTTCTCTGAAATCATTAGCTCAGTGTGCCGTGTTGGCAAAAAATGCCAATACGTTTTGGTCACTATCAGCAAGGGAGATAGTAACAAAGAAGGTATCATTTTGACCCTCTGTAACACCTTGGTGCATATCTTGGGAACTGGATACTGTTCTGGTTTCTGCATCTTGTGTTGGAGACACAAGGACAGTGGTGTTGGAGAGGCTGTAGAGAAGACAATTAAAATGACCGAGGGACATAGAAGCTGCTATATGAGGACAGAAAAAAAATGTGACTCTGGTTTGGAATAGAAGTCTGGCATAGCATATTATCAAGGTATACAAAATCATGAAAGCACTGATTAAGTTGAATTTTATCTAGCAAGTCTGGTGATACTAGAACCAGGGGCACTTGATGAAACCTACAGGAGATCATTTTAAAGCAGGCAGAAGGAAATACTTTTATTTTACACAATGTGCGATGAACTTCTTAGTTCATTGTCCTGGGGTGTTGTGGATGCAAAAGGCATCAGCAAGTTCAAAAAAGTATTTGGGTAAATTTATGGGCAGCCAGCCTGAAACAGATACTAGGAAGAACAGCCAGGGATGTGCCATTAGGATCCATAATAGAAATGTGGATTCTGGGGGAATAAGGAAGAAGATGGAGAGGGTATGACCAGGCTCATGTGCTCTGCGTAACAAACCTCTCCTGTTGTCCTGGCTGTAGACAGGATGGAGGGGCAGTCGGTTTCACTCAAGATGGTATCTGATGTTCTTGAAAGTTTCCAGAAACCAACATTAAGTAGGGATGTAGGTAGATATGACATGTTGCAGAAGAGCCAGCATGGCTTTTGCAGACCAAAATTGAGCCACGTGACTCCGCTGGTACTTGGAAGGTGTTTGCGAGCACATGGCAGGGGTGATCCGGTGGAGTGGTGTAGTGGACCTCTGAAAGGTTTCAGCACAGGGTGTCCAAGAAAAGCCCATCATGAGATGCATGGGTGAATAAATGGTTAAAAAATAGGCTACAAAGACAAGAAGTAGACTGTCAGACTTCACAGTGGAGGGAAGTCCCTCGGGGAGCCAGGCTGTGCTCTCTGCGGCTCACTGCATTTGTACATGACCTAGAAAAGGGGATGAAAGTGATGGCTGGGGAAGAGCATGCCATGGTCCATGTGTGCGGTGATGGGCTCTGAGCAAACAAGGTAAGAAATCCTGAACACTGAAATTCAGGGTAACAGGTGTTTCTGCAAAATACTGGCCAGCATTTGGCAATGCTGCAGGAAAGGAAGAGGAGATTGTGAACAGCAATCCTCTGCAGGAGGGGAGCAGAGGATAGAATGACTAAGTCATGACACGGCTGTGGTCTGCTGTTGTGTTGAATATTAAGTCAGCACCAGATCATCCCATCTCAGAAAAGTCCTTGTTTCTGACTGCTGGAAGTAGAGTAAGTGCCTCTGCAGTTTTTTGCTCTAATTTTTTTTTTCAGTGGCAAATACTATGTACTGAAGGCAGGTGAGGATTGGCTAGGTGGATGTCAAATATAATGAATGTGGTCCAGATCTTTGCCCCGATCCACCAACTGTGTCATAGAAGAACGATAGAGAGAGCACTGCCCGCTTTGATGTCTTTCTGGATTTGCTCCCTTTTTGCTGCCTTCCTTGCCGCTGCTGAAAGTGAAAAGCTCAGTTTTGAACTGAACACAAGCTAATAAAGGCTTGGGTTTTTGGTGAAAGAAGACAAAAGGAACTTGTTTTGGGCACTAAATCAAAAAGTAAATTGTTCTCACACCACTGTTCACTGTTACCATGTATAGCAATTACTGCCATGGCAACAGATATTTTCAAGATCCAGCCAAGATCTTCCAAGACTGCAACATAACTTCTGATAGTTGCTCATTGTGGTGCTATTAATAACTGTGTTTCCCCCCCGCTTGTAGCCAGGAAGTTTCTTCTTCCTCATGTACCAAGTGCGAGGGATAAGCTCATTTTAAATCAATTGTGGGGAGAAGTGACACTGGGGATTTCCTGGACTTTTTTGTTTGTTTGTCTGTTTGTTCTGGAGATCCTGTTTGGTGCTGCCAGCTCTGTAGCCACCTCCTGAGCTGAGCTGTCTCTCTTGTGCTGTTTATAAGAAAGCCCAGTCTGAATTTTTTATTCCTTTTTTGTTGTTGTTTTCCCCCCCCCTTAAACCAGAACAAACAGATGATTCATATTTACTCTTCCAGCTATGCACAGAAATTTAAGTGTTTATTTCTGGTTGACTCGATCAAGGGGAGAACCTGCTGCCAATTAAATGTGATCTGGGCCAGGCTCTGGTCTGCAAATTTCTTTACATATCTCCTGGTCATTTAAGCAAGATAAACTTTGTGTATTCAAATTTGTGGTTCAACTGTTCATAGCAGTAGCTGAGTTTACCTATGTTTAAAATCCCCAAGTGCACGTCCACCCTTGCCCTGCTGCGTTAGTACTCCTGTATGAGTCTCCTTTGAGTTGGAAGCTTGTCAGAAATACCATCGCCAGGTCTTCTGGCACCTGCTGAGGAGCTGTGGAAAAGGTGGGTGTTGGGCTTTTGCTCGTGCTGGTAGTTCCTTAAGAGTCTGATGCACTGTGAAGGGTGAGGACCAGGGTTGTGAGTCTGTCATGTTGCCAGCTCCAGTTCTGGTTGTACACAAGTCACAACCGTGCAGTGTTCCAGTTTTGTCCCTCCAGAGGAATGAGATGTTTTTCTAGGCCGATCTCCTCTCCCTCAGGGAGTTAACTTTTCTTCTGCAGAACTGTAGCTATTAACTGTAAAAGCTTTCCTGCCCTCTTTCCTCACCAACTCGAGAGATAAAAGGAAGACACTCTGTGAGCACTCTCGTTTTCCTTATTTTCTGGCACTCTCAAATCTTGCAGCTTCTTTGGATGCCACTGTCTTTCATATCACCCTTCCCCAGATCTGCCTGACCTACTGGATTGACAGCCTAACATCATAACAGAAAAAGGTTTAGTGAAAACATGGATTCTTTATCCTACCAGCCTCCCTGGAGAAGCTGAAGAAATGAGCGTATCCTCTGCAAAAGGTTGGTTCAAGGCAAGAAATAATTTAGCTGTGTCTGCAGGGAGTGACTGCATCCTTCTTTTATTGCTGCTCTGCCTGTTTCTCGAGAGAGTATGTTGAACATGGTACCACTGGAGGTGCTGCCAAGGCTTGTAGCTCCCTGGGGAGGGAGGACATGGATGTGGGAGTTCAGCCGAGTGAACCTGACTGGGATGGTACTGGCTCATGCAGTCCAGCTGTTTTTTTTTCTCCTGGACATCTCCAAGAAACAACTGAGACCCTTTTCAAGAGCCTTAGGTGACTGACACACTTATTGACCAATAACTGGATTCTTGCTGACTCTGAGGAAGGTTAATCCCACCTTTGTTTCTATGACATGGTGAGAGCAAAGGCAGATTTTGGGCTTTAACTAATTGTGCTTTGTTCCAACATGCGAGATTGCAGAGATGTTCTGGTTTAGAAAGGCTGTGACTGCATTTTAAGGCAAGATTGAGCGACTCAGTCTTTGTTTCACATTAAATCAAGCCAGATCTTGTTAATGACAAAGCACCAGAACTATATACACATAGCTAGTATTTTTGTTTATTTGGCGTTCAAAGGTGTTACTATAGTCACTGCTAATTTTACAGATGCAAGTGGGTAGCACACCAAGCAGAGGTTGAAATACAGCTCACGGGATGTGACTCCTACCCACACCATAACATTTTGGAGACAATCGGGAAAAGAATGTCAGTTCAGGGCAACACTTAAACACGCCTTTCCTTTCAGAGGAAGCTTTTTTCATGGTTTATTACATCAGAACTTAAAACAATGGGGAAAAAAACAAACATGGACTGTGGTTTTCATCCCAAACTGCTGATTCACTCATTGATAGGTGAGCTTTTTGGAGATCCAGGTGTGCATGGAGCAGGGAACTGTACACTGCTCTGTGGGGCAAGCGTGCAGGAGGGGGAAGCTCTGGGGTTGTAGAAAGGGACCAATGCTGTGCAGTCCAGTTAGTTGGCTTTATAGCACTCTTATTTTGTCATGTCTGATGCGTTTTTCTTTCAGCGATTCCTGTAGGCAAAACAAATGTAAGAAATTAATTTCTCATGGAAAAGAGGTTTTTTTGCTTATTGTTTTATGAAGGGTTTATGAACTCTGTGGCTGAGGTTTTCGGCTGTTTATTTACTGCCTCTCTTCCCTTGCCAAAGGCAATAAGTGTGCTTTGAGCTGGGGAAAATGACGACTCTGAAGCAGCAGCTCTGCATGGAGTCCCCTTGGGATGAGTTTCCTGATGGCAGCTTGGGGCACAGGGGAGTTATTCGTTTGCGGACTATGTTTCCTATTGCCTTTGACTCGCCATTCCGGCATTGTACCAGTTAACTTGAGTCACACTTAACAAGCTTGGATGGCTAATACTTCAAGAGCTTCTCTGCATTTGTTCCTGCTTAGTTTTTTCAACAGAGTCTGCAGGGACAGCTGCAGCTGGAGAGATTTGCTGAAGAATGAAATGGCTTAAAAAAGTTATGATGAAACACTGTTATCTTTGTTGTATACTTTTAGCCACCAGTGTCTTGTGGGCTGTGCTAGCTGAGAAATAACCGGGTCCCTTGCAAACCATGTCTGTGTTGTGTGTGAGTTTTCAAGGGACTCTGTGTTTCAGCTAATAAATGACTGGCAGCTCTTTAAATGAAAAGAAACAGAGGGCCATTATTTTGTTAATGCCACACATTTAGGAATGGCTGCTTCAGATAGGTAGCTCTGTCGACTGGTGCTTGGAAGCCTTATGCTCTGCTATCCCGCTGTTTGCAGGGAGTCAACAGCTGGCACCCTCGGTGACACAGGCCATTTGTGTATGGCCTTGCCTTGCAGGTGCTCCACCCTGTAATTACAACCTTGGTCTGCTCCTGCCCCCCTGCTGCTGCCGGCTCCTATGCCTCCTTTAGAAAAGCTGAGGTTGTGGTGGGTTTTTTATGGTCTGGTGGAGTTACTTTAGACCTGAGGTGGGTGTCTCGAGAGGTCCTTTCAGTCTCTGTCCCTGCATGCTCCTGCTAAGGAGGGCTGCTTTGTTCCGAGGCACCAGCTGATGGGTTTCCCTTTTCTGTTTTTTTAGGGGTTTGTTCCTGTTCCTGTCTTCCCAGTCTTCACTCACCAAGATCATTCAGAAACCTCTGTAAATGTTTTCTCCTTGTTGCTCAGTGTTCCCTCATGTAGCAAACAAACATCTCTGTGCCTGATGTAAACAAGCCTCTGGCGCTTGGCTTTTTGCTTTGCTCCATCGTGGCTGCTATGGGCTCTCTGTTGCCTTCAATGAAAATGATACAAAATTTGTTTTTCTTTTCCCCTCCTGTGTGGGGAAACTATATGCCCTGTAGCAGTGCAGCATGTTTGTGGCCATGCAAAGCCTTGCATGGTTTCACTAGGCCCAGGATGATCTATCCATGCACAGAAATGATGAAAATCAGTCTGCTGCAGAGTTAGTACTGCAGACCCAAGGTCCTTGCACAGCGTGAGTGGTGTGGGCTGCTGCTGGGGTGGTGGAGTAGTTGGTGGGTTTATGTGGTGGGGCAGCTCTTCTGTAACAGCTTCTGATTGTGGAGCCTCCTGTTCCCGGGCTGCTGTCCTTAGCATTGACCACACGATGCAGCAGCTGCAGGGCCCCCGGCTGCACTGACTTTGTGGCAATGCTGGGAGGAATCCCTGAAATTGGGGGAGGTGATACAGGAGGCCATGAAGAATAAATCTCAGTCCTGAAGCAGCTGGGCAGCAAGCTAGATAAATCAGAACCTTTATCAGTAATTCCTAGAATGACAGAGGGGGCAGCGGGTACTACTGTGTCCTTGAAATAGCAGGGATAGCAATCAGTCTGTGTGACCTTACTTGCTTTGGCATAGGGAGAGTACTTGGCATGTGCTGCTTCTCTAGAACTCTGGGCTTTTGCCCTTCGTCCTTTTGGCAGGTGCATCTTCTCCACCTCATTCCCACAGCTGCATCAGCGTGACACTCTTGGCCCCAGGCACAGCCTTGTCAGCATGGGGAAATGTCGCCCTGCTTATGTCTGATTTACTTCTGTTTGGCGGCTGGCAAGAGATGTGGGGGGACTTAGAGGTCCATGGAAACAGGAACAAGCCATATTCAGCTTTCTGGTCACTTGCCAGGGTAGCCCTCTTGTGTTTGGGCTCATCAAGAAGGCAGGAGAGTCATGTGTGGGTACTGGCTCTGCCCCTTCCTTTTGTGGTGTGTCCATCCCTCTGATAAAAATGGGAACAGCCCAGGCCTAATTTTAGGGTTACATTCAAGGTAGGAGGCTCTTAGGTGCTTTGAGTCCCATCTTGGGCAGATCCTGTATGACTCAGTGCCAGCACATGCTCCCAGAGGTGGATAAAGCCCAGCTCTGCTCTGGCTGGAAGCATCTGTCTTAGCTTGGTGTGCTCCAGGAAGACATAAGGAGAAAGTAGATGTGTGACTTTGGGTACCTTACTGCAGAGGTTGCACGCCTGAAAGGATCCGGCTGGTGCAGCTGGCTATGGCCTCGCGTGAGTACCCACTGCCCCCTTGGTGGGGCCGTGTACAGGTGGGATGACCACAATGACACTCATTGAGCCATGTGCTTGTACAAATCCTACTGAAATAGAGGGCGTTGCCTCTGGGAGCGATGGGAAAGCATCAGGCTGCTGCCTTTGGGCTGAGCTTGGGATGCCTTGGTGGAGCAGTGCCAGGGGATGGAGGGAGGGCAGGATACATCCTAGCCGTGGTGGTCAGTTGTTGCTGAACTCACAGGTTGTCCATTAATGCCTTCACCTAAGCAGCTGTGAAGTATTTCCTCTCTAGGATATTGCTAAAATTGAGGTCTTCCCATGTAAATCCTGTTTGTTGGGGACTAAGTCTGGTTACGAGCATGTTGTGGTGGGATGCAGTCACCGTCAGAGTGCGGCACCACTCGTATTGCTCCGAGTCCAGGCAGCAACAGACCTGACTATATGTCCTGGGATTGATGCAGCCTGTGGCTGTGCAGATGGGAGGACAGCGCCGAGCTGCACCAAGCCTCAGCTCCCCTCCGGGGCACCCCGTGCCCCTTGGGCAGGGACCATCTGGCTGGCACTGAGCCTGCCCTGCAGCTGCCTCCCCTCCAGCAGCTGGGATTTGGATGGGGCTGTGGATCCATCCAGCACGTTTTGGAAGGAGAGAGAGGGGATGAAAACTGCCAGTATATTTCTATTTTTTTCTTCTTCTGAGACTCATTCTCAAATGCTCAGCCCTTAAAAGGAAAAAACAACTCTGCTGAAGCCTTCACTGAGCTTAGGAGGTGCCGTTTCATCTGGGGCAAAGCAGAGCTTTAGGGAGACTGTTTAAGGATTGTGGGGTTTGGGCTGGACTCTGATGTGCAAAACGAAAACTCCAGCCATGGAGGCAGGAGAGATCCAGGGGATGCTGTGGCGGCAGCTCAAGGACCAGAAGATTGTCCAGGCAGATCCTGTAGCCCAAGGAAATTGTCTTGCTGCTCTGTTGTGACCTGGGGCTCAAGCTCTACAAGGGATTTTGTCATGTAAAACCCCTGGGTCAGCTGGAACAGATACATAGGGGAGGCTGTCCAGCTGGATCTATGTCCCTGGCCAGCCTGGGGACCCTTACAAAATGCAGAGGGAAGCACCTGTAGCCTTTTTGACACTGAATACTTTTTGACATCTTGCATCTTCCGCCTTCTTCCCAGGCTGCAGTGGCCACAGCTAGTCTCTAGCCATAAGCATGTCTCAAGCAGTCTGAAGTGCTCACCCTCACTGACAGTTTGGGGACAGAGAGAGAGAGAAGTGAGAGGCCCTTGGCCTTCAAGGGAGCAGCAGGTCCTTCCCCGGGCACAGCAATTGGCCCCACTCTGTGCCTCCAACAGAGGAGCTGCGGCAAGATCCCGTGCTTACCATGGCTGTGCAGGCGCAGGCAGAGCCATGCCCGGTCTGCATTGTCAAGGCTTTTTAAATGGGAGTGGATTTTACTTCTCCTCTTGCCCTCAGGTGCCATTTTCTTTAGTGTTGGTCTGTGCTGGCAACCGTGCCCGCATCTCCAGTACCTGAACTCCTCCTGCTCTGTTAGTGCCCATCCAGCAGGTGCTTTATACTCTCTCCTGAAGCCATGAAAATGGGGGTGCTTCCTGCCCCTGGCTCATCTCTCTGTTGCAGAACCCCTGTCCTGTGGAGGGAGGGACGGAGGATGGGGCGGGGGTGAGTGGCACTTTGAGTCCCTCTGTTTTCCCCTCCCTGTGGAGCACGTTCTGCGTGACTCTGGGGCTTGCCTGGAAGTCATTTTAGGGTCCAGATCAGTACGAGCCTGGTGCTGCCGGTGGGGCTGTGCAAGTCCTGGTGGGTAATGCTCAGCACAGCGCGGATGATGGAGGGTGTAAAGGTTGGTGTGGGAGTTTCTGTGCTACCCTGCCTTCTACTTCCTAAGATACAGTGCTCAGAGATGCCTGTGCATCCATCCCACCCAAGGTTCAGGTGCTAGTGTCAGACTGTAGGATTTTGTGCCTTTGGAGCTGTTCTGGGCTTTATTTTAAGTTTGTGGTGAGACTCAGCGTGGTGTCTGTCCTCCTTTGGGGAGGATTCCTCTCCGTCCCCCCAGGCCCTCTTGTGGAGACCCCAGAAAATCTCAGCTGTGTCGCGAAAGTCCTTGTTTCTTACTATTTTCTCTCCAAGACAGGATCTTGGGAAGAATCTGCTGTTAATTTTGGTGCTGCCCCATTGCCATCAGTTCTGCTCTGGAGCCAGGGTGAATCATAGGAGACTCACAGCAGCAAGATGAGAACCAGCAGTGCTGGCACAAGGGCTGGGAGAAAGTTTGGCAACAGCCCAGGAAGAAGCAAGAACCAGCAGAGTCTGAGCAATCAAAAGGCCATCAAGTTTCTCATCTGACATCTCTATCTTTGAAAATACCACTTAGCAGAAGGCTTAGGGCTTTGGCAGGGGGTGAATGTTGTGGGTGTTTTTTTGTTTTGATTAAAAAACACCAAAGTAATAAGACGCTTTGCATGATAGGACATTTTCCAGACTCTGTCCTGCCACTGACCCACCCAAGTCATGGTGCTGTGCTCTGTTCTCTGCTCTGGAACATGTTGCCGGGCTGGCCTCTGCTTTCAGAGGCTGCCCCAGTTCTGCTCTTGCTAGAGCCAGCATATGTGCTCAGGCTTTGAGCAGTTGCAGCCATTTGTTCTATGTTTTCACAGTCTGGTCTGTCTCCTGCAAAGCAGAGGTTGGTTTGTTGGCATAATGCTTATTTTCGGAAGCAGGAGAGTTTTAGGAATAGGCTGACATTATATTTATTTTAGTTCCTCTGTAATTTTTGTTAAAGGATGCATGTGTATTCAGAAGAAGTTCATATATATATATATATATATATTTGGGGGGATGGGGGAGAGAGGGTTGTTTTGGGTACTCTTTTCCCCCCCCCCCCTAACATCTGAATTAGAGCGTTTCTGAACTTGGCTGAGAGAAGGCAGTGAATAAAGCCTAAATTGAGTGAGTCAGCCAGCTGGTGGAGCATCATCACAAGGAGCTGGTGCTAGAGACCCTCTTGGAGGCCCTCTGCAGCTCCAGGATATAGATGAGTTTTACAGCCTTGTCNGGAGAGATGGTTGTTTTGGGTACTCTTTCTTCCCCCCCCTAACATCTGAATTAGAGCGTTTCTGAACTTGGCTGAGAGAAGGCAGTGAATAAAGCCTAAATTGAGTGAGTCAGCCAGCTGGTGGAGCATCATCACAAGGAGCTGGTGCTAGAGACCCTCTTGGAGGCCCTCTGCAGCTCCAGGATATAGATGAGTTTTACAGCCTTGTCCTGGCTTTGATATGCAGATCTGAGTAACTCGTTGCTACCTGGGGGTTGTGCTTTTATTGCTCAGTGTCTGCACTTAGCGAAGCTTTTCTAAGGGGAGTCTGTCTGACAACCCACCCAGCGTGCTGGGTGCTGTGCTGGGGTGGTTTTGTCTGTTGTGCGGAAGGTGAAGGGGCAAGCACGATGCTCTTAAACAGCTGTGCTGGTGTTGGGGGTGCTTGAGCGCAGCCCGGGGTTGCTTTTCAGCCAGCTGGGAGCCTGGACCTGCAGAGGAGTAGTAATGTCAGCAGCTTCAGTGCCTCTGGGATGGTACTCGCTCCCCATTCCTTAACTTGTTTGCCTTGGTCTGCTGCTGGGGCCTCCCTTTGGAGCACTTGGGGTTGTAAACATAGTTTCATTCTCCGTAAGGCTGCTCCTGCTCCCTCTCAGGGGCCGTTCATCGTTCATTCCATTAGCAGCAAATGAAGAAGGCTCTGAACTCCCTGTCTCTGTAGGATAGATCACTTCAGATGTCCATCCCTATTACCCCAGCCGCTTTCTGCAGCAAGGAGTCCTGGAGCCCACGCACGCAGCCCTCCCTCTGGCTGGTGTCACAGCATGACTGGTCTCTGTGAGTTGTACTGTAATCTCTATGTGTGTCTGGTGGTCAAACTCTTCATTCCTCATCCTCAAGGAGGACCACTTAATAGGCACTTAGTCTCGACATTGACAGATGCTCAGTTAGATGACCTCTGATGATGGGTCCTGGGGCCTCACCACCTCCTGAGGCTTTGCAGAGGCTTCAGCAGCCCTGGCTTGGAGCCGTAGGCAAAGAACTGCAGCTCTTCGTGCAAGGACACAGCAGGGTGACTGCGTGCTAGCAACACCTTGTCCATGCNCAGTTAGATGACCTCTCATGATGGGTCCTGGGGCCTCACCACCTCCTGAGGCTTTGCAGAGGCTTCAGCAGCCCTGGCTTGGAGCCGTAGGCAAAGAACTGCAGCTCTTCGTGCAAGGACACAGCAGGGTGACTGCGTGCTAGCAACACCTTGTCCATGCAACATGCAGAGATGATGTAAAGGGAAGAATCAACACTCATAAAGGTCATGTTCTCTATGGCCTCTCAAGTTCTTTGGTCTCCTGCTGTGCAGGAAGGTCCCCTGTCCTCTGAGTGCAGCCATCTTCTGCGATACTAAGTGAGACACCATACACTGGCTGTGTTCAGACTCCTGTTTCCTAGAGGAAAAGTTTAATTTCCCAGTTGCTTTTCTTTGTGTTAGGGCCATGTTGTGAGCATGCTGCAGGCTCCCTTTGACGATATTAGTATTCAAAAATCCCACTTGGTATGGAGTCATGTTTGGCCAAGAAGGACTTGGTACTGCCCAGCTCTCTGCAGGGCTCATCCTGAAGAAGGGAAGTGGGGGAAGGAGGTGGGACCTTGGGTGGGAGCACAGAAGTTCAAAAATTACAGCACATGGAAGTGAAATAGGAGATGGAGCTGTAAGAGCTCTCCTTGTGGCCATGCAGAGGGGCTTGCTCACTGCCTGGGGTGAGGCTCCCAGAGGCAGGGTTTTCCTGTGGCCTTCCTTGGGGCTCTGTGCCCTTGGCAGGTGAATGCCTCCTTGAATTGGTGCTGAGCAGTGTGCATAGGTAATGAGTGGAGAGAAGGCTTCATGCAGAGGGCTGCGTGGTCACATTGTGCTGGTCTCAAGCTGACAGCTCCAGCTGAGAAGACATCTCTACTATTCCTTGGATGGCCTTGCAAAGAACTTGCTGTGTCCACAGACCATGTTTGGCTGCCCGGGCTGTGGTGTCACTTGGGTGATGGTGGTAAGAAAACCAGCTCTCCTGAGGAGTAGTGGCTGTTTGACTTCTTGGGGTTTCTCAGCACTTCCTGCAATGGACTGTTCTCTTCTCCTGTATCTGGTCCCTTCCACTTCTAGTCTTGCTCCCTTTTCTTTAGTTGGAACAACTTTATTCTTTCCTGGACATTTGCTAACACAGTCTATGTGAGAAGATCTAACCAGAAGATGCTAGCAGGGTGCTTTTTTGGGCCGAAAAACTCTTTTTTAAAAATTATTATTTTTAATTCTCAGGCTTTGCCAAGCAGGAGTGGCAGCTGGGGTGGGGCAAGCTGGTTTTGAAGCAGCAAAGTTGGCAAATGTCCATCACCTCTGCCCCAGAGTCTGGCAGGACAGAGTGCAGCAGCTTGGCCTCTTACCTGCTCTGTATATACAGCACTTCATAAAAAGCAAGCTGCTGATCTGTGAGGGCTAAGCCTTCAGGTGGGAACAAACCTGTCTGCCCATGTGAGATGAAGTTGTGCACAAAAAGTCCTATGCTTCCTCCTGCTTTTTGCATGCCTGGTGCACTGTCCCCTCACAGGGCACCTCATGGCTTGGAGACCAAGCACCCCTGAATTCCCCTGCCACTCAAAAAAAATCAGTGTGCCCTGAGACAACTGCTTTCACAGTCAGATGGGGCTCAGGCTGCTCGAGGCAAGTCGTTGGAGCTGTAGCCTATTTACAAGCTATGAGGGGTGGAAAGTATTTGTGTATTTGCTCAGGACATACAGGAAACTCCTGAAATATTTCTGACAATGCAGGAGGATGCACACTGGGAATGTGGGTTTAGTTTTGGAAGCACGTGGGGATTTTGTTGAAACTCCTCTGTGTTGTGGGCTCTGGTGACCAGGTTAGTTCCCTGGTGCTGCTATGATGCCAGTGGGCTGCATGTCCGCATGCTCTTGCTGCGATGGGATTTTGTTCTGGGTTTGCAAACTGGGCCTGCAGGGAAGTCCTGTGCCTGGGGACATTGAGTCCCAAGAGATGAGACTGACTGAAACCACCGCAGTGATTGCAGCAGTGTGACCATGACTGGGTGCTGGTGGGAGCTGGTGCGTACTCTGTGGCTGCTGCCTGACCCAGTGCTTGGAGCTGAGAGGATGGAGAAAAGCGTTATTCATACCTTTGCCAGGAAACTTTTTCTTTAACCCTGTGAAGGGGAGTTGGAATTAATTTGTTTTATGTCCAAGTTATGACCTTATCTCTCTGCAATCCTAGGTTTATCACGTCTTTCCAGAGTTCCTGATGTTATGTTCGAGGCTTGTATGGCAGGCCAGGGCTGGCCCTGCTCCAGGAATGTGCTCCTTGCTTTTCCTTTTCTTTCTTTACATATGAATGTAATTGTACCAAACTCTTTGGTATTTCAATGTGTTCTGTGCACATTTTTTCCCTGATTAAACTCCACCTCAGTCATCCTCAGGCCCTCAATTTTAAGGCGAGCAAAGAGGTCACCAACCCAAGTCACCCACTTATGTGTCTTTGCATGCAAAGATAAATGTAAGCTTGTTAAAACGGAAGACTATAGTTAGCAACACACGCTCGGTCGTGGCCAAGTGCCATGAGAAGAATTTCTTATTTTTAATAGCTTACACTTAACAGAAAATAGCTGACCTCTCTCTCCCAAGGAGCTCCAGTGCTGGTGGAGCAGTTGGTGTTTCAGAGCTTTGTTAATCCAGTTGCTGGCAAAGCAGATCAAAACCAGTGTGCTCTTGAATGTTAAAAAGATTGATCGTTCAACTGTGTCTTGATCACTCAGCTGGGTCTTGCAGGGTTTTGGGATTTTTTTCCTTGCCAAGCAACTACTCCATAACTACCTCCTGTGTCTCTCAAGCTCATCTGTGTGCGTGTTTCTGTGTTGCTTTTGGTGGGGAGGGTCCTGACATGCCTGTTCTCCTCCTCCCTGCCCATCCCCTCTTGAGGACGGCATGCTATGCC